>JAOQMP010000006.1:31637656-31648325 GCA_027563575.1 Erythroxylum pedicellare
GACCAGAATAGTGTAATCACAAACAGTCAAGTTTCTAGAATACCATGTCTATGATGATGGTGGGTCCCTTGACCCTTCAGACGATAGCAGGGCGGATACTACAGTTTTCACTTACTTGCTACTCATATAGCTAGATCCGGTGGATCTAGATTTTTGTACCATACCTGAATAGGAACAGGAACCCATACTTGTACACAGAGGGATTCCTGAAGGTACAAGATCTAATAAGGTTAAGTAAATTCACTGGAGTGAGACGACCTGCTATCCCATCTGAAAACATAGTCTGTCAGGTATACTGGACTATGTTATTATACATATTAAGGATCTAGTTACTTTTACAGAAGCTGTTTCTGGACCTAATACGGATGTGTGGTGGGATGCGATAAATAACGACATGTAAGCCATGAAGCATAGTAAGGTTTAGGAGCTAGTTGATTTGCATCAGGAACTATAAGCTCGTCAGTTGTGAATAAAGTTTGAGACCTAAAGGATTTCAGGATAAAGTTCAAAGATTTATGGACTCGCTCAATTGCCTAAGGGTTCACTCAGGGAAAAAGGTTGACTTTGTGTTACCTTTTCTCTCATATCCTCGTAAGATGTATTTTGAGTGATAAAAGCAATTGTAGCTTAAGATGATATAGAGTTACATTAGAAAGTTGTCAAAACCACCTTCCTGAGTAAAAAAATTTGTGAAGTGGTCTATACGGTACAATCTGTAGGGTCCCAGGATCCAGACAGTACTGACATGTTTTGCTGTTATGCAGATCAATGTATGGTTTACAATAAACCTCCTGAAAGTGAGACCTTACATTTGGTGAGGTTATAACATATAGTCTCTTCTGGCTTTTTGGAAAATAAAGTCAAAAGATGCCTGTACTATGAAGTTGAGGGGAGAAAAGTTATCTTCCTATTATTGCATAAGGATGGTAAATTGCTCACATCAAGTCACTTGATCATGTTGTATAAGGATAAGCAACTTTTCGTCAAGAACCTTGACATAAAGGACCTTAGTATAGCATCTTTTGTCTTAGGTATTCGGATTCACCAGGACATATCTCAACACTCATCAGACCTCTCAAAGAATGCATACATTGAGTATGTATTACAAAGGTTTAATACGGTTGATAGTAAACCTGTCGTAACACCTGTATCTCAAAGTGAGAGATAATATTTGGAATAGTACCCAAAAAGTAAAGTGAAGAGAGAAATTATAAGGAATGTTTCGTATTCTAGTACAGTGGATAGCTGATGTATGCTCGGTTATATACTAGATAGGACATTGCATTCACTGCTTGACTGTTTGGTCAATATCTGGTTAATCTAGTTATAGATTTTTGGAATGCAATCTAGCTAGTGTTGAGATACTTAAAGGAATCAAGGATTATATGTTGACATATAGAAAAGTCAACAGACTAAACCTCATAGGGAATTCATATTTAAAGTTATATATGTGTTTGGATTATCGAAAGTTCACTTAAGGTTACAGTTCAAGATTGTAGATGGTATAATGTCATAGAAATGTGTCAAAGAGACACGTTTAACTTCCTCAACTATGCATGCAGAGTGTATGCTAAAGGGCTACTTCGCAGACGGTTTAACTCAGAAATTTGATTTCTGAGTTGTTTGTGGTCCATTCAGTAGCTAGAACCATTTGGTTTTACTGTGGTATTCTTCTTACAGTGTTGTTTAATAACAACGAAGAATATCACAGGGTCATAGCAGTTAAAGATCAATTATTTGGTCATAAAGGTGTTGACACGAAAATGTGACATTAGGGTTTGGAGCATTTAAGGACTGAGGAACTGTGAGTCGATCCTTTAACTAAAGGACTTCGACCACTTGTGTTTGTGACACAAGTATACAGTATAGGTGTTTTGATGTCCTTAGACACTGCTAGTTAGGGGATCGTTATGTTTGCTCCATGTACATTTGTACATTTGTACATTTTAAAGTATTATGATAGTATGATGGTTCATTGATAAAGATGATCATCGTTTATCCTCAATATTACGTATTATCATACATTGTCATAATACATATGAAAGTCTTAAGATTTGTGTCGATCTAAAGCATTTGAAGGTCATTGGGTATATATACAGATTGACCTTATGCCTATATCATTTAGACACATATAGTTTAGCATAGATATCAATAAAGTTTGACATGATATAGGGGATATAAGTTTTTAATCCCATAAAGGTTCTCTAATGCAGTTTATCATCTAGTTGGAGAACATAAAGGTTTTTTCTGATGCTGTTTAGCATTTGATGAGAGAAAATAGGATTTCTCTAATGCAGTTTAGCATAAAGTTGGAGAAATCGAGACTTACAAACGAAGATGATACAATTTAGATCATAAAGGTATCATCGTAGTATGCCACACTCTATTTTCCCATTTATGTTAGTGAGGTATTAGGTATTCGTGATTGTATTAGATCTGTGTCATACAGGACACATGCTTTTGATGCTTTTTGGTATCGAAAGCCTTGCGGGACAGAATGATGGACTTTCGTTATCTTTGGATCAAATGTTTTAGTTTTAAAACTTAATCGACTAATACAGTAGTGTGGCTTAACCGAGTTTTTAAATTGTTTTTAAACTAGAGTCTACTGCAATTAATATTTGTCCAAAGGGGAGATTGTTAGACATTTTTATCCTTAGGGATAATTTTGTCCATGTCTTATAAAGTTGGACAACATTAATTGCAACTTTGGTTTTTAAATAAATTATCAGTTAAGTTGCTCCATTTGTTCTAGATAAAGATAATAAAATGGCCCAATAAATGATCTAGATTAATGGGTCAAAGTTTAGGTGAAAAATGGGTCCCAATTAGTATAGACCGGGTCCATATCGGCCTTGTGATGGGGAAGCTCGATATGGAAGCTATACAAAGGTTAAGGTCTCCTGCAGTTACTCATATCGTTTATGAGCATAAGGAATTCCTCACCCGTTAGGGAAGCTCGTGTTTTGAGGAAATTATAGAAAGACCTAGCCCGTGAGTCGGTGATCACTTTCCACTAAAGGTCCCGGGAGATTCGGAGACGTTTAGAGCTCGAAATCAGCATCGGAATCAGAGATGGAACTGAAATCTAGATATTCCGCATTACCTTCGTTTTTGATCCTTTCATGTAGATCTAGGATACGTAATAAGGCTCACACTACGTATTACACAGAATCAGATATTAGCAAGAAGTAAAAATGTTGAAAAAAATATAAGCTACTTTGAAGTAACAATCAAAAGTTTTTACCATAAATGAAGGTTAACTTCACTAAGGTGATTTCGTTGCTCATAAAAAATCTTTCACATTGCATTAATGCACATGGTCAAAAAGTTAAAATCTATTACGAAAAACTAGACCTATTACCTCTCATGGTAAAACATCCAAATCATTGACTAGTTATAGTGTTATAACGTACCACTTCAAAAAGTTTCTTCAACAGTAATCAATATTGTGCATGTCATCTTAAGAACCTGTGAATTGCATCAATAAGGCTTGTTTTTCAGTACCTGTTGGGAGATGATCAAAATCAAATCTTTGGTCATCCTTAATGACCTCTAGGAACATTTTATCTAAGTGAAAGGTTGTAACTGGGGCAAGGTTATCAATTAAAGAAAGTTACCTATTCATGAAATCGATTCTTGCCACGACGTGAGTAACCAAAGCAATTTTGGAATCAAATGACCTAACAGTTCACAAATGTACACTTTTTGACAACTCAAGATTCAAAACAAAGGCTTTCTTTCACAACCATTACATAATGCCAAGTCAATCATGATTTTGTGAATAAGAAACATTCTGGAACTTAAGAACTTGATTGGGCTCAATCTCAAATTGTTTTGGTATCATAAGGCGTAGCTTTTTGAATACCACTTTGGACTTGTAGAATTGTGAGAATTCAATAAACTCACCATGAGTTTGCATCATACGTCCCCAACCCTTATTGTCCATTAGATAGTCGAGAAGGAAATTCAAGGCCGGGGGACAACCATAAAGAAATATAAAGCACTGGAAACATAGAGGTCAGGTTTTATTTTATTATTTATTTTTGGAAATGGTATCAACGATATTGTTCACCCATCATAAGGAGTCATAAGTCTTATATAATGGTAACGAGCTAGGTTAGGTCGAGGTTGATTGGACTTGGGTTATAAGTAGTCTGAAGCTGAGCCCGACCCGATCATCGATCATGCATTTTTAATCATGCTACCCTCTCTGTCAAATAATCTAAACTCCATCTATCTCAGGTTTAGGTCCGGTCCGGTTTTTAAAACCTTATTCTAAACTCCACCTTTCTCAGCTTTACTATTCATTATTTAAGAGCTTTCCTGCTTTTGATTATTATTGAATAATTGCTCATATTAGTTAATTCTCCATGAGGCTGCTAGGTTAGGATTTACTCTGTTTGATATACATAGTAATTGCTCCTAATCCCAAAAATTAGGGAGCACAATATCTCATCCCTAGTGCTAATCTTTCTTTGAAATCTCCTTATGTTTCTCTGTCTCCATAATGATTTGATAGTTAAAGTTAAAGAGATGATATGAACCACCTTACTAGATGAGGTAGCTTTCATCTTTTGAAGCCATTCAAGAACATCCAAAATCTTATTGCCAAAACTATGTTGCAGGTAGATGTCCTGTATCCTACTCCAAATGCCTTTAGAAAATTCACATAGGAAGAAAATATGATCCCTCGACTCCACCTGTTATCCATATAGAATGCAAGTAGTATTAGTATTTATGTTAGGAATTTTATCTAACGTACTCAATTTATCCAAAGTAGCTAACCACAGTATGAAAGAGTAACTAAGAATGAGAGCTCCATGCCAAACAATTGAGGACTATTCAACCTTAGAAATTTTAAGGACCATCCAATCCCTGAATCTTGAAGAGTTAAAGATACTTGGTGGTTAGATGAGGCACTGAGAAGAATCCCTACCTCCAAAATTAGGGATGTAATTAGGAAGGAGACACTACAATTTTAAAGGGAAATTACCTCACTATCTTTCTATTAGAAATGACTTAACCTTAGAATGAACAGGGTCAGAGTTCCAACTAACCACAACTTGAGGAATTTTGATTAGGGGGCCTCGACCTGTCCAATTATCAAACTAAAAGAAAGCCTTTTTCCCATTACCAATGTTACAAAACACAATAGGTTCCATTATGATCTTAAACAATTGAGTCAGGATTCAAGGAAAGGACGTTTTAATTGGTATGACCCAGATATTATTCCCTTTAAGGATATAGGTATCAAACCATCTAATCCATAGTGATTCCTTCTCTAATAAAATATTCCATAACTTTTTGATCATTATAACTTTGTTTGTAATGCCAATGGAAATGAGCCTCAAACCTCCTTATTCCTTTCTCTTACAAACCTGAGACCATTTTCCTTTTGGATGGTGTCTCTCAGAATTGAGATTTCCCCAAAGGAATATTTTAAATAATTTCTCCAAGGTCTTGATAACTCCTTTTGCAATGAATAAGTTAGAGGACCAATGTGATTGTTACGCTACCAGATGTGCTTTATGGCTACAATTAAATCATGTTTGTTTTGAATGTTTTCTTCGCAGTGGTGGCTTTAAACTTTCAATTTTTAAAAGTAGAGTAAAGTGTAGATAACTCGAGCCTTCAAGAAATAATTAATACATCTTGGAGGTAGTGTTCTCTTAATCAAATCAGTGATAAGCTCTATGCAATTGCTAGAATTCCCATATCAAACCCATGGAGAAATTGTTAAGACAATTCCTTTGGATTGGGCCTATCAACAACAGGTTTAAAACTAAAGTGTGTTTGAAGCATGTATGTGAGGAGAAGGAGAAAGGGGGTCTGGGCATCATTCCTATAAAGATCTGTAACAAAACAGCTATAGGGAAAAGAATATGGAGAAATTTAACCCAAAAAGAGTCCCTTTGGGTGCAGTGGATTCATGCCTATTACTTGAGAGGTAAAAGCCTATAGGAATCTCAAGAGAAATAGGGTACATCTTTTTTCTTCTCTAACTATTAAAAGAAAGAAAGTCAGTCTCTAATTCTATTAAATGTAATGGAAAAAATGGCTTCTCTCTACTATGATAACTAGACTAAAATAGCGGTTATACAGGAGTCCCAACTGATAAGGGAGCAGTTGGTTGGTGTCTTTAAGGAGGCTAAAGTTTACTATTGGATTGAAGAAAACCAGTGGAGGAATGTACCTCAAGTTTTAGAACAGATGCGTAACTATAATCCTAATTTTGATCTCCCTAATTCCTATTGTTAGCTACCACGTCCATCTAAGAGCTTTACTAATTCCTCCTACAAGGTTCAACTTAGAAATGTTGGTGAGAAGGTGGATTGGTGAAAATTGGTTTGGAATCGCTTCATTGCTCGTAAAAGGTCCTTTTTACTATGGCTATTGTACAATGAAGAAGTTATTACCATTGACAGGTTACCGTTTCTTAACCTAGTTAACAGGTGTGTTTTATGTAAGGGTCACTGTTGACATTTGTTTTTCAAGTGAATTTTTTCTAAGGAATGTGGATGCAAGTAATGGGACACATTGGAGAATGTTGTGAGATTTTCTTCTTTTTATTAGACTATAAATTAGTGTATTGTCTCTTTGTAAATTATAGACCAAAATAGGCGTCTAAACAACTATCAATTAGGTTGTAAATTAATTTCTTATTTTGAGGATACTTACCATATTTAGCTCTTTTATATAGTTTTAAATTGTAATAATTCTGATCAATGCTTTTTATTCAGCCAATTTACGTCTTTATGGTATTAGAGCATAAATAACTTTCATGGTAAACCTACCTCACCAAATCATGTCAGACATCTCCGAAACTATTGAGTGCTATTGAGATTATTCCTATAGGCCTGCCTAAACCCACTGCTACTCAACCTTCAATTCTCGCCGTTATTGCCCCTTCTTTAGAGTCAAATCGCAACTATAAAGCTAAATGGAGAGAACTTCCTGTGTTGGTCTTAGTCCGTACACATGTACATCTGAGGTGGAGGAAAAATAAAAAATTTAACAGGAGAAAAGAAGGAGCTTGCGACTAATGATGTTGCTTACTCAACTTAGGATGTAGAGAACTCAATGTTAATGACTTGGTTGGTGAATTCGATGGAGAAGGACATCAATTCTAACTACATGTGCTACCATACAATGAAGGAGCTTTAGGACAATGTCAACCAAATGTACTCAGACTTGAGAAATCAATCTTAGGTATATGAGTTGATGCTGAAACTCAAAGAAATTCACCAGAGTGAGGATAGTGTCACTAAGTATTTTAATTCTTTGAAGTGTCTTTGGCAAGACCTGGATCTTTTTAATGATTATGAGTTGAAGAGTTCTAGTGATTGCAATCACTATAATAAAACTTTGGAAGATAACCTTATTTTTAAATTTCTTATTGGCCTTAATGTTGAGTTTGATGAGGTTAGAGGCAAGATTTTTGGTAGGCAGCCACTTCCATCAGTCTGAGAGCTTTTTTATAAAGTCCGTCATGAAGAGAGCCATCGTATAGTCATGCTAGAAAAAAAGAGGCTTGGGAATCCTGTTAAAAATTCAGCCCTATCTGTTGGTTTGGGTTTTGTCCGAGGCATAGGAAAGAAACCGGACGAAAAAGACCATGTCTGGTGTGACTACTGTAACAAGCCACACCACACACATAAGATATGTTAGAAAATACATGTAAAACCAAAAAATTGGAAAGGCTCTCATGAAGGAAAATTTGAGAAAAACCCCACTACACATGAGGCTAGTTTAGCCCCATTCAACAAGGAGCAGATTGATCCACTCCTAAAATTGTTGAAGTTTAGTTCAGGTTCACCTAGTGCTCCTAATGCTTCTGTGGCATAAGTAGTGATTTTAAGGCTATATCGTGCATTCATTTAATCATTCCACTCCTTGGATCATAGATTCAAGAGCTTCTGATCTTATGTCTAACTTATTTAGTTTGTTTCATTCTTATTACCCTTGTTTTAGCCATGAAAAAATTTGCATAGCAAATGGATCCTATTTACTAATAGCCGAAAAAGGTGTGGTTAATCTATCATAAAATGTTTCCTTACAAAATGTCTTACATGTTCCTAAATTGACATATAATCTTAAATTGACCTATAATCTGCTATCAGCCAGCAAATTAGCAGATTATCTAGAGATTCTAATTGTTATGTCACTTCATTTGATTCCTATTGTATCTTTTAGGAACTGAATTCGGGGAAAATGATTGGCAGTGCTAAGCTAATCAATAGCCTCTATTTCTTTGAAGATCAAGAATCCAAAAATAAAGGGTTTAAGTAGTATGAGTTCTTCCTCTGTTAGAGATAAGATTATACTTTGGCATTATAGACTTAGCCATCTTAGTTTTCCTTATCTTAAAAAACTATTTCCTACTTCATTTAAGGTTTGGATTGTTCTAAGTTTTAGTGTGAAAATTGCATTTTATCTAAGAGTTATAGAACTTTTTATCCTCCTAAAGGGTATTGAAATCACGTGTCGAGTGCAATGCAAAATTTATCTGACTCTGCACACTAAATTTGTAGTTAAATGTTTAGTTAATTTTTGTAACAAAATTAGTTGATGCAAGGAAAGCATAAAGGGGAGGGGGTTTGTATTTTAAACAATTTAGAAATCAAAGTAAAAGTAAACTATTGAAAACAAATTAAAACAAAACAAGTGAAAATGAGAAAAGTGTCAGATATAAGTAGGGTCCAGTTCTAGGGTCAATCTTGGCCTAAATACGATCAAGTGTATTCCTTCATTCTTACGTTTTTACAACTCTTTTCGGATTATTGATCTGAGACTAATAGAACTCTCTACAAATATTAGTTTTCCCTTAAGTTGTATTTAATCAAGAATCGATCATTAATTAAATCTAGCTATTGTATAACCTAGGATACGATCTCTAGATTCAATTTGGCAGTCGCATTATGAGTCAGAAAATGATCAATATAGGCAGTAACCTCACACGTTCGGGTTATCTAACCTAAGTTATGATGTTCCTAATGATTAACGATTGTTAGATGCCACTCACAAACATCAAAAGTAACAGTTACAGATTATAATCAATGTTTTAGCAATAGGTTCGAAATAAAGTAATCAAAATAATATATTAAGATTATTCATTCCAAAACCAATCAAATTAACACCAACAACTTAACAATCCAAAAAGAAATTACAACTTTAAAATGATAGAAATAACTTAACCGTGACTTGGCATCGATAATCCCATTGAACCGGTGTTGGGAAGCTAGCCTTCCATTTTTATTTTATTTCTCCAATCGTGAGCCATCTCCTCCATAAGCTTCGGTAGTTCCACGCTACTCATTTCTCTCTTTACTGTTCATGACGGGGCAATTAAGGTTTAGGAGTTTTGGTCCACTACTCCTGTTCATCCACACACCAGCTCTCCACACCTGTACCCTTTCTCCACGCCTACCCCAGCTTTCCATGCCTGCACTAACTAACCACCAAGCCGTTAGTGCTTCTCCTCTCTTCAGACAAGCCGTACTTCTCCTCTCTTTAGCCAAGCCGTTCTTCTCCTCTCTGCTGTGCCGCCTCTGTAGCATGATGGGACTGTTAAGTCAAGAAGACTTCACTTCTATTAATTTTGATGACAATTAAATAATAATAACCTTGGAAATGTAAGAACTGTTTTGATAAGTCTTTTAAGTGTGTAGAAAAAATGTAAGTAACATTTAGTCAAACCTAGAAGATGCGTGGTCAACAACAGATGATATAACAACAACAGACGACATGTCAGGAGTAGACGATACATCAACACCAGACGAAACACACCATTAGACAAAGCGCAACACTAGACAAAATGCAATACTAGACAAAGCTCAACACTAGATGAAGTGCGATACCATACGAAGCGCAATAACAGATGAAGCATGATAACAGAAGAGTATTATACCAAACAATACAAAAGGAAGCTATTCTAGAATGTCAGTCACTTAGTTAGTTGGATTTAGTTATAGGACTCAACTAATAACAGTTTCTAGAAGATTCAAGAAGTAGTTTCTCAAGAATACAGTTGAACACTTAGGCTATAAATACTAGTTCTAGTTGAAGAAAAAGTAACGTTTTTTACAAGAGAGAAATTTTAATTGTACAATACTTAGAGAAATTCTGTATTCAAAGTGTGAAAGAAGAGAGTGAATACATCTGTAACGTGAAGCTCAAAAACTCTTTCCTAGAGAGAGAAAGAAAGGCTAGAGCCTAGGGAGGCTAAGAAAACAGATAAAGAATACTTTGAGAGAGATTTGAAGAGGCTCTAAAAGTGTAGAAAGAATACTTGTAAAGTTGAAGAGTATAGTGAAATCTTGGACAAACTATGAGGACTAGACGTGACTCAAGATTAAGGGTGAACCTGTATAAAATTGCTACGTCTATTCTCTAACCCTTATCTTTTAATTTTTCTTGTTATTAGAAGAGGACTCGATAATATTACTTGTGATTGCATTACTTATCAACTTTAGTAAAGTGTTTTTGTGATCATCTGAATCTTGTAAAGAAATCCAAGAAATCCCAAAAGATTATTTTTTTAAAAAGATTGCATAATTCAACCCCCTTTTGCGTATTTTACATATTATACATGATTTTTATATTAACAAGTGATTTACTTCAGTTGGTATCAGAGCAAGGTTTCCAAGAAACACTATTACAAAGTGAG
>JAOQMP010000006.1:31648425-31659350 GCA_027563575.1 Erythroxylum pedicellare
ACACCCAAAAATCATAACTCAATCTAATTATACCTGGAATTATTCATGAATGCATGTACAATTATTTTCATGTGCCATAACTTCACTATTCATATGTATGTGTATAACATAATATGCATGAACATGGAAATGCATCTCTAACTCTCATTAATCACTCACATAAACCAGTTTAACCTTCCCACAAGAATGGGATGTTACATGTACGGTGACATTCCAATTGGTGCTTTGTAAGACGTTCGATAGGCCCACAATGAATCTTCCAATCTTACACTCCAATCCTTCCTATTGGGTTATACGATTTTCTCCAAGATTAACTTGATTTCTCGATTCGAGACTTCAGCTTGCCCGTTGGTTTGAGGATGGTAAGTAGTAGAAACTTTGTTCGTGATGTAATATTTTTTAAACATTGCTTCAATCACCCTGTAGCAGAAGTGGGTTCCTTTGTCACTAATAATGGCTTTCAGTATCTCAAACCTAGAAAGAATGTTAGCCTTAACAAAATCTGCAATAACCTTGGCATCGTTAGTCCTAGTGGCTTTTGCTTCCACCCATTTAGAAACATAATCAACTACAAGCAATATATAAGTAAACCTAAAAGAAGAAGGGAAAGGTCCCATAAATTCAATGCCCCAAATGTCAAAAATTTCACAAAAAAGCAAAGGGGTTTGTGGTAATTGATTCTTACGGGATAGATTACCTGACCATTGGCATCTATCACAGGATTCACAAAAGGTATATGCATCTTTGAACAATGTTGGCCAATAAAAGTCGCTCTTTTTACTCCAAAATGTCCTTCACAAACATACGAATGGTAGAAGGCTAAAATCGATAATGATTCATTTCTCGGTATACACCTCTTAATAATTTGATCTACACAATGCCTCCAATGATATGGGTCATCCCATATATAGTATGTCATTTCACTCCGTAGCTTATCCCTCTGAGCCTTTGACAAACTAATAGGTAATTCGATAGTTACTAAAAAATTGACAATGTCTGCATACTATGGTGGTGTCGCATCGGCAGAAAATAATTGCTCATTCGGGAAGCTTTCTCATATAGGGATATCATCTTCTTCCTTTATCAAACGACTAAGATAGTCCATCACCACATTTTCTACCCCCTTTTTATCTCTAATCTCCATGTCAAGATCCTTAAGGAGGAGAATCCATCTGATCAGCCTCGGTTTTACTTCTTTCTTTATGAGTAAGTATCATAAAGCTGCATAGTCAAAACAAATAATCACTTTAGTACCAAACAAATACAACAAAAAATTTTCCAAAGAAAAAACCACAGATATCAATTCTTTTTCAGTAGTTTCAATTGAGCTAGAGTTAAAGTTTTTGAAGCATAGTAAATGGCATGCAAAGCTTTTCCCACTCTTTGTCCTAGAACTGCCCCCATCACATAATCGCTTGCATCACATATGATCTCGAATGGGAGGTTTTGATCTGCAGGTTGAATCACCAATGGGTATGTCAGAAACTCCTTAAGTTTGTTGAATACTTCTTTGCACCCCTCGTCAAGCTCGAAGGAGATATGTTGTTAAAGAAACTAGCATAATGGTGTGGCTATCTTCGAAAAGTCCTTAATGAACCTTTGACAAAAACTTGCATGCTCAAGAAAAGAATGCACTTCCCTCACAGTAGAGGGGTAAGGTAAAGAAGAAATAAGATCAACTTTGGACTTGTCTACTTCAATACCCTTAGCAGATATCATATGACCTAAAACTATACCTTGATCCACCATAAAATGACAATTTTCTCAGTTCAACACAAGATTAGTTTCTATACATCATTCCAAGATAATGGCAAGATTCTTAAGGCATTCATCAAAAGAAGATCCATACACACTAAAATCGTCCATGAATACCTTAATAATCTTCTCAACATATTCGAAAAATGCTTACCATTCACCTTTGAAACGTGGCAGGTGTATTACATAATCTAAATGACATCCTTTGGTAAGCAAATGTATCGAATTGGCATGTAGATGTGGCCTTTTCCTGATCTTTTGGTGTAATTGAGATCTAAAGATAACCTAAAAAGCCATTTAAAAAGCAATAATAGTCATAACTAGCCAATCTCTCAAGCATCCGATCAATAAAAGGAAAGGAAAAGTGGTCTTTACGAGTAGTAGAATATAACTTTCTGTAATCAATACATACTTGCCACCTAATTTGCACTCGGATGGGAATCAACTCAGCTTCCTCGTTTGTTATAACAGTGATTTTATACTTCTTTAGAACCACCTGGATAGGTCTTACCCACATACTGTCAGAAATCGAGTAGATAATCCCATCATTGAGAAGCTTCAACACCTCCTTCTTCACAACTTCCATCATTGGAGGATTCAGCCTATACTAAACTTACCTTGTAGATTTTACATCATCCTCCAACAAAATGCAGTGCATGCATATGAAAGGTCTTATCCCAATTATGCTCCCTCGGCATTCGAACTAGTTTCTCCTCTTGATTTGAAGTCAACTCTATCGAGATGATAACTAGGAAAGTCTATTTATCTCCCAAATAAGCATACTTCAGATGTGTAAGGAGTGGCTTCAATTCTAATTCTGGTGCCTATACATCAGAAGATAACAACTTCTTGTGAGCTTCAGGTAGTTGTATAGAAGCTAAATCATACCTTTTTGGAGAGCTTTCTAATGAGCCCAAGGTAGCTGTCATTTCCACTAGCTCTTTTCCCATCTCAACATTAGTATCGGCTTCTACTTCCATATCCTCAGTTAAAACCATTTTCAAATGATCACCGCAACTTAATTTAAACATTTTCTACACCAGAGGATCAATCAATTCAATAAAAAAACACAATGATCAATAGGAGGATGTTTCATGGCATCAAAAATATTGAAACGAATCACTTCTCCATCAAATTCCATTGTGAAGGTGCCCTTATAAACATCTATCTTAGTTTGAGTCGTATTAAGAAATGGTCTTCCTAACAAAATAGGGATCAAATTACATAAGGTGTCATCATTCTTATCAATAACATAAAAATTTACAAGAAACACTAACTTTTTCACCTGTACCAAAACATCCTCAACCACACTATCAGGATAAGCATTAATACGGTCAGCTAGTTGTATGATTACACTCAGTTTTTTCAAAGGGCCTAAATTCAAAGAAGTGTAAATCGAATGAGGCATCACATTAATAGAAGCACCCAAATATAACATAGCTCTATTGATCACATTATTACCAATTTTGCAAGGAATGGTGAACATATCTGGATCGCAGCATTTTGGAGGCATCTTCTTTCTAAATACTATCGACACATTCTCACCGATCATCATTTTCTCATCACCCCTCAGTTTTCTCTTATATGTACATAGTTCTTTGAGGAATTTGGCATACCTTGGTGCTTGTTTGATTTCTTCAAGCAAAGGTATATTGACTTCTACCTTTCGAAAAGTCTCCAATATCTCTTTGT
The DNA here is from genome assembly GCA_027563575.1 of Erythroxylum pedicellare. Lineage (NCBI taxonomy): Eukaryota > Viridiplantae > Streptophyta > Magnoliopsida > Malpighiales > Erythroxylaceae > Erythroxylum > Erythroxylum pedicellare. The sequence goes on from JAOQMP010000006.1 coordinate 31,651,873, forward strand.
CCTTGTCATCCTTGTTTGGTCTACTTAATCTGCTCGAAAAAGGTGGAGGGTTAGTTTTAGTAATATTGGGACTTTTGAAATTTACCTTCATACTCGATGACAAGTTTTCTTCCTTTTATAATTCCTTCTCAATCTCTTCATTGGTAACAATCTTTGATGGGGTTCTTTTGAGACCTTCAATATCCTTTCCACCCCTCAGGGTTATGGCACTGACATTCTTCGACTTCACCTCAGGTTATGATGGCAGTTTTCCTCCACCCTTTGATTCTAGGCAATTGAGCCTTATTTCCATCTGACCCATTTGGTGTTCCATACTCTATTGGCTTGCTTTTGTCTCCTTTTAGAATTATTGCAACTGTTGTTGCATATCCTGTTGAAATTTTAAACTGTTAGTAGCAAGATTCTTAACAAGTTCTTTTAAAGATGCACCTGAACTGGAAGAAGAATCTCTCTGTGTTCCTTGCTGCCTTGGTTTAAATCCTTGTGCTCCTTGTGGCCGATTTTGAAGTAATTTATTATCGGTTCCTTCCGTAACTCAAGTTGGGGCGATCCATCTAATCTGGGTTAGACGTTTTCAAATATAGGTTATATTGGTTCGAGAAGTTCCCTCCTGCAGCATTCACGTACTCCATACTCCCCTCTTGCAACATTGGGCATTCATCATTTAGATGACTCGTGTATCCCGTGCACTTTCACTTGTGCTTGTGCAGTTGCAATCTGTCTCACAAAAGAAGTTAGTTCACCTAAACAATGTTCAATGAATGAAGTGCTTACCTCATTTACTTGTCAAACATCATTGCGAGTGCCGAGTTATTGAGTGTTAGTGGCCATCTACTGAAGTAATATCTTGGCTTCAATGGAAGTCTTCTCACAAAGTGGCCCATCACTCGCTGCATCAACCGAATTCCTCTCCATCGGTAGCAATCCTTTATAAAAATATTAGGTGAGAAGTTGCCTTGGTATGTTGTGGTGTTCACAATTGGCACATAACTTCTTGAATCACTTCCAATACTTATAAAGAGATTCCCTATTGTATTGATTAATGCCACATAGCTACTTCCGAATACTTACTGTCTTTGAGGCTGAAAAATATTTTTCCAAGAATAATTTCTTCATCTCTAACCAAGTATTCACACTTCCAGCCGGTAAATCAAATAGCCAATCCTTTACTGCATCTTTGAGCGAGAATAGAAGATCGTTAACATGATCTACTCATCCGTCATCCCATGAGGCTTTATGCTCGAACACACCACATCGAGTTCCTTAAGATGGTTATGTGCATCCTCACCTACAAAGCCATGAAAGTTAGGCAATAATTGAATTAATCCAGATTTTAACTCAAAGGTAATATGTTTAGCAAAATTTGGAAATGTTATACATAATGATTTATGAGTTAAATTGGGTACAACCAACTCTAAGGGAGCTCTCAGATTTGCCATTGTGTCTTAGGATTCTGATTACAATTTGTCTACTACTCCTGTTCATCCACGCATCAGCTCTTCATGCTTGTGCCCGCTCTTCATGCCTGCACCAGCATTCCACACCTGTGCCAGCTAGCCACCAAATTGTCAGTGTATCTTCTCTCTTTAGCTATGCCATGCTTCTCCTCTCTACTACGCCGACCCTATAGCGTGATGGGATGAATTAATGTTGCTCACCTTAAAACCTTCTCCTCTTGCACTACTGTTGGGACGTTGTGTTTAATGCATGCATTTCATGCCTAGTTGCTGTCATTTCAGACCACCAATAAGATATAATCTCTTCTTATTTTTTGCCTCTTCATTGTTAAACATTTGTGCTCCAATTTGCTTTAGAATATCTTGTCTTTTTGGTCTCAAATATATGTCAACATATCCAACCTAGTAGTCAACACAGATTGAACACAAATTAAACATTTTATCTTAAAAATAGGATTGAAATCACATGGAAATACATAAGAAAATATAAAATAACTCAATCCTATCAGGTATCAATCCTTAAGGCCTTTTTATTTAATTCATAGTGATATTTGAGGTCCGTCAAGAATTAATTTGCTTTCAAATAAAAAGTGGTTTGTGACTTTTTTTGACGATTATAGTTGTTTACACTGGGTTTATCTAATGTTTGAAAAATCAGAGGTTGAAAAATTATTTAAAATGTTTTACTCTGTGGATAAAAATCTTTTTGGAACCAAAATTGGAATTCTCCACTCTGATAACAGAACATAATATTTCAAAGGAGTTCTCCATAACTTTTTCACTGAAAAACGAATTCACCATCAAACTTCCTGTATTGATATAACACAACAAAATGACATTATTGAACAAAAAAATAAGTATCTTCTGGAAGTTACTTATGCAATCATGTTTTTGATGAATGTTCCTAAGTACTTATGGGGAGAAGCAGTTTTAATTGCATTATATCTTGTTAATGCAATGCCTACACGTGTTTTAAACTATATATCACCTCTTCATTGCCTTAAGATTTTTTTCTTAAGACACGTATTCCATCTAACCTTTTGCTTAAAATATTTGGCTATACAGTGTATGTCCACATTGATAAAGGGCGATCAAAACTTGATCCTAGAGCAAATAAATGTGTTTTTATTGGCTATGCCCCAAATAAAAAAGGGAATAAGTGTTTTATCCCTCAAACAAAAAGGGTTATTGTTTTTATAGATGTTACATTCTATGAGAATCAACTTTTCTTTCAAAAAATTTCACTTCAAGGGGAGAATGAAAAAAATGAAGGAAATTTTTGGGATACTCTAACTTTACCCAAATTTGTTGATACTATCAATTTTATAAGTAATGGAACTATTATTGACTCCACAAGTGGTAATGAACTCTTAAATAAATTAAGAAGTATCAATGATAGGGAAAATCTTGAGTCAGTGTCTACTTTGCCAAACATACCTAAGTCTTTTGTAGGGGAAAAGCATTATTGAAAGTTCATACTGAACGTGAAGAAATTCTCACTTATTTAAGGAGGAAATGTCATCAAAGAAATAAGATTGCCATGATTCCTTAGAGTAAGCTAAATCGCCTACTTCGATGATAGAACCTGAGAATGCCCCAGTTATTGATTTTAGCCTTCCTACCAATTCACCATGTCCCCTTAATGATTCTAATATTAATTCCACTCCTCATTCTATACCTAATAATGAACCTAGTGGCTTGGATATTCCTATAGCTATCAGAAAACCGAAGCATTCATACACTTCTCATCCTATATCCCATTACTTGACCTATAGAAACCTATCAAAGATCTAAAATATCTAACTTGTTTATTCCGAGAAACATATAAGAAAGACTAGGTGAACCTAATTAGAAGTCAGCAGTCATGGAGGAGATAAATGATTTGAGGAGAAGTAGGACCTGGGAATTTGTTGACTTGCCTAGGGGTTAGAAGATAGCTAGCTATAAATGGGTGCTCACAATAAAATGTAAGGTAGATGGGAGTGTTTAAAGATACAAGGCAAGATTAGTAATTAAAAGTTTCACCCAAACATACGGAATTGATTATCAGGAAACCTTCTTATTGCAAAAATCAACTCCATACGAGTACTATTATCGTTAGTTGCTAATTATGACAGGCCATTACACTAGTTAGATGTCAATAATGCATTTCTAAATAGGGATCTAGAAGAAGAAGTGTTCATAGCTCTACCTATTGGATTTGAGGAGAGAGTGGGAAAAGATAAGGTCTATAAACTAAAAAAAATCCTTATTGGTATTAAACTATCTCTGAGAGCTTGGTTTGAACACTTTAGAAAGGTTGGGAAAAGTCATGGTTATCATCAAAGCCAGGCTGATCACACAATGTTTCTTAAATGAACAGGGAGAGGTAAGATCTCCATCTTACTTGTCTATGTAGATGATATAATTTTGATAAGTGATGATCTTGAAGAGATGGCAGATTTGAAGAAGTTGGCATAGGACTTTAAAATCAAAGATCTGGGATTGTTAAAGTATCTTCTAAGTATGAAATTTGCTAGGTCAAAGAGGGGTATCTTTATGAACTAGAGAAAGTACATTATTTATCTCCTTTGTAAGATAGGATTACTAGGTTGTAAAGCTACTGATACTCCACTCGATGCCAAACTGAAGCTTGACCCTGCCAAAGCTAAAGATGTGATTGAAAAGGAGAAATTCTAAAGGCTTATAGGAAAATTAATCTATCTATCACACTCTGACACAGATATTACCTTTTGAATGAGAATGATAAGCCAATATATGCACTCACCAGGGCAAGAAATTTTGATGTAGCCTATAGAATATTGAGGTACCTTAAAGGAACTCCTAAAAAAGGTCTTATGTTTTGAAAGAATAACAATCTATAGATAGAATTCTACAAAGATACAGACCGGGAAGGTTGTACTGCTGATAGACGACCTACTTCTAACTATTGCACTTTTGTTGGAGGTAATCTTGTTACATTGAGAAGCAAGAAGTAGAGAGTTGTGGCTCGGTGTAGTGTTAAGGATGAATTTGGGTCTCTTGCTCACGGGATAAGTGAGGCAATATGGTTAAAGAGAATGTTTGAAGATTTAAAGATTCCAATATCATGTCCTATAAGAGTTTACTGTGACAATAAGGTAGAAATCTTAATCTCACAACCTAGTGTTACACAACAGAACGAAGCATATTGAGGTAGACAAACATTTCATTAAAGAAAAGATCAAGAGCGGGTTAATCTACCTTTCCTATGTTCTAACCACAAACCAGTTAGCTGACTTTCTTACCAAAGGACTTCGTAAGGGTTTGAACTTTTAGTTAGTAAGTTAGCTATGGAAGATATTTCAAGTCAGCTTGAGGGGGAGTGTTGCAAGATTTTCTTCTTTCTAATAGGCTGTAGATTAGTGCATTTTTTCCTTGTAAATTATGCCCAAAATAGGCATCTAAATAGCTGTCAATTAGGCTATAAATCAAATTCTTATTTTTAAGATACTTACCATAGTTAGCTCTTTTGTACAACTTTAAATTGTAACAATTCTGATCTATGATTTTATTCAACCAATTTATGTCTCTAGAGAACATAATTAAACTAGTAAAAATGGAGTCATATCTCTTATTGCCTTGAGTACTAGTATATTCTACTCATGGACGGAGAGATGTAATAGAGTGTTTGGTGGGGATGAGAAACAATCTCCTTCAATTTCTAAGGGATATAGTCAATATGAGTAAGAAGATAATTATGTGCCATAGGAATGAGCATGTAGAACTCAAATGACTCATGCTTGGTGAATCTAGACCTAGGTCCTGACATGGATTTGGAGATTAAAAGAAAAGGCAACTCCGAAATCAACATGGAAAAATTGGTAGAAGACTCAAACGTAACGAACACAAACAACAAAGAGGTCATACAAAAGATGTAAAAGTTTAACAGGAAAGGAAATGACTCACGATTATGGAAATAACAATCGGTTTGTTTTTGGGTGTCGTAGTACCTCACATTCTTTAAAACATACAAGGCAGAGGGCTTATTAAGCATATGTTGAACAATAAAATGGAAGAGGTATCTAATTTACCATTTTTTGTTGAGACCTACAAGGGGGAGAGGTAGATAAGTGTAATGAGAACAATCCTTGACAAAAAAGTAGTGAAATTTCAGCCTTTACCTCAAGTCCCAAAAAAACTTAAGTTTGGAAGGTTATCTACTTCTTTTACTACACAGGCCTTGCTTCTGTCACAATCATGGCAGCTGAGGCTACAATTGTGGCACCTCCATTAGACTTCACGATTGTGTGAGGACCTAGTTATCTATTAGAGGGCTTAATATCTTATTGTAATTATAGGTTTTTTTTAATTGAGAGATTGCAAATTCCATAATTTAATTAGGGGTTATGATTTAGGGTTTAATGATTATAATTCGAGAAAAAGTAATCCACCCTTTAAAAGTCTAGGACCGATACTATATTAAATAAAAAATAATCGTGTTAGCATTTGATGATAAGATAAATCCCACTTCTCATAATCGGCTAATCTTCATTATGTAATTTCTCATGTTAATTTGGTGATGCTCAATTTGATTTTCTTTATGTGTTAATTTTATGTTTTAACTTCAATCAATCGGCTTCATGTGTTTACCTTTTTGTGTAGTTTTCATTTTCATTTTAATAACTCTTTAGGCCTTATATAAATTAAAATTAGATTAGTTCAACAGCTCCTCGAGGAATCGACACTTCATATACTACACCCATGACTTATATGCTTGCAATATTTAAGAGTTTTAAATAGTTTAAAACTTGCTTTAATAATCTGCAAAAAGGATGAGAGGATAGTAATTTGCTTCTAAATTTTTCATTGTGTACTTCAGTACTTACAATGTGTTAGACCCCGTTTCCAGAGCCCAACAACTGGAGTCATAAACCTTGTACTTATTACCCTGGATGGTTATTGCCATCATTCCACAAGGTTGGTGTGCCCACACCAGTCAATCACCCAAGATATAGCTTGACTTCTTCAAAGAAATTGTAGCTCTAGGTCTCTAGTTTTCTTTGAAGCAAAAATCATCTTAATCGGAGTTTTACAACTCAAGATATACTTAAAAAGCTAAAGTGTGTTCATACCCCAATCATGCTCTCCCAACCGACCTCTCACTTACTCTAATGTAAACTTTCTCAAAAAAAACTCCAAAAGATACAAATTTTCATGAGAAGATGGAATAAGATGTTAGGAATTCATTGCTTTAAGAATCACTTTATTTAGAGGTCGGATGAGGAAGTTATACCTGAAAGAATCGAGCACGTTTATAGCATCAATCAATTTGTACCTATCTTGACGCAATTGCCATAACTCCCACTACGAATGTCGGATTGACTTTGTTTTTGGACAATTTTAAAGAAGACTTCTATATATACAACTTTCATGAAGAACCTGAGACAAATTTAACTTTATAAAGGATAAAAAATGGAGAAGGAGATGACAATACAAATAAGATGATGTAGAAGGTCAAACTAAGATGATACAGAAAGTCAAACTAAGACGATACAGAAGGTCAAACTAAGACGATGCAAAAGGTCCAACTAAGATGGTCAAACTAAGACGATGCAGAAGGTCAAACTAAAACAATGCAGAAGGTCAAACTAAGACGAAGCAAACTAAGACGAATCAAAACTGAGACGAAGCAAACTAAGACGATGCAAAACTAAGATGAACCAAAACTAAGAAGAAGCAAATTGAGACGAATCAAAACTAAGATGAAGCAAACTAAGACGATGCAAAACTAAGATGATGAAAAACTAAGACGAAGCAAACTGAGACTAATCAAAACTAAGACGAATCAAAACTAGGACGATGCAAAACTAAGACGATGCAAAACTAAGACGAAGCAAACTGAGAAGAATCAAAACTAAGATGAATCAAACTAAGACGATGCACCATGCATAAGAAGATGTTTCAACTGGGTCTTTCTCATATTCCTAAAGTTCTAAATCACTATCTATACTCTCCAGAGCATCTCCACTCATAAAGACCATAACTTTCAACTTAGATGTC
>JAOQMP010000006.1:31707777-31725658 GCA_027563575.1 Erythroxylum pedicellare
TATATGTGAAATATTTAAAAATTATTGTTATTTCATATCAATTGTGATTATTATTTATTATTATGATATTTGGAAACATGGTTGATGTAAATAGTAAACTTGTAAAGTATACAATACAACTGTACAATATATCAATGAACTATTTTGTAAAATTTAAAAATTTTAAGAACTATTTCATAAATTTAAAAAATTACCGGTGTTACCCGGTATTGATCAGTACTGGTACAGTATCATATCAAAACTCAATTCGATACCAAATTCGGTACCAACTATCAGTACCAAGCCTCTAGATTTTGTAACTATTAATGAACAGTTCTCTTCATATAAAATGGAATATTATTTTCTCAATAAATCAAAAAAATTCTTTTTTATTTTGCCTAAACCATCATTATTAATCTACAAATAGTTAATTAACGCATAATAAATTATTTAAAATGAACAAATAATGAAATAATTAACCTATAAAACTTAACTTGAGATATAGTACTAGATTTCCTATAAAAAGTAGTTGTGGATGCAGTAATGTTGCAAAATTATTCTGTCCTCTACCTGAATCTCTCGTGCAATAATCAATATCTAGATCAAAACTAGTTTTTTTTTTTTCCCCGCTTGAAATCACTCTCTAGTTGTTATGCGCACTTCCCTCTTCGTTTCCCTTTTTTATTTTTGAAAAATGAGTTAAACTTGGTTTAAAAGAACTTGATTATACAATTAATCAAAACATATACTTTATTTTTTAATGAAAAATGATACCTAAAGTCGTCAGGAATTATTTTTAATAACGAAGAATCATAAACATCGACTAGTTGATACCACTTTCAAACATCTTCTTAAGAACTATACAAAACTCTCTTAGCATTTTGTAATATCTTCCTTTTGTATCTATTTTTGCAGAATGTTTGATTTGGACGGTGGTCGCTCAAATAAGAACTAGTTCCTAACCGTTCCCACAAATAACACTAAGATATGATACACACTAAAAATTGAATGGTTTTACTGAAGATTAAGTCAGTCTATTGGGTATTTTAGTCTTCAGGCCCAAAAAGTATAATTAAAATAAAATAAAATTCGTTTAATTAATTAATTTATCTCTAAAATTTATTTAATATTTAAATACTATAAATAATAAAAATTAATTATATTTACATTAATGATCAAATATTTTTTATTTTATATATTTAAAATAAAAACCCAATGAAAAAAATACAAACCAAAAATTACAATGAAAAAATTTATAGTAGAATATGAGGTTTAAGTTTAACAAGACCCCCCAAAAATCTGTCCATGTGCCGAGGAATTCTTTTTCAATCCAGCATATCTTAATTATTTTCTTAGAGAGAGCTAATCCATGTTGTTCACATAAATATATAAATTTATTGATATGTATAATATGTTAAGCAATATTACTACTAGCTATTAAAATATCATCCAAATAAACATAGATAAAATTATAATACTTAAAGATATTATCTATTTTTTTGAAATATTTTTGGGGCATTTTTTAAACCAAAAGGCATTAATAATTTGTAATGACCTTGTTGTTCGACTCGGTCTGGCTTTGGCCCTGGTTGACCAGGCCACGAGCTGAAATTGCTTGGCTCAGAGGGAAGGTACAAAATAATGTCATTTTTAATATTTTAAAAATAAAAAATTGGGTCAGGTCAGCCCTGCCTACCAGTGGCCTGTCAAGCTAGGGGCCAGGTAGCCTGTGGTCATGCCTACCTGTGACCCGTCAGGCTAGGGGCCAGGTAGCCTGTGGTCAGGCCAAGCCTCCTGCCTGACCCGGCATATTGTCATCTCTACTTATGGAGAAAAGGAAGCAGTATATGGAATACTATCTTTACTAATTTTTAACTGCGAAGATCTACTCTTTTTAAGTTTATTAACCTTTCTTTGTGGGATAAGAAGTATCCATAAAATAATGTATTATCATTTATTTTTTATAATTTACTACTATTTCAGCTTTATATCTAATTAGTTTTGAATGGTTTTTAACCATAAAAGATGAAAGAACAAGGGGATTTACTAAGGCTTTTATCTTTAGATTTTTAAGTTCAAGAAGTTATTTTCTAAATTTCTCTTGATCTTCTAAATTATAGCTCATAGTAGTAACTATAACAATTTTTTATTTATCTATCATTTCTAAGTTTGCTTCTCTATTTTTATCCCAAAATTGTAACGAATTATCAGAGTAATTTTTCTTTATCTTTTTTTTACTAATTCAAGTTCATCTTTGATGGTTTTTATCTATTGATACTTATTCTCAATAATGTTTTATCCTTTTAATAAAAGTTTTCCTTTTGGAAGGATCAGTTTTTCTTTATACTCTATATGGTTAGGCTATATAAGGCTTAAATGTGATCGATGTAGATCGAGCATAAGCATTTTAAATTTAATTAACTATGATCTATTGACCACAAAGAGTTTTGAAATGTATTTGTTAATAGTATCAAATGATATTTTATGAACTAATATTCTTTCATAACTTCAATAGTGTTAAGAGCCCTCTAGTGTGAAAACAAAAAAGTTCATGACACTAAAATAGGCCCCCGATAGATAAGATAAAATCATAATACCCTTTTATTTTATGTCATACTACTTTTTCGATACATAATCTAATGTTAAAAAAATTATATCAAATTCGAAATGCCATGCTATTATTACTTACATCTATTTATAACATATTTCATATATATAGAGAAGACGTATTTTTCCTTTTTTTTCAAATAAAAACTCATTGGAGCTAAGGAATAGAAAATCTATATCAAGTAACGATGTAACTGTTAGAATTAAGTTATCTATTGTTATGTGATTTGATACATTACGAGTAGTAACATTGATAAGTTAAGTTAGGTAAAAGTATGGAAAGATAGGGATTCGAACCCTCGGTAAACAAAAGCTTGTATACCAGTTCCAATGCTACGCCTTTACGGTTTCATGATATTGTAAAGGAAAATAACTTGCTTTACATATACAAGAAGCAACTCCACTGTCTATATACACAGTAAAATATTATGCTTTGTTACCTTTATAGGTTATTTCAATTGGAATATAAATACTAGTAAGATTAGTCATCATCTTGGAATATATATTATATTGTTGTTATAGGATATCTGTATTCTATAATAAGTTATCTTATAAGGTTGGACTTGTTCGAGAAAACTAGTTCTTAACATTATCTTTAAATTGAATCCTTCATTTTTCAATTAATAATCTTATAGGTATTTTATTATCTCCTACCTTAATAGTGGTTCCTATGGCGGTATCTATCTAATTTATTTCACCATTGAAATGTATATATTGATAAGGTTCATGTGGTCTAAAACTTATCAAATTACGTATTAGATTATGATTAATGTAACTTCCACTAGCTCTTGTATCAACTAAGGCATTATGGGGAACATAATTTGTACCTTTAAAATATTATTCTTTAATTTTATAATTAGAACTTATCTTTTTGTCTACTCTTATCAAAGTATTAGCATATTGTTGATTAATCAAAACACCACTTTATGAATAAGATAGTCTAGGCAAGTTGTTAAGGGGTTTTGTTGTAATTGTAATGAAAAATTATCTACTATCTCTTCTATATTTTCTATATATCAACATGAGAAACGTTATTTTTTGCATGAAGTTTGCATTTAAGAAAGGATTTCAAGCTTACGTTGAAAAAGGCAAATTTTCTTCTTTAATGATAGCTCCAAACAAGAAGAAACCATTAGTTGCTAGTCTTGAGGCACAAAAAACATTATGTCATCTTCGTAAACATACAAAAAAATATTTGTCCTTCTTGTACAAGTGGCTGGAAGGCTTTTAAAGGAAAAGATAAAGTTGAAGCATCAGGATTATTTACATACTCTGATGATTTTGAGTTAGAAAGATAAGAAGATAACATGGCAACCTCTTTAGTAAAAGAAAACCCACTATCGATAAAGATAGAATCTACTTTCTGAAAAGTTGATATGATGTAATTTTTTAAAAGTTACAATAAGGTCTTCAAGTCTGCTTGTATAAATAAAACCCTAGGGTAGTTGAGGGAGTATCGAGCATTCTTTATGTATCTCATCTTTTTAATATCCTCCTTTATGAAATAAAATTTTCCTTTCTATAAATGTAGCTCACAATTCCCATTTAAAACTTTATTCTTCTCCTAAATCTTTAGTATACACCTTAATGTAGGAAACAAATTAAGGTTGTGCTAAACTTTACTGAAATGACGTCAAAAATAGTTACCTTTCTCTGAGTTTAGAGCCAAAATGCTTATTAAAAGACTAAAAAAATTAGGTAAGTTACGGTCCAAAAACTAACAATACAGGTACAAAAGTGTAATAAACCCTTTAATTTGGAAAATTTCAAATTCTTATGCATATACATGTATCATGACTTCTTATTTTTGGGAAATCATATATGGATTATTTGGAATAGATTAAGATTCTTTAGAATCTACAAATGGGATAATTACATCCCTTTTTCTATAAGCCATTAATGTTATAGAAAATAATGAAAAAATTAAAGGATGGAGATTTGTTTAGATCTCTTTAATTTTTAGTATTATTAATTGCTTAGATATAATAAAATATTTTATTGTCTAGCGTGATCAAATTGTTTGTGTTTTTTTGTTTTTGATCTGCCTCTAAATTAAATCAGTATCAAAGCCATGACTATTTTGTGTTCAACTTGTGAAGATATCCATCAGCAGATTAAGGAAAAAACATAATTGATTGTCGTCAACAATAAATACATATGAGAAATAAAAAATTATTATTTACAACTGAGAACTTGCATCACCATTCCATTAGATACTTTGCTAGATTTTAGAGTAATAATTTTTGAATATCAGTTATAAAATCAGTAATATAAAAATGAGCATAAAGAGTTAAATTTTAGCTTCTCTGAGCATTATATATTACATCTAGGTAGAGGTAATTAGAGATGTTTCATCCTATGTTTAACTAGGGCTGTTTAAAATTTTCAATTAGAATTTGTTAGAGAAGGAAATGTTTTAAAAGATATAACTATTATAGGAAAATATGATATGACCTTACAAAAATTTCAATTATGTGATATAAGTGAAATCAATTGATATATTAATATTTTCCTAGATTATTATTTCCATATTTATAATCAATTCAATAATACATAAATTTATTTAAAGATGTTTTATTAAAAGATCCTTGATCCTTAGGGAAGTAAACTAAAGGCAACCTACAATCCTAGTTTTGTAGATAACTTAGGACAAAGAATTTTCTCTTTAAAAGATAAATTAAGTGACTAGTGTGATGACTCTATATTATTGAAGAAAAGTATAAGAGTAAAAAAATCTTTATTATGTTGTTATGATTTTAAAATGCCTCCTATAATAGGATATGATAGTTCTTATTATTACAATAAGATAAAGAAGAAATATTTTAAGAAAATATATTTCAAAAATGTAAAACAAAATATTATAAGAAAACATAATACAAACCTATAAAATATATGCTTAGAAGAAATAAGAAAATAAACAAAAAGATAATTGATTTCATTGTTATTATTGTCAAGGAAAAGGACACAATGTTAATGCATGTACTAAAAGATTTAGTAAAAAGAAAATAGAAATAAATGGTGAAATAAATGAAATGATGTTCTTTTGATGAAAGCATTTTTATAATAACAGATATAGAATATAATAACACTTCAAATTCAGAAATAAATGAGTGAAATAAGAGAACCTTATAACAGTCAAATTGATACTCAGATAATAGATAATGTGGTAGAAACCTCTGAACAATATGGAGATTACGTTCAAGAAACTCTTATTGATAGAAAAATGCTTTAAAAAATTCAAAATACTATGTATTCTATAAATTCTTACAGTGGGATAATATGAAATTATTAGAAAACAAATAAGATTAAAACCCAGAAAACATCATATGTTTTATGGTATTATTCTTAAGCAAAAAGTCTTAGATATTAGTTTAACTTCTAATAAAGTAATAATTCATTTATTATCTAAGAAAGATACTTATCGAAAAATTGATCACAATCGCAAAGAAATTAAGGACAAAATAGGATTGGTGTGTATATAATCCATACAAATGATAGATATACTTTTAGAGAAGGAATAGATAGTCCTATAAATTTAACAATATTAGATGATCAAATTTGTAATAGACAAAAAGCATGTATGGGAATTTTGAAATGCAATCTTTGATATCAAAAACTTTTGTTTAATAGTTATCCTAAGATGGCTAATAATATACAAGATAAAGATTTTGATAGGACGCTGATAGCTACTTCGTGTTTAGCTCACAATTTTAAAATTAATTGAAATTGTTATATCATAAGTATACGACTCATATAAAATAATATAGCAAGGTATCATTCCCTTAAGGATTGATTAGTCACTGTGTAATTTAAATTGACTTTTGTTTGAGTAAACCAAACAATGAGAACTGAAATTAAAAAAATTCACAATTTAAAGGCTTGCAAACACACTTCAAAATGTGACAGAAATAAGAACTCAATTTTGGTTTAGATAATCAAATTATTAAGGTTAGGGTCATTCTCTCCATACCATGTAGTCCCTCACTTTGGTAATGTAGTCATGCTTAGTCCTAGGCAAGCAAATATACTGTGCCTTTCTCTCTTAATACTTGAACCAATTAAGCCCAAAATAATGATTAAAGTTTGGTACGTGATCTCTCAACCTACATAGTTTACTTAACCATTAAGTGGATATGAACTAACCCATTGGACGACCATCAAAACATCTAAGATCTCTCTCTATATGTCATGTTAGCTTAATGTGTGAAGTGTTCTTAAGGATGCCCACTCTCATAGTACATCCAAATTGATTTCCTAACTCCATTTCTCAATGTAAGCAAGGCATATAAAGTCCACACATTATAATCATTAAAGCAAACCATATACCAAAGTGAGTTCTTACATAAAACCTTAAAATATACGAAATCCAATACAATCATCAACATCCTCACAAAGAGTCCATACATCTTCTCCATTCACTAACTAAAAAAAGAGAAGAGAGAATAGAAGGCTTATGAGATGAAGAACAAAGTTGAAACTTGGTGTAGCAGCTTTGAGATCTCTTGAGATCGCTTGATTATCCTTGAAAATCCACCAAAAAATGTGTCTATCTTCATCCTTTTGGTGTGCTACACGACAATCCTCTTTTGTAGCGTTTAAAATGGGGTTTTTATACCCCTTTGGGTGCTTAAATCAACTTAGGATGCAAGTGCAGCAAACTGGAATCGCCAGCTTCAAAGATGGAAAATTCTAGCTTCTATTTGGGTCACGATCGTGACTTGTTGTTTCTAGCCTTATTTTCTTCTTTTGTTTCTTCTTTGATACCTACAATAAGTTCACATGTAAGTAAGTTGATAATCAACACAAAGAAGGTCCAAATCCTGCCTAAACATTATCATACAACCATGCAAAATGTATGTACATCAAAACATATGAAAAGCATGCAAAATCTAAGCTTAAAACCCTTCATTTATAATCGAACATGCAATTTATCATATACAATAACATACACATGCAAGTTATATGAAAATAACACAAAACCCAGGCTAAACATCCTAGTATGTATACTAAATATAGACATTATCACATAAAATGACTTAGACAATCATATAACAAATACCACTTAGCGGACACTCTCTTTAATCCAAGACTTTAAAAGAAAAGATTTAACTAGAGATGGAATAAACCATATTTTGTTACCTATATGATATCTTATACCTTATCCAATACTCATCATATAGAATGTTTTGCAGATAAAGATATTATTGACTTTTTAAAATTATTTTCTAAAGTTGAAAGAATGCATCCTCCTTGTATAGCATATATAGAATACATATAAGACGATTTTTCATTATATTTACAACAACCCTTGATAACTTATGACAATACATTATTTCCTAGACTATCTTATTTAAAAACTAGTGCTTTAAGTAGTCAACAATATGCTAATACTTTGATAAGAGTAGATAGAAAGATAAGTTTTAATTATAAAATTAAAGGAGAATGTTTTGATGGTACAAATTATATTCCCCATAATATCTTAGTTGATAGAGGAGATAGTGGAAGTTACATTAATTATATTCTAATACATGATTTGATTAGTTGAAAATGAAGGATTCAATTTAAAGATAATGTTATGCACTATTTTTCTCGAGCAAGTCTAACCTTATAAGATAACTCAACATGGAACACAAATATACTGTAATAACATTATAATATATATTCTAAGATAACGACTAGTCCCTCTAGCATTTATATTCCAATCAAAATAACTTATAAATATTATAGAAGAGAATATTTTGTTGTATATAAAGACAATGTAGTTGGTTCTTGTTTATGTAAAGCAAGTTGTTTTCCTTCATAATATCATTAAACCTTCAAAAATATAATAGGATTAGATATTTGTAATAATAAGATACATTTATTGAAAGGTATTAATCAACCCCATATATGATTAGGATCATTTTGAATAAAATGCCCACCATTTACTTTTATGATACTAAAACTGATATTCTTTTAGGAAATAATTTTCTCTAATTATTTCATAAAATATTATTTGATATTATTAAACAAAACATACATTTCAAAAATCCTTGTGGTTATTGGATCATAGTTAGTCAATTTAAAAAAGCCTATACTCGATCTACACCAATTACATTTAAACCTCGCATAGCCTAGCATGGTATAAGGTATAAAGGAAATTTGTTCCTTCCAAAAGGAAAACATTTATCAAAAATAGAAAACATTAATAGAGAATAAGTATCAACATATAAAAACTATCAAAGATGTACTATAATTAGTAAATCAAAAGATAAAGAAATGTTACTCTAATAATCTGTTACAATTTGGGGATAAAAACGCAAAAGAAACAAACTTAGAAATGATAGATAAATAAAAAATTATTAGAGTTACTAATATGAGATATAATTAAGAAGATCAAGAGGAATTTAGAAGAAACAACTTTTTGAACTAGGGGGATTTATACAAATCTCTAATACTGAGCAGATCATTCTAGGGGGATTTTAATGGGCACATAGGGGTGGATTCAGACAGTTATACAGGAACTCATGGGGGAAACGCACTTGGTAACATTTCAGAGTAGCACTACTAAGACGTAAATTGATTATCTCCTTGTCAGGACAAGTGCCAGATCATGGTGCAAGGATTGCAAGATACTTCCTATCGCATGTCTATCAACCCAACATAAATTGTTAGTTTTGGATTTCGGAATTAATGGATGGAGGGCACAACAATTTACCAAGCCAGGCAACAAAATCAGATGGGGAAGACTCAAAGGGGACTTGGCGAAACTTTTTAGGACTCAAGTCAAGAATAATGCAACATGGGCTATGAATGGGGATGCGAATTAGTTGTGGCAGGGAGTAGCCCCTGTAGTGAGAGAGATAGCCAATAGACTCCTAGGGGTATCTAAAGGACAAGGGGCCGAACGGAATCCTATTGGTGGTCAGACAAGGTCCAAGGGATGGTAAAGGCGAAAAAGGGAGCTTTTAAAGATCTGTTGGCAAGTGCAACAGAGGCAAAGCGGATTATTAATAGAGTAAGTATAAACTAGTGAAACAGAAGGTGAAGAAGACTATCGCAGTGGCTAAAGGAGAAGCTTATGAGAAGATGTACAGGGATTTAGATACGGAAAAGGAGCATAAAGAATTTTCAAGATAGCGAGAGATAGGGCACGTAAGATGGCGGACTTTAACCAAGTCTGCTGTATACGTGATGAAAAAGAACAAGTACTCAGAAACACCTAAGCCATCAAGTGGAGGTGGAAGAGTTACTTTTATGACCTATATAACGAAGACATATCGGTCAACATAGCGTTAGGGGAACCCCCCAGGTTAGGACTATATCTAAACAGGTGCTTATGGAGGATGATCACGAGGGAAGAAATTACAAAAGTTTTGAAGGGGATGGGGAGCGGAAGGGTAGTAGGACCGGATGACATTCTAATAGAAGTATGGAAGCAAGTAGGTGTTGTAGGTATTGAGTGGCTAGCGCAGCTCTTTAATGTGATCCTCAAGTTAGCCAAGGTGCCGAATGAATGGAGATTGAGTTGGTTAACCCCTTTGTAAAAGGTCAAAGGAGACATACAATAATGCCAAAATTATCGAGGCATCAAACTATTGAGTCATACCATGAAGTTATGGGAGAAGATAATTGAAAAGAGAATCTGGAGAGTTGCTTCGATATCGGCCAACCAATTCAGGTTATGCCTGGTAGGTCCATGACAGAAGCAATTCATCTACTTCGGCGACTAATGGAATTCCACAGGGAACGATAACAGGATTTGCATATAATTTTTGTAGATTTGGAGAAGGCGTATGACAGGGTCCCTAAAGAACTCATATGATGGTGTTTGGAGGCAAAGGGCATTCTTACGAATTATATCAGAGTGATTAGGGATATGTATGAAGGAGCACTGACTAGCGTCAAGACTGTAGGAGGCGACACGGAAGCGTTCTCTATTGGTGCTGACCTACACCAAGGCTCAGCTCTAAATCCTTTTTTGTTCACTTGTGTTAGATGAACTTACCAAACATATTCAAAGGGAGGTACCTTAGCGTATGTTATTTGCTGAAGATATTGTCCTAGTATATGAGACTAAGAGGGGGTCAATGCCAAGTTAGAACATTGGAGAGAAGCGCTAGAGTCGAAAGGTTTTAAAATGAGCATGTCTAAGATGGAGTATTTAGAATGCAATTTCTCAGGTAGCCAGATGGTATAACAGGTGAAGTTAGTGATTGGCACTAACGTCATACCATAGAAATCGAATTTCAAATACCTCGAATCCATCATTCGAAGAGATGGAAATATCGATGGCGATATATTACATCATATTAGATCTGGGTGGATCAAATGGCGAAGTGGATCAGGTAATTTATATGATAAAAAGGTCCCCTTAAAAGTTAAAGGGAGGTTCTATAAAATGGCAATTCGGCCCACCTTGCTATATGGGGTAGAATGTTGGCCGACTAAATGTAGACACACGAGATAGTTGATGGTAGCAAAAATGCATATGCTTAGGTAGATGTGTGACATTACCATAAGATAT
The DNA here is from genome assembly GCA_027563575.1 of Erythroxylum pedicellare. Lineage (NCBI taxonomy): Eukaryota > Viridiplantae > Streptophyta > Magnoliopsida > Malpighiales > Erythroxylaceae > Erythroxylum > Erythroxylum pedicellare. The sequence continues at coordinate 31,718,870 of JAOQMP010000006.1, forward strand.
AGGGTACAGAATCGGGTAGTGAGAGAGAGACTACAAGTGGTAAGTATTGCAGACAAGTTGAGAGACACAAGCTTAGGTGGTTTAGACATGTGTACAAGATGCCTTCTGATGCTCCGGTACAGCACGGTGAGATAATAAACCTGAGTGGCTACAAGAGGAGGAGGGGAATGCCTTACAAGACCTTGAAGGAAATGATCAAGAAAGAAATGTCAAAGCTGGCCCTCACCGAGGCAATTGTTAGAAGTAGAAAAGTCTGGTGTAATAGGATAAGGGTAAACGACACAGTATCACATAAGAAGTTCAACCCAATGTTGGGGAAAGATTCCCGTGATGGTCACCTAAACCGTAGGAATGTCATATCCTCAAGGCCGCTCAATGAAGACCCATAGTGCAACTAGCGACAAAAAGAGCCAGTCTTTATAAGGTATAAAATACTGACAGATCGGGTTATACATCAGGTATGTCTTCGTCTTTTATTGCAACTCTATTGACTTAAATATTTGGTGTGCTAGTTTTTACTTATTCACTTATTTCTTCTATGTCTTGCATTATTATTTTGCATGTCATATCTGCAAGTGGGTATACCAAATATAGCCTCTCTATTATGTAGGGGTAAGGCTGCGTACTATCAAACGTGCCCAGACCCCACTTCAGTGCAAGATTTTAGACTGCGTGTGATGATGATGATGAACTTTTTGAACTAGGAAATCTAATGATAACATGCTAGTAAATTTTCTCATTCTTCCTCAACTTTTATTACTAGAAACCATGCAAAACTAATTAGAAATAAAACTAGAATTGTAGTAAATTATAAAAAAATTAAATGATAATCTAGTATTTGATGGATACTTCTTACCCCATAAAGAAACTTTAATAAACTTAACAAGACGAAAATTGATCTTCTATAAATTTGATTGTAAAATGAGTTTTGGTAGATAAAAAGGAGTAAAGATAGTATTCCATATACTACTTTCTCCACTTCACAAGGTCATTATAGATGGTTAGTAAAGCCTTTTGGTTTAAAAAATGCCCCACAAATATTTCAAAATAAAATGGATAATATCTTTATGTATCATAATTTCACATATGTTTAAATGAGCGATATTTTAATAGCTAGTAATAATATTGTCCAACATATTATACACCTCAATAAATTTGTAGATTTATATGAACAACATGGTTTAACCCTCTCTGAGGAAAAAACTAAGATATAACAGATTAAAATAAAATTCCTTGGCATGGAGATAGATGGTAGGGAGTTAAACTTCAATCTTATATCCTTAAAAAATCTCATAATTTGTTAATAAGTTAATAGATTAAAAAAACAAGTTCAAAGTTTTTAAGGAGTATTAAATTATGCCTTATATTTTATTCAAAATCTAGCCGAGATAAGAAAACATTTTCAAATGCTTTTAATTAAAGATTAAAGATTTGAATTTTCACCTAATTTGAATGAATAAGTAAAGAAATTTAAGATTTTGTGACCCACATTGCCAAAACTTTCTTTACTATCTGATGATGATAATTTAATTCTTGAAACTCATACTTCTAATCATGTATAGAGTGGAGTATTAAAAAACATAGATTATGATGATTCTAATATGAAGATGAATGAGTCTTTATAAGTATACTTCAAGCACCTTTACAGTTACTCAACAAAGATATCATATAAATAAAAATGAATTATTAGCAACAGTAAAAATTTGTCAAAAAAATTTCTTTTTGCCTAAAAGATTTTTATTAAGAACTGATAATACTCAAATTAAGACTTTTATTCAAAATAATTTACCTTCTAAACTTGAATATAAAAGATATATTAAATGACAAACTTTATTAATAGAATACACCTTTGATTTTGAGAATATGAAATCTAATAATTATGTTCTTGGAGATTTTTTAAATAAAGATGGTTATCGTCAAAGAAGACATATTTGACAGATTGGAACAAATGTCTAAAGATATCGATACTTGTCAAGCACAAGTCAGTGATTTATTAGATATTGCTAGCCCAACTTGATACCTAAAGAAGTTACAGAGCTACTTATTTCTTTTCCCCAAGCCGAGATAAACTATTATAATTATTCAAAACAAAAACTTTATAGCCTAGTCAACAATGCTAAGATAGTTGAAGATTCATCATCGACAGGCTTTTCTTCCCCAATAAAGGAATCAATCAGTCAATAGATTAAGCCAAAAAAGGTTACTTTTAATAATATTTCTCTAAGGCCTAATACTACATGCAAATTGATGGTGAGAAATATCATGATTGATAGTCTTCCAAAGAGTCATCCTGTTGTTTATGCACATTATGAGGTAATGAGAGACGTATACATCTACAACAAAATAAATATACCTGCTACATTGATTTTTTTGGGGATATATCCTATATTGAACTTTTTATAGGGAGCTCATCCTCAAGCTATTAAAGATTGTTATGATTTTGGAATAATAATAAATGTTGTATACTCGACAAATGCAAAGTTTTCTAAGATATCAATAATTTGCCTTTTATTGTGGATACTAACTTAAGAAAAGAGTTTTCTAAATATGCTTAAAATGATATCAATTACAGAAAAGGAATTGACATAAGAACTGTTATTTATAGCAGGAAGGCAGCATTTAAGAAAGAATTTTGTATCTATACATGACAAAGTAATTTTTCTTTATCTTTTATTTTCCTAATTCTAGTCCATCTTTAATGGAGTTTATCTATTGATACATATTCTCTATAATGCTTTATATTTTTATCAAAGGTTTTTCCTTTGGATACTCTACAGCACGCTCCTGCTGCAATTTTTTTTCTTTCCCTAATGTTAACAAAACATGAAGATTGAAAAATTAGTAGAGAAACTAATGAGTTAATTACTTCAAGACTATTTTAATGCTTCTTTTCATTTTTAAAAAATTAAGAGGTGAATTATTTCATCATAATATAATATTTATGAAACCTTAATTAAATAAATTAGAAATGCAACTATAATTTACGTATTAATTGTTAATTAGAAACAATTAATTACCGTTTCTAATTAACTCATTGTATGTGATATATTTCTAGATAATTAATTTGTAATTAGTTACTACAAAGAATTTTATTATTACAAACACATGTTATAAAGTTGATCGATTGATAATAAATAACCCTAAAGGGTAATATTAACTTGAAATTTTCCATAGAAAAATTTGCTCTATTGTGAACGATCAGTATACCTTAAAAGACACGGTAATTCAGGGGCTAATGCTTTGACATACATTTTCCCACCTAATTACAATGCAGTCACAAGTCTAACGAATTTCTAACTGTGAAAAAAAAAAAGTGTAAATGATTGTATATGTGCCGGCATTGGCCTCCACTAGATTACGTAGGTTGTGCTTGAGTGCTTGGCTTAAGCTGTTTCTTGCATCGGACTTCATTTCATCGAGTAATCGACAGCGTCATTATAAGAGCAAACAGAAAGATCATTTCGCGAGACTAGTTCACAGAGCCAGTATCCTAGCTCGGTCTAGAAATCCCGTGACAATGCCCACAGACGCCTTTAATTCTCATGTTTGGGAGGAGGAAGAATGGAGTATATTCTGGTTTCCCTCTTTTCCCTCGTTGGTTCCTTTCATTAGGAAATGGGGCACCAAAAGATGGACAGGCTACGCCTGAAAATGCGCAAATACCAACTTTGAGGTCCATGGGTTTTCTTCATTGTCTCCGCAATTCTCTACCTTTCATGCAAAGGACGCGAGGATATTCGTATGAAAAACTTGAGCGGCCTTTGTTTCCAGCACCCACCCATATCTCTGTCCACAAGAGTCTTCTCTTTTTTCATGAAAGGTAGTAACTATACTTAAATGTCCCGTAGCTCTAGCTCAGCTGGATTAACTGGTTATCTATTATAAGATATGGTCAAATCATTCCTACCTACATGACTTCGTAGCTATGTTGTTTGTGGCACAGTACTAAGGACAGCCATCAGTGACTGGCAGGCATACTTGCAGCAGTATTATTCCTGTATTGTTTGTGAATACAGTTCTAGAAAGCAGGGGAAGGAAGCTGTGGATCTATATGAAAACAATGCAAATCATCAAGTATACAATGCAATGATAGATCATCCCCATGGACTCCAACTAAGGCTGAAAGTTTAATAACAATTCCATTATATCCTGACAGAAAGAAACCAACTCATTATATTTACATTCTTAACAAGCCAATCACACCTGATCATCAAGTCAACCAACGGCCGGCAGGAATTGGTCATTGTGCTGCTTTTCTCCTCTCATAATCTGCATCATCTGTAGGCAACTCATAACGACAAACAGGGCACGTATTCCTGATTCCCAGCCAAGGCAAAATACAATCTCCATGGTACCGATGGGTGCATGGCAATTGTTTGGCACACTCTCCGATGTTAATCTCATCTTTACAAACAGCACAAAGAGTATTATTACTGTCTTTATCTGCTTTTGTCAAAACCACCGTTACAAGTCTCTCAACAACAGATTTTGCAGCAGGAGGTCGACCCATCAACGCAATTTCATTCTCTGCAAAATTTCCAAACAGCATCTCATATTCTGCAGTATAATGATGATCATCAAGATCACCAAGAGAAGGCTCAACGTTATGGTCTAGCTCCTGCTCCACATTGGATTCCCAATTCTGTGCATTCAATAAAACCTGCCACTCCAAATTTCTCGATCCTCCTGCCCTCCCTAGATTCACCAAATCCTCGGGCTCAATTACTGGTGAAATGGAGAGTGAGATAGATGCTTCCTCGTCATCAACAAACAAGCTTTCAACACGACCATCCAATTCCTCCCACTCAAAATCCTCATTGTTTTCTCTACGATCGTCTAATTGAAGCGAATCCCAACAGAGAGGAATGTTAACACTCGCATCATTATCCTCCTCGTCATCGTTATTATCATAATCACCGAAATGATCCAACCCATATTCATCCCCTGAACGAAAGTCTATCCCTAAAGAATTCTCAACACCAACCTGCTCCGAATCCGAATCGGACTCAAACCCAACAACTCTAACCCCACCAGCGTGGACGCTAACCGTAGACTCAGCCTCACGAGATTTAACCCCACTAACCCTTCTCTCAACAAAGAAATCATCATCATCATCAATAACAACGTTAAGGCTATAATCGTCATCATCATTATTATTCAAATGCTCTATATTTTGAAACCCACAATTACTGTGACTATCTAAACCAAACCCTAACCCCATATCTAGCCCCAGATCATCCATCCCCGACTCACAACTATTCTCGATGACGCCGAAACCCAACTCGTTCATCGAATCGGAGCCAAATAGAGAACCCAACTCGGAAGTAATCAGATGAGATTGCTCAACATGCTGCTGAAACAGATCCATGACGAAACTGAACTGGTTCTCGTGTTCCAGTAGATCCCGATCATTAAGGACGACGGAATTGGGATCCATGGCGGCGCCGTCATCTTCGTCTTCACTTATTTCCCCAGTGTTGAAATTGGAGAGTTGGGCTTGTCGGTAATTGGAGAAAGGGGCTCTTGGTGAACGAGAGGAAGAGAAGGAAGGCAACAAGGGAACAACGTACCGGCGGCTACGTTGTTGGGAGTCATCGCCGGCGTCACGGTGGCGAAGGTGGTGGGGAAGGTAAGGGATATTGGCCATTGACGATAAAGCAGTGGAAAAAGGCCAACTTAATTTGTTCTCCCTCTCTCTCTCTCAAATGTGAATCAAATCGAAAGTGTCAATTTTTCAGTTATTTTGGTACATATAATGGATTTAATAAATATATCAAATGTGACATGTGATTAACAAATTGCTTTAAATTTGTATGTTGAAGTCTGAAGTTTATTATAAATATATAGAGGCTCACTTCTTTTATTTGTTTATTACATATTTTTAATTATTTATTTGTATATTTTATTTATTTATTTATTTATGTACTAATTCTTTTAAAATTAATTTATGCACTAATTTGTTTATTGTACTAATATTTTTCTCCCCTTCTAATCATTTTTCAAAAGGCTATTATTTTTTTTATATTTATAAAAAATAGTCTTTCTACTGACTAAAGATAAGGTTGCATATTTGTATACCTTGTCAAATCTTATACCTTAGTTAGATTCCTAATAAAATGTTGTTGTTGTTATAACAAAGAGGCCACTTTTATTGAAATAAATAAATAATTTTAAAATTGGATATGGTCTCTTGTTCGCAGATAGGTGGTGGCAATTGCTACTCTTCGATTAAGAAGAACTATCCCAATTCTCAATAATGCTTTTTTCTAACTAAAGAAATTGTATACAAATCACAATAGAATGCCTACCCACCTCTTAACACATTATTACAATAATAGATTTAAGATTTAGAGTTTAGAATTTTAGGTTTTAAATGAATGGGTCAATCTTAAATTCTTTTTTTAATTCTTTTAATTAAAACATCACAATTTATAATTTTAAAAGTTCACTTGTATGTTAATATGATGCTCCTAATTAAAAGAAGATACAATATGGCTTAACTATGCTAATCGTTAATTAATTATATTTGTCATAGATAAAAAAATTTAACATTTAATTAAGAATTTTGGAATTTTAATTAATTTTATAAAATTATGTAAATTTTTATATTTAAAATATAATACATTCTTATGTTATTGTAAATATTAAAATAATAATTTTACACATGCAATTTTGTATTTAAAAATGTAAACTTGCAAAATTAGGTGTAATAATAATTTTACACATGCAATTTTGTGTTTAAAATATAAACTTGCAAAAATAAGTGTAATTAAAAATTTGATAAAGGTT
>JAOQMP010000006.1:31725758-31735765 GCA_027563575.1 Erythroxylum pedicellare
AGGTTAACTGTTATCCTCCTTAATATTGCAGGGCTTTTTTTGTTAGTCATTGGTGAGCCTTGGCCAATGACTAGTATGCATTAGGTATGAGGAAGGTATCCTAAAGGAACTAAGGTAACTAAATAAGATCAAGCATAGTTTGAGCTTTAACTAGCTTTGATGGATCATGGGGCACTGATTGGCTTGGCTAAAGCAAGTTAGACTTGCCTAAGATGTCTTTGGTGGAAGTAGGGATGAAACTATGCTCAAATAATGGACTATGGACAAACAGATTAGACCATAGGTATGCATTAGTCGGACCATATGCAAATTGACTCAGAACTTGGCTAACCTTCACCTTTAGATGAAGATCATGAGTGATGTGGCAAAGCTAGTAGGATGAATTAACAAAGAAGTGGGAGTACATAGCAAAGACCATGAATGAGGTGCCTTGTCTTCATTTTACACATGTTCCTTTTACTTATAAGTGAGATAATGGTAAGATATGTAAACGGATAGTGGTAAGATATGTAAACTATCCACTAAAGTAGTGTCTAAAGTGGATAAGGATGTCAACCACTAACTAAATTAGTAACTTAGTAGCCTTGTGCCCACTTTCTTGTATTCTTGCCTAACAAGTCTCCAAAAGCCTACAAATAGCGCATTTAAGCAAAGGCTTCATTCAAATAAAAAGAGTTCGAGTATTTGTATCTTTTGTATCGATTGACAGTAATGTAAAGATTGACAAATTTCTTATAAAGCTTTATGCATCTTTCTTTTCTTATTACTGTTCATTCTATTTTGTTGGCTTAATGAATTTTGTGGGTTTCCTTTGCCTTTGTGGGAAGCACCTTAAACATAAGGGATTTGATAAGGTTGATTTGAATTGCAAAAGTTCAACTGATGTACTTAGACTTTGGCTCATTTGGTGTGCGGCCTTAGAGTTCCTTGCAAATTCTTTATAACAGTTGGTATTAGTGTTGTGTTAGTGATTCAATGATCGGTGGCAATAATCTTAACGAGCATCTTACACTAGTGGAAGCACTCATTGGTCCTTTACTTATGGGTGAAGAAGAAGTTCCTTCTTATGCATCACATGTTAAAAGCCTTAAAGAGGCAGATCCAAGTGTTGTAAGATCAATTAGCTGAATTGATTAAAACATAAGATGATGTAACCTTCGAGATGATCATCCTTAAACGTGCAATTGCAACTTAAGATGTGGGATATATTGAAAGCACCATGCTAAAGGTGCATGAACTAAAAATTTTCGAGGGCATTCATAATGTTAAGGAACTTGAAAACTTTTTGTGCGATATGAAGCAGATAGTTGCTAAGGTGCCGAATGTACAAAAAGTGAACAACATTGTATCTTGGTTGAGATGCAAAATTATGGTGAAGAACTCGAACCTTTATTGAAATCAATGTTCACCGACCTCTTATTGACACATGGGAGAGGATGAAAATGAAAGAAAAGGATCAATTCCTTCTTAATAATACTACTTAGCTTATAAGAGATGCCTTAAAGTCATTGAAGCATGATAGGTCGGTAAGGGATTGCGTTAAGTAGTTCGTTAATTCTTGATATTGAGTATACGTTAGATGAGGACAAGTTATTTAACTTCATGTTAGGCTTACAACCTTTGGCACAAATGGAGTTACAAAGGTAAAATGTCAAAAATGTTGTGGGTGCTATTATGGCTGTGGATGTGAATCCTTTGATAGATTTTAGAATGCCAAAGGAAACCAAAACCTCTTCCTTTTTTCAAAAGTCGAAAGGCACTTACTAAGAAAAATGTGAAGGAAAGAAGAAGAAAGACCAAGGTGAGAGAAGAGAGAATGATTATAAAGGGAAGTCTACACAAACTGGGCAAACTAAGTAAGGTGAGAAATATTCCAAGAAAAGTCATGGTTGTTTCCTATATAGCGGCCCTCATTATACTTATGATTGCACAGAAAGAAGAAGTTGAATGGCTTGATAACAGATGCAAATAGTGAAAGTGATCACTCAAAAGTGGGGCTTAATCCTATATGCTTACTTAATGTCATTAATACAGAAATGAGTCCTTTTGAGCACATTATGTACTTAAAGATACACGTTAATGGGAAGGAGCTCATGACAAATGATGGATATGGACACCACTGATTCCTTTAATGGGGAACAAATGGTGCAAAAGTTAGGGTTGAAGCTTAGAAGACCCCTATAAAAATGAAATTCCCATGACAAAAGCACAAATAGTGGTAGGAGCTTCATACAATGTTCCTTTGAGTATGAGAAGTTTGTGTGGGAAGTGTAACATAATGGTGATACCTCTCAAATATTTTGACTTGATTTAGGCATCTACTTTCTCAAGATGGCAAAGGTAGTGTTATATCCATATCTTGGTGGTGTTTATGAAAGATCAAAATTCATGTTACATAAATTGTTGTAGGTATAGCAATGGAACAATAGATAAAACATCAATTGTAGCTTATGTTTTTTCCATGAGTATTGAAAAAGGCCTTAAGAAAGTTATGGAGGCTTACCTTGTAGCCATATGGGAAATTATAGAAGACCATTTGGTAGAATTCCCAGATGCGATTGAAAAAGTATTAGATATGATGCATAAAGAGCTACCAATGACTCTCCTTCTTGACACAAAGTTGATCATAAGATTGAGTTAGTCCCAAGTGCAATTCCTCCTGCCCACTCCCTTATCGAAGTTGATCATAAGATTAAGTTATAGAGTGGGTATTGCCAAGTACAGATTGTCAATGGTGACAAGTAGAAGATGACATGCGTAACTTGATATAACTCATGTGAATTTTTAGTCATACTATTTGGTTTGACTAATGCCCCTAATACCTTTTGAAAATTGATGAATGACATGTTGTATAACTTTCTAGATAGTGATATTATGGTTTATAACACTAACATGACAGAGCATATACAACACTTAAGGAAGGTGTTTGAATGATTACAGTAAGATAAACTTTTGGTGAAGATGTAAACTTGTGAATTTGAGAAATTGGAAATAAAGTTTTTGAGATATTTGGTAAGAAAAGGTCAAGTATAAATGGATAAAAAAAAGGTACAAGCAATTGTTGATTAATAGGTTCCTAAAACAGTGAAAGAACATAGGAGCTTTTTTGGCTAGGAGAACTACTATTGTTGATTTATTGTGGGGTGTTCGAAAAAAGGAGCACCTTTAATAGATTTATTAAAGAAGAAACGAGACTAGTGCTAGGCAGATGTGTACCAAGAAGCCTTTAAAATTTTGAAGGCTACCATTTTGACTGAACATGTGTTGAAATTATAGGACTTTGATCTTCCTTTTAAGGTCACATAAATACTTCAAACAAAGCTATTGGCGAAATCTTGATGCAAGAAGGACGTGTTGTCACATTTGAAAGTCAAAAGCTTAATGATGCCTAGCAATGATACTCGACACATGAGAAGGAGATGTTAGTAGTAGTACATTGCCTTAAAGCTTGGCATGTATCCTTATTAGGTACCAGGTTTGTTATTCATACAGATAATTTAGTTACCATATTTTTTAGTACATAAAAGAAATTATCTGCAAGGCAAGCTTGATGGTAAGAGTTTCTTACTGAATATGAATTTGCATAGGATTATAAAATTAGGGGATACAAAAATATGATAGATACATTGAGTCACAAAGAAGTCTTCACAACCTTGTATGCTATCACTCGATTTGAATCAAACATATTGGAGTGAATCAAACTAACATCTCCATTTTATAACATTTATGACCAAATTGTTAAGCAAGTAAAAGATAGTTTTGTGTGACGATTTTAGCTTGATGATGAAGGGTTACTAATGACAAAGAATGAATAGTTTTATGTTTCAAGTTTTGGCTCCTTATAAAAACAATTAATGAAGAAGATGCATGATTTACAGTGGGTTGGTCACCCTAAAGTAGAACGGATGTTCACACTCCTTTCTCGATTTTACTACTAGTTAAAGATGGAGAACGACATTCAGATATATGTGAAAACATACCTATTTTGTCAATTGGATGGACCTAAAAGAAAGAAGGAAGTAGGTTTATTGTAGCCCTTGCCTATTTTAAAAAAACTATAGATGTCAATTTCGATGGACTTCGTTAGTGGGTTTCCAAAGGTTAACAACATGGATTCAATCATGATAGTGGTTAATAGGTTCTCTAAATATGCGGTCTTTATGCCAACTCTAACTTCATGTCCTGCAGATGTTGCTATGGAGCTTTTCTAAAAAAATATGGTGAAACACTTTAGGATTCCAACAGACATTGTAAGTGACTGAAATGCTAATTTACTAGTTGATTTTGGACATCTCTTTTCAATATGATGGGGGTGTGAAATGAAGCTCTCAATTGCTAATCACCCATAATTGAATGGCCAAATGGAAAGAATTAATGACTTGCTAGAGGAATACTTATGAGATTATGTAAGTATAACTCAACAAAATTGCCTAATTTTACTTAATACTGCACAGTTTTGTTATAACATGCATAAATCCTTAGTGACAAAGAAAAATCCTTTCAAAATTGTTCTATAACAATAACTACTTACCTCTCTCGAGATAACCTAATAGATGTCGAGAGGAAAGTGTCTAGTTTCTGACCAAACAAAGAAAAAACATGAATTATTAGATGAGGCAAGGGATAGTCTTTGTAAAGCTTTTAAACGGGCAAAGAAACATATGGATTAAAGAAGACTTTGATATTAAGGTTAAGGTATTTCTAAAACTTACTCCAAAAATTTGGAAGAAAATTAATTGTAAGCATATGCACTGAGGGTTAGTGCCAAAGTATCATGGATCATTCGATGTAGCGCCCCCTTACCGTAGGGTACAGACTGGGATGCTAGGAGGTCATTCTGGTACATATCCTATAATAAGGGGTAGCTACGTTCGACTACTACATTCACTTCACATGGCATCATATCATTATTCACTTATAAAGCATCATACGAAATCCACAATATTATAAAACCAACTTTTTCCTCAATTCACTTCACAAAACCGAAAGTCTACATTGTATCTTTCAACACTTACTACATGTACATTATCAAAACCTAGTACAAAAGTACTACATGAGAGAGGAAAATATACAAACTCTATCTAATCTATTCAAAAATATCAACTGATTGACCTTTGAGCCATGACTTCTCTTGCTAAATCACAATCCACACGGCTGGTAGAGCCTCTCAGTGGCTAAAGTTGTCTCTCGGTCCTGAAAAGACAACGTTGTAATTTTGGTGAGTTTTGCAAACTTAATCAGGTAACCATCATTGATGGTTCACTCAATTCATGCAACACATCATTTCACATAGCATATAATCACATTTTTGCATAATTGGTCATGTAACACATTTTTACTCAAGCATAGGCAATTACTTATTTCAATCAATCAAACATACTTATCAAAATGCATATGGAATGCTTATGAGATACTTTTCCAATTGTTACTTTATTATGACCGAGTGCCTAAACTGTCCCGTATCTATTTTGGATACATGGCTCATTACTAACTATCCTTTATTCGAGGAGGATACAGGGCTCATTATATATAATGAGCCTTAGGCTTTTAATCACTGTCTGAGCTCAAGGCTCTTTTCATATGTTGAGCTTTAAGCTCTGATCGGTGGCTACTCTGGTCACAACTCCCATTATCTGATTGTACATTCATGTATGAAATGCATCTATCACAATCAATCATTTTTTGAAGCACATAGGTCATCACATTCACATACAAACATCACTTCAGTATCCCATTCCAATATCACAGCCATCAGACATTCATTGTCCATAATCAACAATCAAAACACATTCATTCAATCATTTATAACAGAATTTAAGTAAACAAGCAATTAAGTGAGACCATCTAGGTTACTAATAAGTTGCTCCCGAAGCTAATTCCTGGAAGTTTTAGCAATGTTTTGAGGCTGACATTCTAGTTGCTCTTCTATAACAAACAACATACATATATATCACAATTTGCATAATCATAAGTATTTAATAATGCACATGTATGAAATGAAATATGTATTATGCATGTTCATGAAAATCTCGGGTATCATTCCATCAATTTCATCCCAAAATCATTCTTATATCAAAACTCATCTAAGTATAATTTATACTTAGGTTTATACCTCACTAAAACCATTAAGATCACAATTCATTTCTCATTGATTTACATTCAGATTTTTCCAAGACACACTTTTAGGTCCACTGTTCACATTCAATTAGAAAGCGAAACTATTATAATTTGGTCATACTATCTTCTATAAAAGTGTTCCTCTATGTCTTATGTTTCTATTGACATGAAAATCACTCAATTTGGTTTAGTAATTTGGAAGATAAGCCACAAACATTTTTGGGCTATTCATATTCAAAAATAGTATACTATACACTATTTCCATCGAGAAATTAGATATCTTAGAGACTGAATCACAATTCTACTTCTTCATATGATGTGTATCCCTGTTTCTCTATTTTATTCTAAATTAAAAATTATCTCATTTTGAATCTTACAGGTCCAAATATAATCAAAACACTGAAGTATGTCCAGTAAAATAACACCAGTTCACTATTCCAACAAATTCCCTCTCTTTCATTCAATCAATCTATTTCAAATCAAATCAAAATGCTACCAATTTTTTTGGAGAGGTAGGAGGAGGTGGTAGGAATCTATTGGTTCAAGAATCAAGTCATTTGGACATCATATGAAGAAGTTATAACAAAAATCAAAGTATGTTCAGAAAATCACCTCCTTTGGATAAACAGGGAAGTTGCGACCGTGTACATGCACGATTGTGACACTCCGGGTGGTCCTGCAAAGTCGTGATCATGGACATTCACAATCGTGACATTTTGGTTGGTCTTACAAAGTTGCGTTCGTGCATGGACCTGCGAATCATTCTTCTTTACCTTACCTATTTTTTCAGCTTTTCCCAACACAAACTTTCGGGTCACTTTTACCTGATCATTTTGACAATGAAAACGAAGGATTTAGGCCAAACTTTCTTCTAAACAATTGTTCTTCAACTCAAAAACCATTTCCTTGATCATCTTTAAAGCTTTTATCAACTCACGTATACACTCATATATATATAAACATGCACCGTGAAGAACGAAGCACATATCACCTTTTCATATCTAATTTTCTACACTAATCCTATACATCATTTCATTGCTATTTCAACTCCAAAAACCATTTCCATATAACCTGATCACTAACAATCCACCACAAACTAAATTATCACTATAACCAAATTTTTTCATCTCATTCACAGTGTTCATGAATATATATACGTAAATGCCATAATCCATGCAACTAACAGTAATTCACCAATTTATTTCATAAATTCACAACTCTAAAAAAAAATTGTTTACTACTTACTTGTTGAAAACTCCAAAAGCTTCAACTATTTTCAAGCCCTAACTCTCTGCAAGAATCACGTATTCACTGTGTAAGCTGACCAACTTCTAGTTTTGCTTAGGTAAACAGGCAAATAGCAGTATGGCAGAGATGTGGGATGAGGAAAAACAAGAAATCTCTCAAAAGGATTTTGGTGAGCAGCTTTGTGTATTTGAAGAAAACTTGAAGAAGGATGCTACGAAAGAGATGGAAACTTTGGAAATAACACTAACCCCGTTTCTACTCTCAGATAACCTCACGCTAAACAACACTACTTACTTTTTAACAAATTACTTAAGCAAATTATTAAGTGACACTTGTCACTTTCCTAAGGTCTAATTCTAGTTTGGTTCCTTTTGGACTAATCTCTTTAACTCTCATCTTTACAATCCAATTATCTCCAAATATCATTGATTCCTATTTCCTATTTTCCAAGAATTTAAAAAATATTCCTAATTTCACCAAAATTTACAATTACAACAATTCCACTAATCAATAAAATTTTCAATATAAATAAATGCAATTTATCAAAAATAACATAACTCATCCAATTATACCCGAAATTATTCATGAATGCATGTACAATTATTTTTATGTGTAGAAAAATTCACAATTCACGTGTATGTGTATGACATATTATGCATGAGCATGAAAATGCATTTCTAAGCTCTCATTGATTACTCATATTAACCATTCTAACCGTCCCACAGGTAATGGGATGTTACATTCGAGATCCCTGGAAAGGTGGGAAATGTAGCTTATCATTCAAGTTACTCGAGCATTTAAAGGTGCATCCTAATTTTCATGTAAGTTTCCTTAAACTATATCATTAGGATTCAATAGACCTAAAAAGGAATCAAGTAAAAAGAGCTCCGCCGGTTGTAAAGAAACAGTTCGATGATCAAATTGAAAAAATTTTGGATCATCAATTATTGGTGCAATACAAGAAGAATCGAAGGATGGAGTTCCTAATTTAGTGGAAAAATACATCAATCTCAAAGGCTACTTGGGAGAAAGACACTACCGTGTGACAATTCGAAGACTAGGTGTTACTACCTTCAATTTGTTTCGACAAGGGCGTTGATTTCATATGGTGGGGTTAGTCTATAAACTCCTTAACATTGTACTACCATTTTTGCTACCCATTGGTAAGCATGGATTAGGCATGAGGAAGACATGCCAAAGGAACCAAGGTAACTTAACTAAGTAAAACCAAGCACGGTTCGAGCTTCGATTAGCTTTGATGGACTATAGGGCATTGATTGGCTTTATTAGGGTGAGTTGGACTTACCTAAGATGCCTTGGTAGGACTAAGGATGAAATTATGTTCAAATGATGGACCATAGATGAACATACTAGATCATAGGTGCATATTGGTCAAACTATGTGTGAATTGGCTCGAAACTGGCTAACATTGACCTTTGAATGAAGACCATAGGTGATGTGGCAAATTTAGTGGGATGAACCATCAAAGAAGTGGGAGTGCATGAAAAAGAACATCGATGATGTGTTTTATGTTCATTTTACGTATGTTCCTTTTATTTAGGAAGTGAGATAGTGGTAAGATATGTAAACTACCCAGTAAAAGAGTGCCCAAAGTGGTTGGGGATGTCAACCACCAATTAAGTTATTGACTTAGTGCTCTTGTGCTTCGTTTCTTGTGTTCTTTCCAAAAACAAGTCTCCAAAAGCCGATGAATAGTTCATTTAAGCAAAGGCTTCACTAGATTAAAGAGAGTTAGAGTTTTCGCATCCTTTATATCAATTAAGAGTAACATAAAAGTTGACAATTTTACTATAAAGCTTTTTGCACCTTTTTTTTCTTATTTTTGTCCATTTTATAGTGTTGGCTTAATGAATCTTTACCTTTGTGGGGAACACCTTAAACATGAGGGATTTGCTAAGATTGAGTTGAATTGAAAAGGTAAAGCTATTGTACTTAGACTTTAGCATATTTTGTGTGCAAACATGGAATTCCTTGCAAAGTCTTTGTAACATTAATCATGAATAAGTATGTAGTACTTTTTTTACTTCAAAAGGAGTTAGGAGGAAACCATCATTGTAAGAAGCTTAGTTTTAAAAAATATCATTCCAATTGATGAATAAGATGTTTAAAAAATGGTTATCTAATAACATTGTTATAACTTAGGGTGGTACTACGTTAGATTGGATCGAGTTTGGTCTCAATATCAGTCTAATCCAATCATTAAATCTATGCTCAAATTTTTTCCAAGCTTAATCAATGGGTGAAAGATTAAGTTGTTTAGGCGTTTTAGGTCGAATCTCAAGTTGATCCCTTAAGCTTGAGTCTGACCTAAAGTTCGGTCAAATTAAACCTGTCATGTTGACTTTAAATCAAACTCAAGCTTAGCTAATAACATAAGGATAAAGTTAGAAAACAAAAAAAAATTACACAAAATTGGAATATTGACCTAATGCATTAAATTAAAGTTAGTACACAAAAAATTCTTAAAATTCTCCTTAGTTCACCATTTATTTTTTTTTAACATTTGAAATGGATTCAAAGGACTCTGGATTGTAACTTCAACACTTGGCCTGTGATCTTCCCTTCTTTATCATTCACGTTTTTTGTTACAAATTACTGCATCTTACTTAGTTTATCTATTA
>JAOQMP010000006.1:31743722-31756352 GCA_027563575.1 Erythroxylum pedicellare
CCAAAGCAAAACATGAATCTATCCACACTTCTCATTTACTACTTCAAATCTTCTAAGAAAAATTTTGGGGTCCAACACTTATAGTGTCAAAACTAATAAAACTTATTAAATAGTTTAGCCACTATAATTTAAAATAATTAAAATTTAAGGAAGAAAATGGTATAGTAAGAGATATAACTGAAATTTATGAAAAAATGATTAATTATTTGAGTGTTATCAAAAGGGTAAGATCCATAAAAGAGCCTTTTTATGAATAAGGGTTAAAAGGCAACCAACAAATTAAGATTAGTTCATATTGCTTTATATGTTCTAAACAGTAGTTCATCTTTGAATAGAAGCAAATATTTTCTCTCATTTATTGATGATTTCACAATGGTAACAAGGGTGTATTTTATAAGTAAACAAATCTAAGTTTTTTCCAATACTTATGAACTTTTATATTTTTGTTAAGAACCATAATTAAAGAAACATTAAGATTTTGAGTTCAAATAATGGTATAAATTACAATTAAGGTGGATTTCAAATATTTTATAAAAATGTGTGTATCAATTATCAATTTACAATGGCTTAAACTCTACAATAGAATTAAGGCTCAGAAAGAAAAAAACATAATAGTAATGGAGATGGCTAAATATATGGTTATCAGGAAGAGTTGTCGACGCATTTTTGGCTAAATCTATAAATACTACAATCTATATTCTAAATAAGCTCATAACAAGATTTATGGAAGGTATGAATCCTTATAAAGCATGGTATGCTATAAAAATATCAATCAAACACTTAAAGATTTTGTTTAACTATATTCATATACTAGCAATGAAAAGAAGCAAATTAGTTAAGAAAATTGAAGTAGGTATCATTTTAAGTTATACAATTCAATTGAAGGCATAACACAAAAAGATTATTGTTTATAAAGATGTTAAAGTGGAAGAGTTGACCTTTTATAATAGAGAAACCAATTTAGTTAAAAGAATCAAACTTAGGAGCTTACTACTAAACCAAATGGAAAAAATGTTTTGGTTTCAAATCAGTTTATAGAACAAAATTAAACCTAGATGGCTCCATTTTCTAGCATAAAGTATTAGGGTTGGGTCCCGTTCCTAATCCTAAGGTGACAACTCGGGGTCTTCAGGTGAGGATCATGTGAAAGGAAAGTTGAAAGCATTTAATTGTAAGAAATTCAACGACAGTAATTTGGCAGGTTTGCCACAGCAAAGTATAGGTTCGCTGCGGCAAAGCTATGGAATGCTTTCCATAGACCTTTCTAGAGAAGTTCGCCGCGGTGAAGTCTCAAGGTTGAGTGAAGTCACCCTTCGGGACAAATACGCTGTAGTGAAAGTTTGGCTTTACTGCAACAAAGTTGCGAAAACAATTGGATGCTCATGTTTGCTATACTGCTAAAGCTACACAAAAGTAATTGAACTAACTTAATTGCTATGTAGCTATCTCGGAGTTTCCAAATGCCTTGGAAGGATCACTAACCTTCTTGTTTTGCACCTGAGGAGTGGAAAATAATGGGTTGAGCTACCTTTAATAATGAGCCACATAATCAAGCATTGACTTAAGTAATTTGATTCCGCCTCACCTCTAACACGAGTTTTGGGTAGAAAAGTTGTATCAGAGCTTAGGTTTAACCACCACGTCTTGAGTTTGACCCCCTTACTCGCAGAAATGCGCCTAGAGTGCTTAATGGTTCTTTGAACGTTCGCTAACCAACGGATGCGTGGTGGACTTAAGTAATTTGATTCCGACTCACCTTTAACTCGAGTTTTGGGTAGAACAGTGATGAATTAAGTAATTTCATTCCGCGTTACCTTCAACTCAAGTTTTGGGTAGCAATGTGGTATCAGAGTCTAGGTTTAACCACCACGTCTTGAGTTCGACTCCCCCTACCCGCAGAAATGCGCCTGGAGTGCTCAATGGTTCTTTGAACGTTCGCTAACCAGCGGATGCGTGGTGGACTTAAGTAATTTGATTCCGCGTTACCTTCAACTCGAGTTCTTGCACCTCCTGTTGGTGATGGCAAAGATCCTGACCTGATACTGCGGCTGGGTACTCTGCACTTTAGTCCTAACACTAGGACCTACTAAACTAGCTTTACCTCTCTGTCCATCTCCACTAGCTCTACTTTGCTAGACAATAGTCTCAGCCATTGATCTCCCTCTCTATTGGGCACCCCACCCTCGTGACATACATGCCCAACGTCCTAAGTGACATCTAAACACATGACCCATAAGGGTGGGGAGCTCACACCAGTCAGTCAACAGAATCACAAATTGACTTCTTTAGAACAATTGTATCTTCATGTCTCTAGTTTATTTCAAATTAAGAATCATCTCATTCGAAGCTCTACAAATCAAGATATGATTAAAAAGTCAAAATATGTACCTAACCAATTCATGCTTTTACAATCTATTCCCTCACTTTCTTTCCATCAATATTTTTCAATTCGATACCAAAGGTCACCAGTTTTTATGGAGAGATAAAGAAATATGTTAGGAAGCTATTGATTCAAAAATCAAGTCATTTTGAGGTCGGATGACAAAGCTATGGCCAAAATAATCAAATATGTTCAGGTTTGGGAAAACCTCGTCATGATCGTGACTTTTGAAACTTTTTGCAGAGTCACGATCGTGACTCTTCATTTTTCTTCTACCAGACCTATTTTAGAAAATTAGACATAACTTTCACTAGAGATGTTGGATTAAGGTCATTCTTAGACTATTTTGAAGAAGACTTCTAGACTTACAACGTCCATAAGGACCCCAAAGAAATTTTTTCCCTAAAAGGGTCAAATTTTCAAATTAATGTAACTGTCCCGTATGTACATCCCATGCAGCATCACTAACTTATAATGATCATATCTCTCAACTATGATGTCCAAAAATTTCATACTTTATATCATTGGAAAGATAGAAAGATAAACTACAACTCCTAAGCAGACAACTTTGTCTAATTCAAATTAAATCAATACAATTTTTCCCCTAAAGTTAGAACACAAATTTTCACCCCTATGAAAGACTTGAAAATGTGATGTACAACTTGGAAGGTCATGAGAAAAATACAATCATATTTCATTTCTAGCAACATTCAATTCTATTTCCAATACAATTTCAAACAACTCATCTAAAAGATATAACTGAACGTACACAAAGATCCTTTTCAAATCTTGTTATCATTACAAATTCCAAAGAGTTGAATAGCTTTAGTTACATATCAGAAGCCACACCGTTGGCTTAATACAAACTAGAAAATGCAATGAATGTTCATGATGATATGTTAGAAAAGCTATCCAAAAGTCACTAATTTAAAGTTTCTATTCTTGGAGTTGCCAAACTCTTTGCAAGGACCACCAATTCTCTTGTTCTGCACCTGAGGAGTGGAAAAAATAATGGGTTAAGCTACTAAGCTCAGTGGTTAATATGTTTATAGCTAGTGATAACGAGCCACATGTCAAGCTTATTACCTATTTATATATGTAGACATCTCATGCATTTAGCAATCCAATTATCCACAATTTTACTTTCAAAAACTCGTAGTTCAACAAATTCTCGCGTAAATCATATCGTGTAACTCACAATCATCAACATAACACTCAACTATGCATCATAATTACAGATCGAAATGCAATTTACAAATAAATGGCTCAAGGGTCCCATGAAATGAAATAGAGAAACCAAAGTTTACACTGTGAACAAAACGAGTCCGATTCTTAGGATCTCATATGCCACAAGCGGGCAGTCGGAAGAAGGCTTTAGTCAATGTGCACGTGAAGAACGAAATGGTTCCTCTCTTGCCTAATCACAAGAAAATTTTCATGCTCAAATCCATTTCATCATAGAATCATATTTTCATATTTCTTATGCTTTTTCCTCTTTTAATCCATACAAAATGTCATACTATCATTTAATGCATAATCATGATAATAAATCATCATGCCTTTCATAACAATCATAACAACTCAATTCAAGCGATTAAACAATCAAGCAAACAAGAATTGACTCATCATCACAATAACCATAAACATATTACCCACCTAAATTGGTTGAAATTCCAAATTCAAGATTGCCCTTCCTCTTGCTTTTATCTTGGGTTTTCTTGGTTTCCTTCAATAACCAAGTTTTATTCAATCAAACACATTTTTCATTCAATCCAATATACGAAAAGAAAACCCATAAGGTTTTGATAATCAAGAAAAAATAAACTTAAACTTAATCCACCCATGAATTATCTAGGCTAGAAAAACCAAAACCTAATTGAAAATCCTTAAACATCCAACTAGGGTTTCTCTTCTTTCTTCCTTCATAAACCCATTTCTCTACTTCTTTCTCTACATAAACAAGAAGGAAAGATAAACTTACCTTAACTTAGCTTAAATCTCCTTCTTTCTTCTTCCTTTCTCCTTTTTCCCTAGCTTCCACGCACTCTTTTCTTCTTTTTCTTCTCTCCATGATTTCTCTTCGCTTTTCTAACTCCTACGATTTTCCCCTACTTCCTTCTTTTCTCTTAAGAACAAAGCCCTAACTCTCTTTTCTCTCTTCTCTCATTTTTGGCATTCTCTTCTCTTTGTTCTATCTTTAATTCACGATTTTCTTCTTCTTAAAAGCAAGACAACATTTTCCTCTTCCTATAATACCCTTAATGAGTGTGCAAAGTCCCCTTTGCCCTTCCTTTCGTGCTTTATGTCTTTTAACCTTAAATGTTATGCCAAATTTTCCTTCATGTATTCTTACCTCTTTTAATTCAACAATCCACTGAAATAAATCCTACTAACATAAACATAACAATTAAACTCCAAAAAATAGATCTATCAAAACCTCATAATTCATTTAAATCACGTTTGACTAAAGGAAAAAAAATTCCGGGGGCCAACATGATAAGTAGAGATTGGATCAAATAGGAGCATTCTTTGTCAAAGCTAAAATTTTGGAAAAAGATGACAAATCGTTGCAATTGATAATGCAAGATCATGCCTAAAGCTAGATTCACTCCAGTAGTTTCAATTTAATTAGGAGACTTATTCCTAGCCTTATTATCTCCATTATTCTCCTTTCATTTTTCTTTGTTTTTTTCTCTTCGTCTTTCATTCTTTGGTCTATTTTTTGTGGTGGAACTGAAGCCATGAGTAGCTAAATTTGAGTATTCTGATTCAAGGGAATTCAAAACTCTAGTTGTAATATTGTGAGATTTTGTTGTAAACCTAGTTTTTTTAAAATTTCAATTCAAGTATTTCTTGTTTTGTATTCTTTTATTTCATGAGCAATCAATATTGATTGATTTGAAAATTTAATTTAATTATTCTATAGTTGTCCATGAATTTAGTGATCTATAATTGTCACGAATGATTGGTACAAATAGTAAATAGGTTATTTATGAATTTACATATTTAATTTATCAGAAACATTATTTGATTGATATGGAATGTTATCATACCTGATCAATTTATGGTAAGTTTTGGTTTGAATGCTAGATTTGAACTAATTAATTTAGGAAAAGTTAAGACATTTTATAACTATCCTAACAAGTTTCTCACTTTAATAATTGGGTAATTTATTTTGATTCCTTGTTAAGTTTAATTTATTAGTTAATAAATCATAAGCCTCTCATGCTTTTCAATGGAAATTAAGAAACTAGTTGTTAGTTCTTTTGGGATTCCAACTGGTTTCATGACTACTACAAGAGTAGGAGTCGTTTGGTTCCACTTCTATTTTTTATTGTAGTTTTTAGTTTTTAGTTTCTTAGTTTTGTTTTTGTTTTTAGTTTTTGTTTCTCTTTCAAATAAAAAAACTTGCTTGGATATTAATGTCAATGCAATTATATTTTTATTGATGATAATAGTTACATAATAGATCAAACTTAAAAGTAAATTATTTTTAATTAAATAAATTAATTTTAATCTTTTATATAATATTTAATTTTATTTCATTAAAATAAATAATTTAAAAATTAACATTTATATTAAATATATTTTAATTATTAAATCAAAATTTTAAAGATATATAATTTAAAGATATTTTAAATTTAATTATATTAATTAATGATTATTAAATTAATTATAAATTAAGTTATTCATAATTTTAGCTAATTAAATGTAATATTAAATTAATTTATTAAATAATTAAATTATATATTTTGTTGATAGTGAATCATATTTGAAAAAAATAGAAATGGAAAACAAAAACTACTTATTGTGGTTTTCATAAATTTTGAAAACTAAAAGAAACCAAAATTAAAACAGAAACCAAAAATCAAAAATCAAAAACTTAAACAAACAAGTTTTCTTTACTAAATTTAAAAACAAAAACAAAAAAATAAAAAAGACTCTTAGTTATTCTCTCTTATAACCCTTAACCTCTATTATTACCACCTATAACACAAGAGAAACTAGAATTGTGATTAGCATTTTGAGTAATCCTTATAGAAATATGAGTAGTAGGAATAACACCATCCTTGGTTACAAATTCAACTGTAAGAGTAACTTCTTCATTGAACAATAAAATATATAAATCTTCAAAAGAGATAGTATTAAGACACGTCTATAAAGAATGAGTGAACTTATTATCCAGATCAATACTAATTGATCATGACAAAACCATACAAGCCAAATAGGATTAGGTTGATTATCAAAGAGTGTTTTTGGTGGCGAGTCTATCGTTCTGTCAATATGCTTAACAACATCATAAATGTTAATGTATAATGTATATATTGTATACATTATATATTTATGTAATAATTATAAAGTATATTCTATTGTATATTCTTATGTAAATTCATGTATAAATACTCCCTTATTTAATAGTTTTAAGTAATTTTATTGTTTAGGTTGTGACTGTTCTATATCAAACTCTTTTACTTTTCACAAAGATCACAATGGTGCAAACCCCATCCTGAAAGGCTAATTCACATTCCCTTATGTTCCCCAAGAAGATCAATATCAAAGTATGAAATTCTAGCTTTCTACGACTAAAGACAACCTAAAATGATATTGTTTTGATCATTCAGCCAAAGTAATAGTAATATCTAATAAACTTATTATTGGTGTTATTAGATCTAATATTTAACAATCTCATCTTGGACATCTTTCTAACTTTAAACTTGAATCTTTAATTTCTAGTGGTTCTTTATGTCAAGTCAAAAAAAGAAAATTTGATTGTAGCTAATGCCAACTTTCTAAAAATCATACTTTGCCTTTTATTAATAGTGATTTTATTTCTTTGGTACCTTTTGATTTAATTCATTAGAACATTTGTGGATTTACTCCTCATGACATTATAGGATGTTTACGATATTATGTGATCTTTATTGATGATTTCTCTATATGTATTTAGATTTACCTCTTATATCATAGGTCTAAAATATTTCATGTTTATTCTCGCTTTGCAAGCATGATTCAAATTCAAATTTCTTGCAAAATTAAATTTTTGTGAACTAATGAACATATACTTGATACTATGAGCTCTTCTCCTTTCATTTTTTTTTTTTTGGTCTGGAAACCTTTTAAGGAGAAGCTACTCTGACAACTGTGTATACTATAAACCATATTCCTACTCATATGCTTTGGTAGTTATTTTGTTCTTCTCGAACCACATAAATATATCATACTAGAACCACACGTATGATTATATTATTTCCCAGGGTATAGGATAGAACACAAAGGGTATAGGTGTTGGAATCCTTTTTCATAAAGACTTCATATTTCTTGACATATGACCTTTTGAGAAATTAGGGTGTTCTCATCCATTTTAAAATTTTCTTTGATTCCACTATATTTTTATTTCTTGTCATTTATTCTATAAGATCATCTAACAATTCTAATAGTTTGACATAACATATGTTTGATCCTATCATATCTTCACTAATTGTCAAACCATCACCTTCTTCTGATGATTCCTCACTATCCATCCAATCATCAAAACCTTCTACACCCTAACTTACTTTTTTCTTGGGTACCAATCCAGTAAATCAACCTTCTATTCATCTTTGAGATTTTCATGTTTATTCTACTATAATCTCCTTGTATAAACCTCGCACATATTGCTAGGCAAGTTTTCATCCTCTATCGCAATAAGCAATGAAAAAAGAATTATAGACACTTGCTCACACCAATAACTAGGACATAGTCAATTTACCTTCAGGGAAGTATGTTGTTGGATGTAAATGGTTAAAATTTGAGCTAATGGATCAATTGAGCAATAAAAGCTCGACTAATTACTAAAAAATTTACTCCATATTATAGTATTGACTATGGTGAGACATTTTCTCCTGTACGACGATTAACATTAGTTAGTAGTCTTATAATAGTTGCTGCTAGCAAGAATTGGCCATTATTCCAGATGGATGTTAATAATGCCTTCTTTAACAATGATCTTAGAGAATAAGTGTTCATATAACCTCCACCTGGCTATGATCATCCATCCTATGAGGTTTGTTGACTTCGCAAAGCCTTGTATAAACTAAAACAAGCTTTTCAAGCCTAGTTTTCCAATTTTAGTTCCACTATTGGCCTCCTTGGTTTTCAATCTAGCTATTATGATCATGTCATTCATTCATAAAATGACTTAAGAGTACACTCTTCTTCTTCTTTATGTTGACAATATTATAATTATTAGTAATGAAATTCAGGCTATTTCGACTCTTAAATCATTTTTACATCAACAACTTAAGATGAAGGATTTGGGTAATTTGAGTTATTTTATAGGTGTCGAAGTTTCTTATGATGAATTTGGCTATTATCTCTCATAAGTAAAATATGTCGTTGATCTTATCTCTTAATTAGGCATCACTAACACTAAGATTGCTACCACTTCCCTTGAACCCAATGTTCATCCCTCTGCTACTGATGGGACTCTCCTCTATGATAACACTCTTTATCGATAATTAGTTAGCAGTCTTATATGCCTCACTGTTTCTTGTCCTAATATCACTCATACTATTCATATCATCAGTCAATTCATGTTAACACCTCATACCAGTCATGTATATTAGATGTGCTCTCTTTCATAGTCTTCACTTTTGCCATTCATCTCCATTAAAGATATAAGCATACTCTAATAATAGATAAGCTAGAGATCTAACTGATGGATGCCCAACTTCTGACTATTGTTTATTTCTTAGCATATCTTTTATTTCATGGTATAGTAAGAAACAAAAAGTTATCTCTCGATCTAGCACGGAAGCAGAGTACGGAGCTCTTGCAGATACAACTTTTGAGCTCTTCTAGATATGTTGTTTATTTCAAGATATGGGTGTTTCCTCATCTTTTGCAACTACTCTATTTTTCAATAATTACATAATTATACAAGTTGCTCATAACGATGTTTTTTATGAGTTTACCATATATATTGAGATTGATTATCACCTTCTGTGGCACCATGTTACTCAAGGAACTGTTCAACTTGTCCCTACCTCATCATGATCACAAATTATGAATATTTTCACCAAATCTCATCCATCTCGATGATTTCAAGGACTTGTTTTCAAAATCAAGATGTGTAACTCCTTACTACCATAGATTTGATGGGGGATGTTAATATATAAAGTATACATTATGCATTTATATGATAATTACAAAATATATTCTTTTGTGTAATCTTGTAAAATTCATGCATAAATACTCCCTTATGTACTAGTTATATGTTGTACATTTATGTGATAATTACCATATATATTCTTTTTGTATATTCTTGTGAAAATTCATGCATAAATACTCTCTTTTGTAATAGTTTTACTCACACACAAAAATATAAAGCTTTCTTTACCTTCTTACAATGATCATATAAAAATGGTACGAGTTGAGTTTCCAAAAAAAGGTTGTTGGCATTCAACTTGAATGGTAGCTGATGGGTGTAATGTTTGGTATTTGGTAACTTTAGAAGAAATAGAGGAATAGAATGTGTTTGACAAGAAATGCACTTAGAAGAAATATAAGTTGGTTAGCAACTAGTCTGGCTTTAACTCAGCACAAAAAGATTTATGATTTTCGTGACAAGGCAAAAATGGGTGAGGCAAATGGTAAACTCACTCTTGCTTGTACTACAACTAAGCTTTCAGGGCATTAATGCTGATGTCATATTATATAGATTTAATGCGACTGGGCAGCTGTAATTTGTAAAGCGCATATTTCGTAATCTTTGTCCAATGGCTATTGTGGTTTATTACTTTGCAAATCCTCCAATTTAACAATTTCAACTTAGAGTGACGTCAATTTTTTTACATAATTCAGAGGATGGGGAGTCCACTATAGATTATTCTATTTTTTTTCTTGATGGTAATTTAATTCCTTGAAGTTCTTCTAAACAACCCAAAATATCTCGCTCGCAATCTCTTCTATCGTTCCTAAGCTGTGGTGTTCATTTCAATATGGTAATAATTACAGTTTCTAACTCACAAAACACGTAATGATTAAAGATAACACTATTTCAATTCCCTGTTTATTGCATTTTTTAATAATAATAAGTATTGTCTGAATAAAGGTCTATCATTATGTATGTTCATTTCTCAAAACACTAGGTTAATTTTGATTGATTTAATTATACTGTAAAAAGTGTAACAATTTTAGGTAATTAAAAAAATAGGCGAATTTATTTTCAAAAATCGGATGCGATAATATACTTTAAGCATTGCTTTTTTTAAAGAAAATATATATACGTAAAATGAAAAACCAATTAAATGGTAAATATGGTGTGAGATTTATTTATCTTTTGGGTTTAACATTCTTTCAAGTAGTGTAAATTTGCGAAGCATCATCAGGTGATGTAGTCCGGATCATCTCTCTAAAGTTGCCTTGTCCAGCCCTGTCTAATCCCAAAAACGTTTTCTTTCTTCTCCATCTCATTTCTTCACTAACGTTCTTGTTCTTCCTCCTTCATTTCTGCGTTAGTCTTTCACTACCACCAACGTTAATTAATTTCTGGGTTCTGTTACTATTTCATCTCTTGGAACAACGTGGCTTCCGCCTGGATTTAAGTTTGTTCTAGATGATTAGGAGTTGGTGAATGATTATTTGTTGTAGAAGGTGAAAGGAGAATCAATTCCCTTTAATCCCTTCGTTGAATGTGATATTTACTTTGTAGAATCATGCCCTGGAGAGACAGGTTCAATCGAAGTGCATGGAATACCCACTATTTCTTTACAAAGTTGAAGAAGAAGACTAAGAGAGGGAAAAGAATTGAGAGAGGCAACGGATTTAGGACTTGGAAAGCCCAGAAAGACAAGAAGATCGAGGACATCAATGGCAATCCCATTGGTGCCAAGAAATTCTTCACCTTTATACCCAACAAGAAAAAGCCCACTTCTTCTTCTTCTTCTCTTCTGACAGTGGAGGACTAATTCCAGTATATCAGGCATGAGTATAGACTGCTTGATGACAACCAATAGCCTTGGAACCCTATTTAAGTTTGGGATCCATAAAGCTCGTGTCAAACTATACATGGTTCCTCTATTTTCTTGTCAGATAACAAACATACCCGAAGAAGAAAGGAAGACACCACTACAAGAAAACTGCAGATCGGCGATGGAAATTTAGTGTCGGAATAGAAATCGTATAAAATTAGCGACGAAATTTAGCGATGGAAATTTTTCTCATAGATAAATATAAAATGGATTCAAAATTTGATCGGAAATTATCGACAGACGAATACGTCCGTCGGTATTTTGGGTTATTTAGCGACAAAAAATTTAGGGTTGTTATGTCCGTCGGTAAAGTTATGTTGGGAAGACAAATTTTTTGCGACGGAACAATCCAACGTCAGAACATCTGTCAGTAAAATCGTCATTTGGTTGATACGTAAACGACATCGTCTCGGATAATAAGGATGGTTTAAGGTTTATTCTAAAACGACGTCGTTTTGGATATGCAAAATTGAAGTTGCTTATGTTAACCAAAACGACGTCGTTTTTTCTAACTTCAGAGAGTTCGTGATATAATACAGACAACGTCATTTTGGTTATCGCCAAAATGATGTCGTTTTAGTTAGGTTGAAAAACGTCCCCCATAGAACCAAAACGACGTCGTTTTGGTTTACGCAAAAACGACATCGTTTTGTCCAGAACAAAGCTTGCGTTTTACTTAAACCAAAACGACGTCGTTTTGGATTTATTAAAACACAGCCCTTCTTCCCTTCCCTGACTCTTCCTCGCGTGCAGCTGCTTCCTCCTTCCTTCGGACGCAGCTCCTCCTTTTTCCTCCTCCGACATTGACTATCGTCCTTCGTTCAACCACCTACAGTGTCTCCTGCCGGCGTTGCCTGTCGTCTTCTCTAGTGGTGAGGTAAGGGCGTCTTCTCTAGTGAATTTTTCAAAGGTAAGCTATCGACATTTTTTCCAAATTTCTTTGTTTTGGACTGAGTTGTTGATTTGCTGTTGAATTAATTGGGTTTGATTGTTATTATTTTAGGGTTTTCCATGTAAATAATGGGAAAATGTTATCAATTTGTGTTTAGTTAGGGTTGATAATTTTGTGCACACCATGTGTTCGATGAAATGTTTTCTTATATATTTTTCATCCACCTTTTCAAAAGACAATTTCTCCATTTATGTCTTTTAGTTTTATTGTTATGAACTTGTTTTATGGTTAAACACTTTTTTATGTTTAGATGAGAAAAATCATAGTGCTTTTTTGTATATATTAAT
>JAOQMP010000006.1:31804176-31815292 GCA_027563575.1 Erythroxylum pedicellare
TCCTCTTGAATGGCTTTGACTGCGCACCAGAGCACTCGTTCTCCGCCGCCGCCATCGTTTGTGTATGGGTGAAAGAAACCGCTGCTCTTTTTGTTTTCGAACTCTGTAACGAATGTCATTGGAAAAAGCGATCGAGGTCGATAATAACGAATCCCTAGCTTTTATTTGTGGAACCAAAACAGGAGTGATTGCTATATATATATATATATATAACATGAGGGCGTTGGGTGAATTTATTGAGAATTAGTATTTAGCCAAATAACAATAATTGAGAAAGCAAAGGCAAAAGCAGTGGCAATGGGTTCAATGAACCACTTCAATTTTTCATGTCCTGGTCTATCCGAATCTTTTGATTAGTTTAGATGTAATCGTTGGATGCAGTAAGTGATAAGCTTTTTTTTGGACGTAAAGTGATAAGCTTAGATATAGGATTCGTAGTTAATGAGACATTATATGAGTAAAAATAAGATTTATTAATGATTACCTATATACGTAATAGTTGAGTTCAGATTTCCTATTTTGCTCTAAAAAGAGTATCATTATTTTTGACACAAAATAGAGTTAGAAGAGGGTGTGGAATTGGTTTGCTTCATGCCCTAAATGTCCTAACCTAAGCCAGGTTCATATGGTTCAACTTTTTTGCTTTCTTGTTTTATATTATATTTTTGTAATAAATTTTCTTCCCCTTTTTATTTCATTTAAACCTCACACCTACCTACTAAGAAGAAAGACGGCTTTAACGATTTCTCGTGTGGCTATATAGGGGTGGGTTCAGATTTACCCAGACTGTCAAATTTTCTAATGCACTCGTTAATAGTATTAGGATTAACAATCGAATTTTTTTCTTTTAATTTCTACACTTTAATTGACGTAATTGGGTCCTATTCCCTTCCTGACTCATCTTCTGGTTTGGTGGGTTGGTCAGAAGTATTGCTATTTATATGTTATCATATAATGTGTCTCGGTTATCTCTGCACGTGAGTTGTGACGTGGCCCACCATTTGCGTCTGTGACGACCCAGCACGATAATGATTACATATCACTTTTTCACGTTATTTCAGCACCCTTCTCTCTCAATTATGATTATAGTTAATAAAGACGCATTTCATTTTCGTTAAACTATAAATTCAATTTTAACATTTTATAAGAAAAGGTCACCGACATACACAATCTTTTTTTACATTTTTACAAATAATTTATTTCCGTAATTCAAATGTATGATCTTTTAATCATGAAGAAGCAATTTTTACCATTTATTTCAATGTTCCCCCTCTCAAAATAAATTTCAATATTTTCAAAATATCCAAATTCAATTATGTATACACAGAAAATTAAATAGACTTATTCCTCTATCACTCTTTTTATCACATCATTTATAAAATCGTAAGAAAATATTATTTTAATAATTTTTTATCTCATAAATATAATCTAATTAATCAAACTTTCTAATTATCCTCTTTTTTTTTTAACATGATCTTCGTCTCTCCTTTCATCGCCTTCTCCAAATTGTCTTCCTTCTCTTCTTTAAGACGAAACTTCGACATTTACTATTCACGAAAGTGGTTGATTTTAGATTCCATTACATGTTCTTCTATTTAACTTTGGTGTATTTACTTGTTTTTTCTCATGTTGTATGCTTTTTGTACCACCTATTGTAAGGATATCAATTACAATAAACTTTTCATATGCTCTTTTATTAGAATTTTTTGACACTCTTCTTTGCAATGTAACTTTGACATTTTCAAGCAAAGAATATGGGGCTTTACTCTCTCTCTCTCTCCCCCTTCTTTTCTTTACCATCTTTGATGCAACTCTTAAATTTTACCTCTAGTAATTCAGCCTTTGATAAAAAGATCTAGTTACCTTCTAATCTTTCACAAAATTCTACGATAATTCCTGGCATTACTTGCGGTACCAATTTACCTCTTAATGTTTACAAAATAGAATAATTTGCTAAAAAAGTTACCGCATCAATTTTTCTTTATTTAAACATGGCGTCCCCATTATTTAAGAACACATGACGTACCAGATAAGCTAATATGCCAACATAACAACTTATGTGCCATTAATCATTTAATATTATTCTTTTAGATTTTACTCTTTAACTTTGTTAAAAATTAAAGAACAATGTTGGTATTTTGATTTAACCCAAAGCATCTGACATCCATACTCCAAAAATCCCTAACCTAACACTCATTCTCCAAAAATCCTTCACCCAATATTCATCTTCATACTTACTAATCTTAGAGAAAAAATAAAGTTAGAAGTAGAATTCATATCTAAAAGCATAGTAAAATTGCCTTCTCCTACCTCAATTAATCATTGATTTCACCAATTCTTTTTTTTTACTACAATCTTAATTTTATGCCTTAGGTTTTGTCTTATGTTAAAGATTCAAAGGTCAATAACAAAGAAAGATGTAAAAGGGTTCAGAAATCTCTAGCCAATGCATTCACCTTATTTCATCCTTTAGTTGGACGTTTGAAAAGGAACGAGAAGGTTGAATGTAATGATGATGGAGTTCATTGCGGTAAAGTCAAGGCTAAATGCAAAACGATGGATTTTCTTTAAGGCTAAATGCAAAATCATGGATTTTCTTTAATTCCAATTTATAGTGAGATAAATTATTTTTGCCTTTTGAAATAGACAATGTAAATATCGATTCTCTCACTTTCTTCCAAATCACCTACTTTTAGCGTGCTGGAATGTCTATTTGGGTCAGTTTTTCTTATAAGGTAGGAGATGTTATATCCTTTTTTATGTTCTTGAACACTTGGGTTGTCATTACTTATTAGATACTCTATCGTTAAGTCCCTTGTTTAATTTAGCTATGCTCATTCATCCTGTAAACAATGAATGGTTTGATCTTATGTTTTGAGATTGTTAAGGACAACATAGTTTCAAAGAGATTTATGTTTGGTTCTTTAGCATAGAAGTTCTTAAAGATAGATTTCTCGAAAATGCACCAAAGAACACCCGACAAAACCTACAAAGAGTGGAGGCCTAAACAACTTCCATATGGAACAAGTTTGGGGGAAGAAATCGTAATCAAAGAGATTGGGGGAGAAAGACAAAGATGAACATTTAGATTAAGGATTTATAAAGTATAGGTATCAACTATTTTAGGTTAAACTAGAATATTAACATTATTTTTTTAGAACTAAAATCTAAAACGTAAAATTAAATGATAAATAGCACTTAGCTACCAAGTTAACATATTAGTTGATTTGGCATGCCACGTGTTCTCAAATAACAGGGGTGTCAAACCCAACTATCAAAAAGTTAATGAAATGACCTTTTTTTTGGGCAAGTTGTTCTATTTTTGTAAATGTTAAGGGGTGAACTGGTACCATAGATAACAATAGGGGCTATATTTTAGACATTTTACTAAATGTTGGGAGGAAAATTATACCTTTTGCTTTAAACATTCCTTCTCTATGCTTCTATATTTTCACTTTTTTTTGTAATGTTTAGGTGATATTCTCTTTCATTTTGTAGCATATAAAGAGAGCTAGGAAGGTTGGCATTATAAAAAAAATACTATGTGTCTCAAGCATTTAAGTTACCTTTTTCATTTCAATTACTCGTTAATTTTCTTTTTACAATAGTTGTCAATTAAAGTATACATATTTATCTAGAATTTAACGTTATATAATGTTTCATAAAATGTGTTGCTTTACTTATATATTTTTATTTAGCATAAAAATTGTTGTAGTTATACTATAGGCCATTATCACTGTACAAAAAATTGATGGGGTCTTATTTTATCTTGTTTAAGCTTATATACTTGTTTATTTATGCATTTGAGGCTATAAGGATTGTGGTAAAATGAAAGCAGGCAATAGTTAGAAGCTGAATTTCTTCATGTGTTACAAATATTCATGAATTAAACTTATCCCCTTAGGTAAAATGATAAGGCAAGAAGCGTTGGAAGAGTATATAAAAAGAATCCAATGTAATTGGATTATAAAGTCAACATCTAAAGCTATGTAACCCATATAGAAAGTCATTCAAAGCCTTGTAATGGAGAGATTGGTGATCGATGAAGAAGTCCAAAGTTATTAATCGTGCATACTAGTTGGCTAAAGAATAAGACAAGTAGTTTTGTCTTTAGCTGCTAATATTAGCTGGTTATTATTTTTAATTGTTGTAATTATCTTATTTCTTATAGATGTAATATGAGAATTAGGAATTTTTATTATTTCCAAGAATTTTTATTATTTCCAAGTTTTATTTAAACTCTTTCAAAGTTAGTAATACAAAAAGCTAATTATAATTAAAATTCTTATGGATTATTCTCACATGGAGTAGAAACTTATCTTTATAAAACTCTCAGAGCTTTGATTGGGAACTATTAGTGGTATCAGAGCTCTAAAATTGACTACAAACGTGGAACAAATAGAAAATTTAAACGCTACACTTGGAATTGTCCAAAACCACCTAAGCAAATTTAAAGAAAGTGTAACTACAAAATTATAGTAATTGGAGATTACTTTGAGCAAGACAACTAAAGCCTTACTTTTAAGGAAGTAACCTTCCTCTAGCCATAGGAATTCCTTTACTAGGCATTCTCAAAGCACAAAAGAAGAGTCACGAGAAAGTAATGAAATTACTCTTTCATTATTCTCCTTTGAGCTACTAAAACTTAAATTTTCTAAATACTCTAGAGATGATCCTACTGAATGGTTTACCTGAATAAAGCAATTCTTTGAATTTCAAGGCATCACGGATTAACATAAGGTATATTTGACTTCTTACCATCTTGAAGGTGAAACCAACATGTGGTGGACATGGCTGAAACACATGCACCAAGATGAAAAAAAGGAATAACTTGATGAATTATTTATGAGGAATTATGGGATTGGTTTGGTCTTACCAACCACGAGGGCTTTAATGAAGCTTTGTCAAAAATCAAATAAATTAACTCCCTTCGTGAATACCAAAAAGAGTTTAAAAGGTTAGGTAATCGTGTATAAGGATAGACGTAAAAGGCTTTAGTTGAAACATTCATAGGGGGACTAAAAGTTGAAATTGTTCATGGTATAAGGATGTTCAAGTTGAAAACCTCAAAAGAAGCTATTAGCCATACAAGGTCTCATAAGAAACAATTAATTTGTCAAAGAAAATTTCAGCAGCCTATTAACCAAATTGTTGTTGAATATTCTTCTCCAACAAAGTCCAAAATGACTATGCTTTTAAAGAAGCTCACTTGGGATGAAATGAAAAAGAGAAGGATGTAAGGGTTGTGCTTTAATTGTGACGAGAAGTTTACAACAAGCTATAGATGCTAAGGGCTATAACTTCTAATCTTAGAAGGCAACAATGAAGGTTTAGACGAGGAGGCAATTGATGATCAATAGAGCTACAACCTGAGATATCTTTACCTACATTCTCTAGTTAGTCATCCTACAAAACAATGTGGGTAATGATTGGTACACATGCAGTGGTTATCTTGATTGATAATGGGTCTACTTATAATTCCATTAGTAAGAAGATTGCCAACATATTGCAATTACTTATACTACCAACTAAACCTTTTAATGTGACATCGCTATTTGGATCCCACTGGTCAACCCATAGCGGAATGGGCCACGGGCGAGCCAAGTAGTGTCGACCCATTCTTACTTTTTTAAATAAAAAATTTACAAAAAAATGTCGTTTTAGTTGTTCCGATCGGGTCACGGACTAGCCCAGCTCGGTTGGTGCTCAATCCTTAGCTAGTCAGGCCGAACTATTTTGACCCGTTGCTCGATCAACCTAGGCCAAAATTGAGTCAAATTGGGCCAAAATTGATATCCTTACATCCAAATTGATCCCAATTAATTCCTTACATCCAAATTGATCTCCAATTAATTTCTTTTATCCTCATCTATATGTCTTACCTTTAATTAGGCTAGATTTATTCCTATGCTTCTATTGATTGGAGCAATTAAGGAATAGTGACATGCAATTCAAGATAATCGATAATGGAGTTTTAGTGGAACAATAAAACTAAAAAAATTGCAGTGGTTGGATACACCTTTAATTCAACCAACAATGGTGAAAGTAGTTATCGAGGAGGTTCCATGTTTGTCATTTATTTACCACCCACTACTGATTTGAAATCATTAAATATTATTCCTGAAACGAAACAATTTTTGGAAAATTTTGAAGATGTATTCTAAGAGCCAAGTAAACTTTTGCCTAGAAGAGAAGCCAATCATCATATTAATTTGAAAAAAGGCACTGAGCCCATCAATGTGAGACTATACATGTTTATCTATTTTTGAAAAGCTAAAATTGAAAAAAAAGTTCATGACATGTTAAAATTAGGGCCTATAAGACCTAGCACTACTCCATTTTCATCTCTTATTTTGTTGGTTGAAAAGAAAGTTTGTTGGTTGTTTGTAATTATGGAATTATAGCAAGGTCATTTACCAACTAACTAAAAAAGGGCAATTTTAAGTGGTATAATGAAATGGAAGTTGCCTTCGAAGAGCTTAAGCAAGCCATGACTGCCATATTAACACTTGTAATGCAAAATTTCAATGAACCATTTGTCATTGAATCAGATGCTTCTATTAAAGTCATAGGATGATTTTAAGTCAACATAGGTAGTCAATTGTATTCCTGAGTTAGAAATTAAATGCCTTATTGTCCATTTATGAGAAAGAAATACTAGTAATAATTCATGCAATTTAGACCTGATGACCATATTTTCTACATCAAAATTGATCAAAGAAGCCTCAATTATTTATTAGAACAATATGTTTTCACATCTAGACAATATATATGGGTGTCTAAACTATTGGGCCATGATTATGAAATCAAACACAAGCTAGGTCAAAAGAACAATGATGTTAATGCAATATCAAGGGTAACTAGTAGTCATAGCCTTATTTCCTTATCTATATCTCACACTTAACTGTGTGAAATAAAGAATTAAGGTAATGATAGTTCTTACATGAAAAAAAACCAGAAAAATGTCAATTAAAAATGCAAGCAACCCATATCGATGACATAACCTATTGATTTACTTTAAAAATCGGGTGGTCTTGCCTCCTCAATCTAATGTTACCCAATAACTTTTAAAAAAGTTCCATAATTCCCCTATTAATGCATATCTAGATGTCTTACACACTTACAAGAGAATATCATAGTAGTTTTATTAGATATCTACGTATTTAACGACAAAGAATTACGTTGCCTAATATTATATTTGTCAACAAACAAAAAGTGAAACTCTATGTCCAGCTGGACTTCTCTAACCACTCAATATTTAGATTTCATCAAAGGACTCCTACTTTCTATTTGTAAAAATGTGATTCTTGTTAAGGTGGATAGATTAAGCAAATCATCACATTTTCAACAATTTCTCACCCATATACTACTTCTTAAAAGCCCCTCTTTATTTACAAGATGGTTGAAGAATTTAATAGGGGTTATCTAAACCTTCTTTTATTGCTAAACCATGAACCTTGATAGGGCTATGATTCGAGGAAAATGCCTTACTGAAATTCATGAAACATTTAAGGTGTTTTGCCAACTATTCCTTGTTCCTGAGCGCTTTATCCAGCTTCCTACGGATGGTCTAAGGATGTTGTTGCCTGTTCGACTATATGAAATGAAAGCCTACATATTTTATGTTGGTAACCTTAATCTTCAATAGGCAGGTAAGTAACTCCTTGCTAAGAGTTGCATTGCATTGACTCCCTTTTGATTCCAAGGCATATAGGGTGTATTTAAAATCTCCTAAGATTAACTATGGCCTTGTTATTTTTCTCTTGATGTCCTACAACTCTTTCCACAAAGCTTCTCTCTAAAATGCTATATTTGATGCATAAATAAAATTGATATAGCTTGTTCCCATGTCCTTTATCTCCGCCTGTACGCTAAAACTTTAAGTGGAAATGTAAGAGTGAATTATCTTTAACATTGTGGGTTTGAAAGCCACTAGAATGCATCCAAGGTGGTGGTGGGAATAGTTTGTAATCATACTACAGTTGTTTAAAATGAAACTAAGTTTTGAATAGGATATTGATTTCAATTTTGTCATGAGCAGCCCGAACATCAACGTCTTTTTATTTTTTATAAAGTTATCAACCAAAATTTGTTTCTTTACGTCATTCAATCCCTTTATATTCTAAGAAAAAATGGTCATTGTTGGTTATTTGGATTGTTTCTTTGATCTTCTACCTAACTTCAATCTTTCCACCATAGTAAAATTCTCTTGAAGCTTCAATTGTGACACTAAATTTTCACCTTGAGTGTCATCATATTCGTGAGACTCTATAAGGGTCTTCCTAATAACCTTAGTGTTTTGAGTCAATGGTGAACCTTGTGTAGGAGACCTTATAACCTTAGAAGATTGTAGACCAACATCTTTCTCTAGGGGCACCTTCTGTGGTACAGTTTTGTCACCCTCTGTGTCCTTTTCCTCATTTATCTTAGAGGACTCCTAATGCCTTAAAGGATGCTTTAGTTCTTCATGATGGCCCTTTGAGAATAACTTTCTTGTCGAACGGCAAGCTTTTTCCTATTAGGGGTCGCTCTCCACTGGTATGTGACTTTCATCGTATCTTTAATGAGTTGATCATTTTCACTTAACCTGAAAGGGGAAATTTTGTCTGAAAGTTCAGGCTTCAGCTCTAACTTGCACAAATGGGTGCATACCCAACCCTCTTCCTTCTTAATGTTGCTTTGTCCATGCACAATGGTTGACCGATATCGCTTGCTAGAGAGCTTAAGCCTTCAATCTTTCAATATTTAAAAGGAATTTTGCAGAAGTTTATTCATAAGGACACTTGCTTCTAATGAATTTCCTCTATTCTAACTCCTAGTTTCCACATCTGTAGGAAGATAGCCACACTGTTTATATGCCAAGAGCCTCTTTCTATAATTCCTTGAACCATGTTTTTATCATCGTGGTCACGTGGTCATATTTTTCTTGTTTCATCTTTCTTTTATTGTTTAAATCACGTAAGTTTTTATATTTTTATTTCTTTATTACTTCTATTTTTATAAAATTAGTACAAAAAAATTGCACTACAAGAAATTAATTGTTTACCGACGGAAAAAAATGTCGGTAAATCGGAGGCTTCCGTTGGTAACTTACTTTACCGACGGAATCGAACGACAAACAAAATTGTCTGTAAAATGCCCGTAGTTAACCTCACCGACGAACTATATTCTATAGGTAAATATACAGACGGAATGTAAATAACATAACCGTCGCTGAAAGTTACTAACGACGGTAGATTTTTACGACTGATATTTAAAATTTGTCGTTAACTAGTCTTCAACTTTAGTGACGGAACTATTATTTCCGTCGCTAAAAAAATATTAAATTTTCGACAGTATTTTATGTTCTGTTGGTAATAAGAAAATTGTTATAGTTTCCAATTACATTATGTTGTGATAAATACATAATTTTTTAAAGTTATCAATTATCTGTGCATAATAAATTAATTTGTATATTTATATAATTTGTTGAATTCAGAAAATTAATTAATGATATAGAGTTAATATTGTTTTAATTGATAATAAAAATATTAAAGTGTACATAAGTTATGTTTGTAATTGAAAGGACATGACTAGGAAAAGTTAATGTCGTAGTGATCGTGGGTGCTCTAAGCTACTAAACCTCCTTAGCCCGAATATCCTTCCACGATGGTCTCTACCACCCACAGCATTAAGATACTTCTGAGTGTCATCTATAATTTGTTCCTCCTGAGACTGTTGTTGAATGGTTTGTTGTATTTGGTTCTATTAGGAAATAATGTTTATATTAGTAAGGGATTATTATTAAGAAATTATAATAATGCATTAATTTCACATACATTCAGTTCTTTACATCGATTTTTGATGAATGTCACACCGTCATGGTTCTTCGTGTGAGTGTGCAAAAACAGCTGAATAGGTGTAGGCCCGATACCTAATGACTTTTCCTACATGTATAACCTAAATTGTTAGATGTGAACTACAAATTCTTATAGAAATTTCGGCAGAATTCCTCTATTTTTGTTATATTTATCCCCTGTTGAACAAAGAAAATAATCCAAAATAGTCATATATGGCACCAAACATTTATATCATTATCATTATCTATAATACAGCATAGCAAAATATTTACAAAATAAGTGTCAAGTTGAGATACTTACAAGTCGTTATGCATGTATTGATCCTCTCATATGTACGGGAAGACTCTCTCCTCCCGGGCCTCCACGTTTGTTGGTAGAGTTACGTCCTGAGATGAACATTGCCTCACGTGATGCCCAATACTCCTACCAACGACTCCAAATTTCCTCTGAAATATAACATGGTCGTTGACCAGCCTTGTGTATCGCACCAATGAAGTCACGATAACGTGTATGAGCTCGATTCTCCCATACTTTATACATGTTGGCATCGAAATAAGAATCCTAGAAAAATTCTTTCTGGAAAAAGAAGAAAAAATTAGACTACTATATATAATGTAATAATATTTATCTAATTAGTGTATACAAATCAATATAAAAAGAAAATAAATAAATATTGTAGCTCAAACTCTTGAAAGTAAAATTGCTTTGTAGCCTTAGATATTTTCTTCCACACATAACCCTCAGGATCAATCTTTTGCTTAAATGTGAAAGTCATATTTCTAGAACTTAGTCCAAATGGATCCAACCTAATATAAAAAGTAATTTGATATTGGCAAAAAACTAATAAACCTAAGACTTAATCAAAAGCAAATAGTGGTAAATGTGATTTAACTTATTGTTCATACCACAAACAAATAAATCAAGAGCACAAAACTGTAGTAAAAAATATAGTCACTGACCTCAATCCAAACGCAGAAGGATCTTCCTGAAGTACGTGAAGGATGATGATGATGATGGAGCTAGAATGAAAAACCAACAACAAAATCGTTCACAGTTTAGAAAGCGGGATATACGAAAACGGTTGCTATGAAATATTATACTCAATGTAGGTTATTAACTATACTCAAATAATTCAACCATTAGGTGTTATCCTCAATAATTTACATAATTATAAATCTTCTCCACAATAAGATCATCATCATCATCATCATCATCATCATCATCACCCAGTCTGAAATCCCGCAATGAAGCAGGGTCTGGGGAGGTCCGATAGTACG
>JAOQMP010000006.1:31815392-31843375 GCA_027563575.1 Erythroxylum pedicellare
AATGCTTTTGTGTGCATATGGTTCTTTTCAGATGCTTTTGTGTGCATGTCAGACAGAGAATGCATACATCCAACTTCAGCAACACCACTTTGACATCTGACACTTTCTCTCAAAAGTGTTTGTTCTTTCAAAGCCTTAAGATTACAACCAAAACAGAAAATAAATTGGTCAGAAACAAATAATTTTTCGAGACAGAGGACTAAATAGATGATAGGAATAAGAGTGAAATGACTAAATAGATGATAGGAATAAGAGAAGAGTGCAATCTATTTTTAGGATGAGATAAAACCGGGACGTTCTAACAACTCGCAGCTAAGTGCATTACATGTGGGTTCTAGTAAACGTTTGATGAAAGGTTCAATTTCAATGTCCATCATCAACATGCCTCTCTTAGGAGAAAAGTTAGCTCTTGTGTTTAAAATATAAACAGGTTTTCATATAAAATATTGTAGATGGTTGTTAATAAAACGGAGATAGATTAGTACAGTAGCTAGTTATTATTATTATAGAATAGAGCCAATAAAATAAATTTATATACGTAGACAGCATATCTTATAGGGATCACTGAAGACAGAAACATTACTTGTTTAATATGTCCGATTACGACCAAATGGAACTGAAAGCATATAATATCAAGAAGAGAATACTGCACCGTACTACGAATTGGAGAGCCATGTTCTTGCTGCCTTTACTTTTAGTATAAATATGTGATAAATAAATAAAAGATATTGCCACCTTGAGCTAGCTTGCATTTTTATCAAAGTACTGCTAATGTGAAAAAGGGCGTCCTAACGTGGATGTTCATCATGATTGTTGGGGCATGCATAATTAATAATTATGATAGAAAAAACAAATAAGATTCATCAGCTGTTAGGATACATTCCAAAATCAAAAATGAAAATTAGTAACTAGCTAGTTAAGGAAAAGTTTGCGAGTGAGAAAGTCATGCATTATGCAAACCTCATGGGTTGGCCACAAAGTGGGGCATGTGGGTTCAGTTTCGCATCCTCTTACGTTTTAGAAGCAAAGGCATGTTTTTATCTTTTAACCCGTTGGCTTTTGTCTTACGAGCTTCTTCCCTCTGGAACCAAAACTGCGATTTACTTTTTCATCTATTATTATTATTATTATTATTATTAGGGTAGGAAGTAGGAACGTAAACGCGGCATTAAAATTTACATACACCCATGGCCGGTGATATAATTAAACCAATCATGCGTTTCGAAAACAGTGATATAATAATTACTTAATCAAGTAGATTGACTGATGATAACATATTTATTAATTAATAGAAAAAAATTGTTCGTAAACACATTGGATGGAGTCAAAATTTAGAGAATAATAATTAATTATGAATTAATAAAAGTATAAAATTGAAAATTTATTATTTCTATATGAACATATTTGTGTCAAAAGTTGTAATTTCCAAATTAATTTATTAGTAACATTGAAATTACAACATATTAAAAACAATGATTTTATTGCCCATTCTTGATTATTCTTACACCAGCAATCTATTATATATTTTTATTTTTATTTTTATTTTTATTTATGTTCCAAACATTGGGTACATAACAGGTAGGCTAAGTGTTAAGTTAATTTGAGATGTGATAAAATGGAGAGCATTTTGTTGCGATTGTTTGGGTTTTCAACTGTTGTTTTTAGTTTTAATTTTATAATTTATGAAAAATCATAATTTTTTTTATTCTTATCATAAAATAATTAATCATTAAATAAAATTTTATTTTTAATATTAATTGTTAATAAAATTATATCTGCATAATTTAATTTAATAATTAGTTTTAATTAAATTAAAATATTTAATAAATATCTTTGAAGTACATAAAATTATAAATACAATTGGCTGTAATAATTAAAATATATGTTAACAAATAAATATTAGGTTATAAATAACTTTTTACTTAATTAATTACTTTTAATAAAATATAATAAATGTTATATGAGAGATTAAAATAAGAATTTTACTTAATCAATTCATAAAATTAATTTATCTTTGTCTAACATTTAATTATTAATAGGAACAAAATAATCAACAATCAAATAAAATTTTATTTTTGTTTAAAATAAAAATGAAAATAAAATTTATAGAAAATAGAAATAAAACCAAATCCAAAGAATTTTTGTTTTGCTGAATGAGTGTTATCTTGTAGATTTCATCCACCTGTGCCTCTAATAACTGAAATTTGGAAACAAAAAAAAAAGAAATATTTTATATGGGAAAGCATAAGTAATTGGACAGTAACAAATGTACTCCGGTTTCCATCTTAGCCACATGGGAGCCAATACCAAAACGACAACAAAGTAACGTAGAAAGCCCCGCATTTCGCGGCACCAAAAGGG
The DNA here is from genome assembly GCA_027563575.1 of Erythroxylum pedicellare. Taxonomy (NCBI): domain Eukaryota; kingdom Viridiplantae; phylum Streptophyta; class Magnoliopsida; order Malpighiales; family Erythroxylaceae; genus Erythroxylum; species Erythroxylum pedicellare. The sequence continues at coordinate 31,817,754 of JAOQMP010000006.1, forward strand.
AGAGGTGTAGAGCACGTGACATTTCATCTTCTTTGCTGCTAATAATAAAAAGAAGTTTTGTGTAGTAATAATTGATTGCGCTGTTAAATGTAAATCCTTGAGTAAGTGCCGCCACCAATTCCATGTTTACGAAGCATAATAATACATTATCTACCCAAATTATAAGACCAAGCAGTATCGGGATTGCCGAAAATATAGAATACTAAGAAAGTTCAAATATTATTATATATAATATTATTATTTTATTGATGAGAATCCGTGACACTAACGACGTTAAGAAAACAACGTTTTCACGTAACGGAAAACGACGAAGCCAAGCAAAGATCAAATGTATAAAAAGATCTTAAAGCAAAAGCACACCAAGACAGAGAAGCGAAGCGAAGAGAGAGAGAGAGTTTCTCCAACCTCAAGCAGCCTTATTCTTTCACAAGCACTGTTTGGTAAGAAGGAAAATCTTTTGACGAGGAGGAAGAAAAGAAAAAAAAAAAAAAAGGAGAGAAGGCAAACACAAGAGACAATTTTTGGTGGAATTCCAGGGGGATCCTTTGCGCATTTCTTTGTGGCAAATCAATTCGATTCTTAACCGCAAAAGTTTTTATGTGTTGGACTTGTTAAGCTGTGGGGTTCGATCACTTAATACTTCGCCGTTTGAACTCGTCTTTTCTTATTTTCACGATTCAAGTCTCAGGTCAGTAGCAGTTCTTAGAAAATTTTCGTTTGGTTTCTCTTGAATATCGGTTCCGATGGCTCAAACTTGCTCTTCTAGATCTTCTTTGAATTCCTGGTGTTCTTTCGCTGATTGGAGTTAGAATTATGTATAATTCGGTAATATCAGTATTTGGTACTTTGAATTCTGATGTTCAATTATTGTAATACTATGGCAGGTTCGTCCAATTAGGTAGTTCGGAGTTCTGGTTAGTTGTTTCTCGTGTGAAGTTTGAGTTATTTCCACACAAGATTTTCTCAAAGAAAATTGTACACTGCAACTGCAATACATTGAATCAAGACTCGATTTTGCTGAAACAAGCCAATGCGCCTCCGATCTTCGGCGGAGGCGCCATATCTCCCTCCAAACTTCTGTTCTTCCCAGTGAAACGCATCTGAGTAGAAGCAATTGCAAGAAAAGAATTATAGATAAATTTAGCTTTTTCCGGAGGCTATCCTTTACCAAAATTCAGTGATATAACAAATTAAGAATAAAATCTACACTGGTTTTGTATGATGGAGCTTCCTCAACAACGTCACCTTGGAACAGAAGGTATTAGAAAGAAGTTAAATTTGTTTTTATTTTGTTCAGAGATTAGTAGACAGCATGAAAATCGGAATTGGAAGTATGATTTAACAAGCATAAGAATAGGTTCTACCGCAGGAGCAAGGAAACAAACGAATGACTTTCTCTCACTGTATACTCATCCAACAATCCAACAAGATCCAAAACCAACTTCTCAAGGTAAGCATTTTCATTTCATGTTTTCCACCCTTTTTTTTCTGATTTATTTTATCAATTTGTTGATGCAATAGAAACAACATTTCGGTACACAAACAAAAAGTGTTTGCTGATTTTAGTATCTTTATGAGGGTTTTACTTCTTATGACCGATCGGGATTTTGGGTGTGGACAATTGAATCATAAGATCTGGGCCATGGAGTTATAGGGTGGGGACTCGCCCCAAATTGTACGGGGGATTTTTGTGTGGGCTGGGTCCCATCCCATTGTGGACTTGGACATGGGTTTGACATGCCACATGATGCACATTTTTGCATATGGTGCATTGCATGCTATTTTCACTTCAGTGAAACCTTAATTAATCCTTCTCTAATTTTACAAGAAATCTAGATTATAAAAGTATAATTAACGTGTGTTGATTCAAGTTCACATTAAATGACGAAATCGTATGTCCCAATTAATTAGCCTGAAATGAGTGGTTGGTGCATTGAAGAACATGACAATCATTTTTTACAAGACCTCATTTTTTCTATCCGAGTTGGACATTGTTCGCTACGAGTTGCATTTCTTGATTATTTTTGTTTCTCTTAGTAATTCTATAATTTATCTCCTGGATTCTATAATTCTACAAATATTTATTTAAATTGTAAACACAAATGAAGCTTCAACATGGAATCGGGAAATTTTCTTATTTTTCGTTTTATATATTATATGAATGAACATAAGTTGTCAAGTGGAGTATTTTCTTGATTGATTTTGTGGTGATGGACAGGTGGGTACCTCAAGACTCACGATTTTCTTCGACCATTGGAATGGGTGGGGAACACACCTGGTACTAAAAAAGAAACCAACGAGATTTCGACCATCCAAAAGCCTACACCAGCTGCACCGCCGTCCTCCGAGGAACATATCCTGCCTGGAGGCATTGGGACTTACAGTATAAGCCACGTCTCTTACTTTAATCAAAGAGTTCCAAAGCCTGAGGCCACTCTGTATACGGTAGCAGAAGCAAGTAGTACTGAAAGAAACGACGAGAATTCCAACTGCAGTTCTTACACTGGAAGTGGATTTACGCTATGGGAAGAATCTGAATCAAGGAAGAGAAAGACAGGGAAGGAGAATGTTGGGGAGAGATCGAATATCGTAAGAGGTAAGTTTCTTGGATAGAGTTTGTAGAGTAGTATTTGCTTTTACTATTGTATACTTTAGCATGAGCATGCAAAAAGTCCATTAACCACCAAAGGCTTGGTAACTTGGGTTTTGTGGGGTACATGGCTTTGATACTGACTTAAATTCGGCTTAAGCAGAAGTACGCTCTGAATTCTTGGGCTTATAGGGAAAAGTGAGCACCACCTTTTTAACTTTTTATCTCCGGTGTTACGGTTGTAGCTAAACGGTGACAATAACGTTTTGTCATTTGGGGGAAAGTTGATTTGGGATCTAGCGACGTAGGCCATTAATGCGAAAAGCTTTGTTGGGGTCCATCCTAGACCCGGTCCACGTTTGGAAGTAGCTATAGCAGCATTTCCGCTAGAGCCCAATGTAAGGACGTCAGAACTCAGAAGATACAACTCAGCTGATGTTAAGTTAAAAGAGGAAGATGCATGTGGTTGTCATTCCGAACTTGCATGAGTTCGGGTGAGAGTAGAAAGTTTCGTATCTGAAGCTGTACATTATCGTTGAGGAGACGATAGCGTAATGACTACATATGCGGTGATTATGACGGTTATATATCCTACTAATTCATTATTACGTATGCTAATACTATCAGAAAACAAAATTAAAGAATGAAGGTAATGACATGATGACATTTGAAAGACTGCAGGCCGGGAAGAAAAGAAATGTGAGATTATATGTCAATGATCTAATTAGTAATTATCAAGGTATTGTTTTTACGTCTTATCTCCCATATAGCGGACTGAATTTCGATTTTCTTTTTGGCGGTGGGTAACAGAAACGGCAGTCAAGGCGGGGTGGTTGACCCCTGAGAGGCCGTCTCAAGCTTCATCCAGTAACCATGGCAACGAATTTAGCTCCCTTACTTCTCAGTTTGTCCCCTTCTTCTCCTATTTGAAGTTTTTGTTTTTTTTTTTGTTTTTTTGGTTCATTCTCTGTCTCTCATCACAAGTAATGTCATAATTAAATATCCAATTTTTTTAATGATGAGATTAAACTTTTAAACAGGCCATCGGGACAGAAGAACCAGAGCTTTATGGAAATGATAAATTCAGCCAAAATTAGCAACCAAGATGACGATCTAGACGAAGACGAAGAGATCGTTTTTAAGAAAGAAAGCCCTTCTCCGGTACACAATGGTACTCTATTCTTTTCACAACTGGTTTCTTTTCTTTGAAAAAGTATTTAAATGGTTTTTCTTTCTATTTTTGCGTGTCATTCTGGAGTTGTCTGTTCAATTGATTGTCACATTATCATCCATTCCTTTCCCATTTACATCTTTGAATTTGAAGGAGATCTGAGGGTAACAGTAGGCGGGAAGAGCAGTAATCAGAAAGCTAACACGCCCCGGTCTAAACATTCTGCCACAGAACAACGTAGACGGAGCAAAATAAACGACAGGCATGATTTCAACACCCTATCTTGTTGTTATAGCAAAGCTTTCTCTCCACAATTTTAAATGTTTCATAACCATTCTTTTCCTGGAAGTACGAAATTATGCTAGACGTCAAATAGTAAAAGCGATGGCCTTTATGGCAAAGTAAATACTTTATGTTAATTGTGCTTGGTGTTGCATCCCCAAAAAGAAAAGTTATGTTTGTTGGCACTACATAATACCATGTAATGAGATACCCCTTGAGAAATTATCAGCACGGTTAACTTTTCTGGGCGTGGGGGGAATGCAAATTATCTTCTGAGTTAACATAAATCCACTGCCCACTTCATGGTTTACTAGAAATTGAAAAATATTGTGCAGGTTTCAGACGTTGAGAAAACTCATTCCTCATAGTGATCAAAAGAGAGACAAGGCGTCTTTCCTATTAGAGGTAACTAAATTTATAGTTGAAACTTCAGTTTGTGAAAAAATGTTGAATGATTGAATTTTTTATTCTTTCTGCAGGTAATTGAGTACATTCAGTTTTTACAGGAGAAAGTACATAAATATGAAGGATCATTTGGAGGATGGAATAATGAACCGGCGAAGTTGGTGCCTTGGGTAATCCCTGAACTTGTGCATATATTGTATTTATGGTATGAAAAGAAATGTAATTCAATCCCCATTGATCCTTGGTGATGTTACAACCAGACAGCTGATATCCCATTCATTTGATACAGAAAATCAGTAATAGGCCTGCAGAGAATTATGCTGATCAATCTCGAATTATCATTAGTGAATCTGCCCCTGGATTAGTGTTCTCTTCAAAGTTGGATGAGAAAAGCATTACTGTGTCTCCTATTCCTGAAGGAACACAGAACCCAGCAGAATCTGACATGAGCTCTCCTACTAACTTCAAAGCAATTGATCATTCTGGAACAATAAAGAGAGCTGTGTCTTTTCCAACATCACTTCCTTCAAACTTCTTGTGCCCTACCAGAAGTGGCATTGCTAACTTTCCACCTGGCCGAGGATTTGACTCTGAGAACATAGGAAATCAACCTCAAGCTCAATTGTGTAATATCGGATCAACTGTGGCTGATGGAGCTGCTGATAAGCTGAAAGAAGAGGATCTGACGATTGAAGGTGGTACAGTTAGTGTCTCAAGTGTTTACTCCAGGGGGTGAGTTATGTTTAAGTATTCATCAGTCTCACATGATCCTTTCCACGAGCCATCAACTTTGGTACTTTTTTCTTCATTTGAATGATCTAATTTTCTTTTTATTTTTTCTTGTTCAGGTGAATTTCTTCTTATTTCCTGAAATTTTAAGCAAAATTAATCCATTTTCAAATGTGAAAAATACCTTATCCAGCACCGAATATTTTTGCATGACTTTGTAAAGTGGTCGAAGGTGTTTATTCTGTCTTCCGATGGGTTCTTATGCAATTTGTTTTCATGACTCGTGATGATCTCTCTCCGTGATGCTCTAGCCTACCTGAAGTGAAAGTATTATGACTTGTTATTTGTACCATAATTACAGTTTAGACTCGCTTTCTTCAAATTTTAGAAAGTTTTAAGCAATATCTGTGAAGTAATTCTGTTAAAACTCTGGATAAGTATGGTTTTAAAATAAGAAAGTCTGCTGACATTTGGTTATTTATATAACTCTTGAACACAACTCTCAGCTTTCTCGATTCTTGTTTTTTATTAAGAGTATGTTGAATTATGAATTAAATGGCATAGCTGGTGACACTGAACAGGTTGCTAAATACTCTGACACAAGCACTACAGGGCTCTGGAGTGGATTTGTCACAAGCTAGCATCTCAGTGCAAATAGAGCTTGGGAAGCAAGCAGGTGGCAGATCAATTGCTACAACATCCACCCTTAAGGTTTTCTAAAGTTGCTTAGAATGTTAACTTCCATTTTTCTTCAGTAGTATTCCATTCTATGGGACAAGTGACTCATGGTCTTTGCTCTCATTTTGGATTAGGAAAACGATTCTCCCTCTGGCAATCAAGGGACAATCAGGACAAGGATTTCAACTTCTGATGAATCTGCTCAAGCCTTAAAGAAGCTTAAGACAAGTAAAGGCTAGTACAGCGGCATCATAAAAATCTTTTCTTCACTAAATTTATTCATTTTTGGAAGCCTCCGTCATTTTTTGGAGGTTTATTCATGTCTTCATCATGATTGTATATGTAGTTTACCTTCAGTTTGTCAGGATGGACAGGGATTCTGACAGACATGTATTACCCAACTTTTTTGTGTTTTGTCATAGATGCGTCAATTCTAAGCATTGAGAAGCTGCCTATTCATTCAAAGCTTCCATTCATGTAATGTTATCAGAAAATAGTCTTTTTTTTTTAATTTGTAATTTACTGATCGCACCAGGATGAGCAAATCTGTTTACTGAAGTGCAGCGGTATTTTTCAATTGGGTGGGAGATGGACCTTTGAGGCCGTGTACAGTATTCAGTCTTTTGTATTCTTTGATTGGCGTCAGATCCTCTGGTCCACTTTTTGTGGACCAACTCTGTGCCACTATATCTGGACCATTCATTTACGTGAGACCCACATAAATGGACGGTTCAGATGTAGTGGTACAGAATTGGTCCACAAAAAGTGGCACAGAGGATCTGGTCCCTCTTTGATTATAGTAACTTTGCTAGAGCTTCCTCATAATTTCAGTCCTTGTAGGGAACTCTGTACATGATTTGGTAAGGGCTAACGCATCCGTTTCATTTATCATTTCACTAAGAATCATATCAAGTATAACTGACTTTATCAGATTTGTAAGGCCAAGAGACGAAATTGTGAGTATAATTAATACTTGTACTGTACCAAAGGTTAGCGCACAACATAGTAATTGGCCTCCTCTCTTTAGTATCTCCACTACTAAGAGCTTCTGCGTTCAAATATTTATCAGAATAATATAAGTGAGGCGTATTCTTAATTCAACCATTACAGTCCCTATAAATTCAGTCTAGATCCTCTCTTTCAATTAATTTGTTTTAACCCTGTTTTGCCACAATATGACGAAGTTTTAATAATACCCAATTCTGTTATGTATCTATTGGCTCTTTTTAAGCTGCAATGAAGTCGATGCCTTTTCTTTTTCTTTTCCCTTTTTTTTTTTCTAGTTTACCAACATGCGGGAACGCCAAATGGAGAAACCAAAAAGGCAAGTTGTGTCTCTTTCACATTTTTCAACACTTTTCATGTATTCTCAAGGAAGAAAACCCTTTAGAACTTGGAAGAAAAATTCACTTGAACTAACCTAAAACAGGATATAGCTAACACACAATTTAAAATCACTGGCATATTTCTTCAGATTCTAAATACATTGCATATCACAATAAATTTTTGGTGCTTTTGAGTTCATCCTTTATATTAAACAGGTTTTTTTTTTCTGTAAAAAGCTTCATCATTGCCAAAAGCAAGTTCTTCTTTACTGATTCTTTCCTATTGCATAGGTGATCAGTATTTTTCAATGTTAATCTTCTATGGAATTTTAAAAATATTTTACCTTTTGGAGGAACATGCCACAATAAGACTTCAATGGAGATTTTGGCAACTCTTTCATGCATAAGCAAATCAATATCAAGAAAATCAATCAAAAGGCAACACCTTTTATTGATAGAATTAGAACTATAAAAATTTTGTTGTGGGAATAATGTTAATGATAAAGAATGATTATTTTGTGAAGGTTGACCAATTTTCTCTAAGTGTTGCAACAAGAACTCCTTCTCAACTCTCTTATTCTAGAACTCAAGTCAACTATCATGGTTTTATGTTGTATTGTTATGCTTCTTTTTCCTCTTCAGTTTCTTCTGTGCCTTTGCTGCAGAAGTTTCTTACAGTGATTATTGTGTAATTTTCACAATGATGTTCCACTTTTTAATTTAACTAAAAGTTACTACTAGGGTGGTGGTGACGAGATTCATGATAAGTTTAAGAAGCCATTTGATATGAGCTTAAACGATTCTAAAACTTATGTTTCATTCTGGATGTGTTTAAGCCAAACACTAGAAGAGCCTACAAAATTGAAGCTTACCTAAATTTTTGATTCCCAAAGACTATCCAAGATATAGTAATTACTGGTCCCCTGAATCATTCACAAGCTCCTCAAATTCCTATACTCTGTTTCAAAAAAATTATTTAGAGCAAGCTTTCCTATACTCTGAATCATTCACAAGCTTTCTCTCTGCTTCCCTTATGTTTGCCTCTCATCCTACTTTAGTAAAAGGAATTAGCATTTGCCCCCTTAATGGTGCATTTTTTTTAAGTTCGTCTTATTTTAGTTAATCTTCTTTTGCTGAAAAAGGAAAGTAATAACTTTTACAGCTTGAGCTCATTTAATTGTTCCAGTAAACAAAAAGAAGGAAGATTAGTATGTAAATGTTTCTTAGAGATTGGGTAGTATGGTGGATCCACAAACATTTTTTTTAAAGAATTTGTTTAGCACCAGCTATTAGATATTTATTTAAGTTTAATGCTAAAGGATTCATTTTTGCTTCTTAATTAAATTGTGAATTCTACACTTAGTAGTTCTCTATATCATAAAAGTGAAGTATCCATTTTAAAATTTTTAATTTGTAATTTTGGGTTTTTGCTTTAATATCAAAGCTAATAATTCTATGGTAGGTGTATTTTTGTCTTGTCATCGGTTGAATTTTGAAGATAATGAAGTTGGCAAGAGTAAAGGTGAAGATGAGCTTATAGTTGTCATGAGTTTAAACAGTAGTCAGGATTTACAAGTTACCCGCTCATTTGTATCCAAAGAATTAACACCAAAAATTGGAATGGATTTTCGGATAAAAGAAGATGCTTACTAATTCTATTTGGCATATGCTAAAGAAGTCGGGTTTGGGATAAGGAGAATCAAAAACCAAAAAGATAAATATGCAAACTTCATTGACATAATTATTTATTGTAGTGCTAAAGGTAAACGAGAAAAAGACAAACGAGATATGTATGTGAGAGCAGCATGCCCTGAAACAAGGTTTGGTTGTAAAACTAAAATGAAAGTCAGCCATCGAAGAAGCATAAAACTCTATGTGGTTCAGTTTATTGAGGAGCATAATAACTACCTCTCACGTCCAAACAAGACACACTTACACAAATTTCACCGAAAGAAAAATTTATCTGCAGCAATGTAAATTGAAATTGTAACACCCCACTCTTGCAAGAAACGTACCTGATATTCCGAGTGATATCTGAATATGTACCCCGCAAGAGTGGCATGTTAGAACAGTTATTCAGTCAAAACTTGTTACAAATTTTTTAGAAACAATGTACGCATATGCGAAAATCAATAATCAAAATCGAACCCACTTTATTCTTAAACATTTCTTTTCATAAGTGTTACAAACACTTTACAAAACATCATAATTCAACAATCATTTGGGCCCATTTCAGATACAAAATACTTGTAATCATAATGTCATTTCATTACCAAATCATTTATATACTCGTTGTGCAATACTTGTAGAAATATAGTTCAAAACAATAATCACTGAAGATATATGTAGATGCAAATTGATCTCGACCCTTAGTCCATATCTAATTTAATTGGCTATACTCCAATTAGCCTAATTGAATATGTCCTCTGAACTTGAAAATTATTGCAAATTTTTGGGTGAGTTTTTGCAAACTCAGTGAGTGACCATCCTCGATGGCTCACTCAATCACAATACACATTCAGTACATATAACCGCATAATTTACATCACTTTTAGCAATGTATCATGTTGATTCACGTACCTTTTACATTCACTTACGCAAATAATCCAATCTTATTCAAATACATGTCTACAATATGTTCACATATCCCATTCGTATTCAAATACATATCCAATTTATTTATTTCAGTCAAATAATTTAATCAAACTATCACTTCATTACACTTGAATAAAACACAATTATTGATTTAATACCATGTATTCAAACATGTAATATTCTTACAACTTTGCAAATCATTCAATGAATTCAAATCATATGTGAATGCTATATGTATGAGACTCACATTCTTTTTTACATTATTGTGATTGTGTACTTTTTTAATATCCTGTATCACCGGGCTCATTGATCACAGTGAGCCTTAGGCTCTAATCACATATATGTTTGAGCTTTAAGCTCTTTTCAGTAACAGTCTCAGTCATTAGCAACACCAGTCACAACTGCCTTTATATTACATGCATTGAAATGAAATGTATGCCACAATTCATTCAATACAATCAATCACTTTCACTTACATTATCTTAGTCAATACTGTCAGTCATAACATTCAGTCACTTTTAGTTGAGAATCATTTAAGAAGTCTCATTCACAAACAAGTAGCACTTCTAATGATATTCACATGCATCAAAACTCCTCGGACAATTCATTTCTGGAATTCAAAATACAATCATTACATATCAAATTCAATAGTTATTCTCATTCACATACAAGTAGCACTTCTAATGATGTTTACATGTATCGAACACCTCGAACAATTACTGTCCAAAAATTAGAACACAATTCAGTACACATTCATCAATTTCAAATTCAGTTCAGTAATAAACAAAACTATTCAAGGTGAGACCATCTTAGGTTACTCATAGTATGCTCCAGATTAGTATTAGCTTCCATGATCTGGAAATGTTTGGATGCAGATATTTATCCTGCACATCAACATTATGCAATACCCACGTTGCACACACATTACAAATTTGCATAATAATAAGTATTCATTTATACACAAATGTGTATATGGACTATATATAATGCATGCTTAATGAAATTCTAGGTATCTTTTCATTATTTTTACCACATTATCATTCGCATATCAAAACTCACCTAAGTATAATGTGTACTTAGGGTGTGCTCCTCAATAAGACAATTTGGATCTAATTTCATAACCCCATTGATCATTTCAAATTTTTTTGAAAACAAACTTTCGGGTTAACATTTCATGATTATTCAGACCAGGTAAATCAAGTAATTTGGCAACACTTCCTTCTAGATAATTGTTCCTCTTTGTCTTAAGTTTCTAATGATACCAAAATCATTCAATTTGGTTCATTACCCTATGAGTTATGCTCATAATACCAAAGACTGTGTACATTTGAAATTTTGTCTATTGCATGACAATTTAAATCCTCATATCTCTCAAAATTTACAAAATTTATATCAATTTAAATCTAAGAGAATAAGATACAACGTTGGTGATGACAAATTAGTCTAATTCGGCCTACATTAATACAGTTTATTCAATAATAACAGGACATGATTTCTGTCCCTAGTAGTGTTGCAACCTAAGCCAAGACTCAATTCATGCCAATTTTGAAAGTCTTAGAGACCGAATTAAAATTCCACTTCTTCAAGAAAGTTGTATACATATGTCTTAAGTTTAATCTAAATTAAAAATCAATCCATTTAGAAATCTACATATCAAGATATAATCAAAATACCGAAGCATGTTTAATGAAAATTCTCTAGTTCATAACATTCTAGCACATTTCCTCACTTTCATCCAAAACTCATCAATCAATCTCTATTGTAACATGCTATAAACACTAATCTTTTACCTACTTGTTCAGTTCTAATCCTAGCTCAGAAAATCAGTACTCCGAATATGCAAAATCATCACACATTCAAGGTGAAACTAGGAAGGATTTTGGCTAGGGTAAAAGACCACAATAAGAACTACAATATTTTGGTTATGTAGCTATCTTGTGAAGGATAAAAGCATGGATTTGGTATGGAAATTCATCACAAGTGAAGCAAAACTCCAGAGCTATGGAATAGAGTGTATTTCGGTGGAGAGAGTAAGGAAAGAAGGAAACGAACTCAATAGAAACATTTATGCATTAGCTTGACATATTAGGTGCTAGGTGTCACCTTTTCCTAATAACATTTGTCCTTAAGCACGCATCCCATTTGTCCACTCCATAAGCTGCCAAATGTCACCTAGTTACTAGTCCCTTTTTCACTCATTCATTGCTACCATTTGTCAATTAATTACCTATGCCAAAAGTCACTCAATTATAGGCTAAATTATCCAAAATTTTCATGTATCAATTTATCTTACCACATGGCATTTGTCCTAGTCCAAATTTACATTGCATCAATTTTCCAATCCATAACATTAATTCCAATTTACTAATTGAAATCCAAACATACCAAAATTCAAGACATACCAAAACATAATTCACATCGTGATCACTTAACAGTTTTTCATATCTCGGAATAAGTCAATGAATGGATGTACAATCATTTTAATGTGCAAAAATCAATATTCACATGTATGTGTATGTGATATTTTGCATAAGTATGAAATGCACTTTCTAATTTCTCATTAAACTCACTTATATACTATTTTGGCCTTAATATAGATAACGAGATGTTACAATTCTCCCGTCCTAAAAGAAATTTCATCTTCGAAATTCTTACCTAATTGTTCAAATAGGTGGGGATATTGTCTTTTAATATGATCCTCTGTTTTTCAGGTTGCTTCCTCAGTCGAATTATTTCTTCCCATTGTCTATAGTCAATGGAATCATTCTGTCTGTCAAACTCTTATTTTGATATCACACTGCTTTAACTGATTCTGTAACTTATTTCAGATTACTTACAATTTCACTTTCAGAATCGATAACGTCAATATCAGATTATATTAATATTTCTTAACATATTCATATATCACACATATATCACACTTTATGCATTTAAGACATCTTTGTTGGTAATACAAACTCATATGTTAATGGTCATATTCTTACAATAATTTCATGTGGACCAATTTATATCAGGCTTAGCGTATACTTTTTCCCAACCTGAGCACACCTTGCCAAGGTGATACTGTCAGAAACAATTTATTTTTGCTTGATATTTCATATCTCTTTAGTATTAATACACTTAACTTGTGTGTCTATCTCACTTTATTCCAATCTTTGGTGTTAATCCACCTAATTCATTTGTCTTTCTTGAGCCACTTAATTTCTAATACATATCAATTTCACTTATCATCAACATCTCCCATCAATTCTGGCCTTCAACTATTTTTAGGCCTTATTCATCCACATATAAAGGCGGACGACTCTTTCTGTCGTATAACGCCTCATAAATATTGTAATGATATCACTATGATAATGATTGTTATGCTTAAAGTCAATAAAAACTATATATTGACCTCATGTTTCTATGAAATCCAAAATATTAGCTTTAAGTACATCTCCAACAGTTAAGACTGTTGGAAACTTATATATGTAGTCACTTGTTTCTACATCCTTAACTGTCAAACGTTATTTGGTCGTATTCCTACTAGGATGTATAGCATAAGTTGTTATTTATGCTTTCTCTCACACTCTTTTGCTCAATTTTCTTTATCGTGTACACATACTTCTCATTTTAATCACAAAGTATCATTTTCCAATTCAAACTCAAAATTTGGATTCATTTTCAATTTTTAATTTCCTCAATAAGATTCACAAATTCTGAATCCTTAATTTGGGCTTTGCTAATTTTTTCATGTGAAACTGATCTTAAATTCAATAGCTAATAGTACTTTGATTTGCCCAAAAGTCAACTCAACATTTTATGCTCTTCATTGCACTAGATTTTGTAACCACAATATCTGAATTTGTGTTATTCCTTTATTGAATTTTCTGTTCAAGCATCAGATATACACTAGCTTTACCAGGATAGAACTCATTTATACAATCATAATCTTTCAGTATTTCTATCCATTGTCTCAGTCTCGTATTCAATTCTTTCAAACTCAATAAGTACCTCAAACTTTATTAATCTGTATACTTATATAGATCCGAAATATTTCACTGTACATATAGTGTCTTTAAGCTTTCAAAGCAATGGCTATTTTAGCAAGTTTCAAATTATGTATCAAACAATCAACTCACGAGATTTTAATTGTCTCTATGCAAACAAAAGCAGTTTATTATGTTGCAAAAAATTGCATCTTAATTTCTGATGGGAATCATCATTGTATGTTACAAATCTCCAAATTCGTTATTATTTGTTGTGATCGAGTGTCTTTCAATTACAAATACAGATACTGGCCTTTTGGGCTCAGTCAGGTATAGAAATTATGGAGCAAAGCTCTACATGCAGAATTATGAGCTTAAAGCTCTTTTAGACCAACTACTCTGATCACAACGCCTTTATCAGAATATGCATTATATGAAATACATCAAATAACAAAATATACGATGTATAGCATTCACTTTTAATGCACAGACATAATCTCATATTCATTCAAAACCGTAGATTTTCTTAAGTATTCAAAATATTCTTCTTAACTTCTCGAATACATTAAAGATATCATCTATGATCATAGTCACTAATTGATCCAAGCAAAATTAGATCACTTTATTCTTCAATATCATGATACTTTCGGGGGTATTGTTAACTCTAACAAATATTTCCAAAACTCAATATGCCCATAATTAGTTCTCATAATTCTTTAAGTAATTAATTCCTCAACGAGTTAATATTATCTCATGTTATATATAATTTCCTAATTGACTTATTTTCCCGAACAATTTTCTCCATTCATTCGATTTCATTTTATTTCACATTGACTTAGGTAACACTTTCCTCAAATCAAATTTGTATCCCTTGAACATATTTGCATATAATGTAATGTGGGCCTAAGTTCCCCTCACATTAGTAAGAGTTTCACCTCAAATTCAAGAATCCAATCACATAGTTAGATACTTTACATCAACAAAATGCATACACTCTCAGCAGCATATTCCTCATCTTATGTTTGAGTCTCAGTTAGGAATAGAACTCCAATATTCACTTTCAATTTTTTCCTATTTTCGTTCATTCTTAGAAGTAAACCATTTGGTCTACTTCACCTAATTCGGTGAAATTCTTCTTCGAAAAAAGATTTCTTGCTACTATCATCTATAATGTTCATGTAATCTTTATCAATAAACTGTTTTTAACATTGCTTATTAGCCACTCATAGTACCTCAAGAAGATCAATTTCAACTATTCATAATATCTCAATAAGATCAATTTACGTCATAACTTATATGATCATAATATCCTTTATAATAAGGCTTAGTAAAGCATTAAGCAAATTCATGTACTCTTGTACCTTAATATATACCATCAAAATCATTACATCTTATCTAGAGTTGTATTTATTACAATTCACTAACTAATAAATTATGCTCAGATACCTTAATATCATTTAATTTAGAACAACACTTCTCCTTTATGCCTGTCTTGGATCATGAGAACTATCTCATGATTATGCCCTTCTTCTTTTTCCCTTTATTTTACTCGAATCTATCATCCGTAATAACATCATCAATAATCTCAATCTATCCCAATTAATCACTGTAAACACTTTCATGTGTTACTCTAATTCAATGTAGACTTTGAACTATGATTAAGAACTATTCAATAAGTCAAAGATCACTTCCTATATCATCTCCACATATATAATACATATGTGCTTGATACTCTCACATTTCATGGTGATCCTATTTTTAGATATGTACTTACAAAATAACAAATCAATTTAACCTTAACAACTTTTACATATATTGCTATCATTATCTCACCTTCCAATTATCAATAAATTGTCATACATATGTATGTTCGCAATCAATTCAGAATCATAGATGCATAGTCATCCTGAAATTTCGACTTCAATTTAACAGAGCACATTTACCAATAATCATTTCAAGTCCAAATTTGACCTCTCAAGGTCATAGAAAATTTTATTTTCTTTCGACTTGGATTGTACACTTTAAATCTCATCACTCATATCTATATCATGACTTCCCTTAATTAATCCATGGCAATACATTCATATCTATTTCACATTCAGGGATACATCACCACAGTATAATATTGATGTCGTATACCATAGCACATCCATCAACACAAATGCGTTGAATCTTTATCTATCATATCTAACCATATCCTATTTCTCATGTCAGATCACATTTTAACATATCATCATTCTTTTCACTATTTCTACTAACTCAAACTTTTAAAAAATACTCATGCGTTTGACTCATGTAAATGTGACTTAGACTGGGGATCAGTTACTACTGCCTACTATAATATGTCTAAAATGCATGTAACTTGACACATTTTTTGATAAACGCCTATGTAAAATACTAAATCTAGGCTCTAATACTAAAATGTAAGATCCCACTCTCATAGGACACGTACCTGACATCCTGAGTGACATCCGAGTACGAATCCTACAAAAGTGGCATGCTAAAATAGTCAAAAAATCAAACTCATTACTTTCATATTAAAACAACCTATAAAACGCAAAAAATGATAATCAATTTTGGCCCAATTTATTTATAAACAATTTCAGTTTAAAAAAAATTACAATCATTATTGAACTCATCAGAGTTTCAGTAATCATACGGGCCCATTACAGAACAAAATACTTGTGGTCTTAATATCATTACATTTTAAAAACCATTTTCATATACATTGTACAACACTTAAGACTACACTTTTCAATACAACATAAAGAATTATATATGCAGGCGCAAACTGATCCTGACCTCTAATTCATGCTCATTTGCAGTCGCTGAACTCCAATTGGTCTAATTGGAAAACTCCTCTGAACCTAAAAAGTCACATTGTAATTTTTATGAATTTTGTGAACTCAGTTGAGTAACTAACCTCGATGGTTCACCCATGTAACAAAACACAATCATTATATAATTATATAGTTCATACAGTCAAATAGTTCATATCATTTTATCATTATATTTCAACTTTGTAAATCATTCAATGAATTCCAATCATATATAAATCCTATATGTATGAGACTCACATTCATTTTTATTGTTATGACCGAGTGCGTATCATATACATATACAGATACTGGCCCATTGGGCTCAATCAGAATAGAATCACAGAGCAAAGCTCTACGTGTAAGCACTTTCATATTGGCTACTTCGGTTGCAATGCCTTTATATTACATACATTGAAATGATATGCATGTCACAATTCAGTCATCAATTCAATCACTTTCACTTGCATGTATTATCAAAATATAACAGTCTCAATATCAGTCATAAAATCAATAGTCATCAGACTAAGTCTGGCATTCAACTTTTTAGTTGAGAATTAGAATATTCAATTAGACAGTCTTATTCATATACAAGTAGCACTTCCAATATTGTTTGCATGCATCAAACGCTTCGGATATATATTGTCCGAAATTCAGTACACAATCAGTCAATGCAGTTCAGTAAGATATCAATACAGTTCAGTAATATACAGAATAGAACAAATAAAGTGAGATCATCTTAGGTTACTCACATTTGCTTCCTTATGCCTATTGCCATGACGTTCTGGCAATATCTAGAAGCGATCGCTCTAGTTGCTCATCTATATTCAATAAAAACAATTTCATCTTACTAGAGTGCTTAAGTAATAGAATAAACACATGTATCAATGTTTCATATCTCATGCATGTTTAATGAAAAATTTTCGGTTATATTTCTGTATTACAATGATGTACATATCAATTGTACTCCAATTGTTTCGAAATTCAATCACTTATTCTCCATTTCAACTGTTTCTGAGAACATTCCATTCTGGCTAACTATGTATGATCAATAAGATCCAAAAAATGAAGGATTTAAAAAAAACTTCCTTCTATACAATTGTTCCTCTATGTCTTAGGTTTTTAACAACACCAAGATCATTCAATTTGATTCAATGTACTGAAAGTTATACTCTAAATCTGTCAGTCTATTCTTAATTATAACAGAATTCATAACTCAATTTCGGAATAGATTTTGGAATTCTTAAAACTAGAATTACAACTTTCTTTCTTCATAAAAATTGTATTTTTATGTCTCTAGTTTCATTTGACTCAAGAATAACCTCTTTTGGAACTCTACTGATCAAGATAGAATCAAAATACCGAAGTATGTTTAGTAAATATTCCAGTTCATACTATTTCAACATATTCCCTCACTTTCATTCAATCCGTATTTTTCATATCAATTCAGAAAGATACTAATTTTTATATAAAGGTATAAAAATGTGTTAGGAATCTAATGGTTTAATAATCAAATTATTTGTATGTTTAGAGAAGAAGTTATAGCCAAAAGAGTGAAGGGTATTCAAAGCTGTCAAAAAGCAGTATACCCTTACTGTGCACGATCGTGCACTTCCAATTGTTCCTCAAATGTCACAATCGTTCTTGTGCATGATCGTGCAACCCCTTCATGACCCATTAGAGTCACGATCGTGCTTGTGCACGATCGTGCACTCCCTTTTATTCTAGCTTCTTCCAGCTCTTCCCAAAATAGACTTTTGGGTCACTTTTACACGATCAGTTTGACAATCAAAATGAAGGATTTAGGCTAAAATTTCTTATAAAACATTGTTCCTTTATGTCTTAAATTTCTAATGACACAAATTTTGTGAAATTTGGTTCATTAATTTCAAAGGTATTCCTCAAATACTACATATTATTCACAAACAGTGACAGAATTAAGAAACTCATTTTCAAGCCAACTTTTGACACTCTTAGTGACAGAAATCAAATTCTACACCTTCATGAGCATTGCAGATATATGTTTCTAGTTTAATCTGAATTTAAATTCATCCAATTTGGATACCTACAGAGAAATATATGACAAAAATACCGAAACCTGTCCAGTGTAACTACTCTTTCCAACCAGTTTCCAGCATATATCTAACCTCAACTCTTTCTTTGTTGAGTACATGTTTGATCCATCTCAAACATCAAACAGTACATGTTATAATAGGATACCAAGTCTATAATTGCCTTGGCTTAATAAGCTTTAAATTAAATTCCAAGAATCTAGCTAATCCAAGCTTCCAAACGTCTAGCACATACCTATGTTTAATGTGCAACTTTCAGCCTTAACATAAAAATAGTACAGAAAATTAATATAACCTTTTTCTAGATTCAGGAGCTTACCAAACATTCAAATGATGACAATATAAGGTTCAACATAAATTCCAGAAGTTAGAGAGACTAATCAAGTTTCGGTGGAATTGGAATGACATATATGAGAAATTGATAAAGAATGAACCTCTCCACTGTACCTTGCTTCATCACCAACTAGGTGTCAGTAGCTTAACATGCCATGTAACATCAAGGCATAAAGCCCATTTTCCAACCACTTATGCTGCCACATGTCTCCAACCTATCATTCAATTAGTCACATAATGAATGATGCCACTTGTCCTCATATTATGGTGCCAAATGTCACACATTGAATGGTGCCAAATGTCAAAAATTTGTAGGCTTAATCATACTAATTTTTATGTACCAACTTAACTTGTCACTTGATAATTTTCCTAGTCCAAAAATATTCCAATTTTAGAACTTCCTAAAATTCACCAAAAATTCTGAAATAATACTAATAGTCTCCAAATAAATTTTTATCACCAATAAGTCACAATTCACATTTTAAATCACAATATTCAGTCAATTATACCTGAAAAAGTCAATAAATTCATGACCAATTATTCTAAATATGTCAAAAATAAATATTCACATATGTGTGAATATACAATGATGCATGAGCAAACAATGCCCTTCTAATTTCTTACAATATGCTCCGTTCACATTCTTGGGGTCTAGCCCTGAACATGGGATGTAACAAATTTCTCCTTACAATTGTATTTAGTAACTTGACCCAGGCCCCAACATGTTTGGTATCATAGCTTAGGATTTTTAAGGAATCCTAAGCTTAGAATATATAGTAATATAAATTGTTATGATGTGTGATTAATTGTTTGCATTGTGAATTGATTGGTTTCATTAAATGACATGCACATTATGCATACATATAGGAAACAAGATTAAAATGAAACGTAAGCTAATTGTTAGTGTTTAAATTGAAGGAGTAAGATGCAACCTTGTAGAAGGAAATGAGAAGTTTTGCAATGATCAATTGCACTTGACTCTCTACTAAGAGAGGAGAGTACTGATGAGTCTAGAGCCCTAGGAAATCCTGAGGCTTCAGTAGGGCACAATAGTGGGCCCTCTCAATCACAGACACATGAGTCTCCTCTTCTACAGGGGCAAGTTCCTACTCCCTTGGATCCTAGGCTGTTCTAGGCATTTTCTCAAGTTTTTGACCAAGCTATGGGCCAGATACCAAAAACTTCTGTTCTGGCCCCAAATAAAAAGGGCAAGCAGTTTGATAAGCTCCGGAAGTATATGGCATTGGACTTTTATGGAACCACAGATACAAAAGAAGCTAAAACATGGTTGAGGAAGAAATAAAGGATATTGGAGCAAATGGATTGTGAGGATGATGAGAAGGTTGAGTATGTTGCAAATTTGCTATAAGGAGATGCTCTGCATTGGCGGGAAAGTGTGCCAGGGAGTCAGATGAGGACGCCAATGTTGGTATGGAAAGATTTCCTAGCTATTTATAAGAAGAAGTATCTGTCTGAGGTTTATATCCAGTAGAAGAAGAGAGAATTTCTGAGTCTCAACCCGAGGGAGATGACAGTGAGCGAGCATGAGCACAGATTTACATAACTGTCTCGATATGCAACTGAGATAATGATGAGTGAGGTAGCTAAGTGTCGTAGGTTTGCATTGGGATTGCATTTGGCCATCACAGAAAAAGTGGTGTCATATAATTTCTATGATTTCAAATAGCTGGTAGAAGCAACGCTAAGGGTTGAGAATGTGGAGAATATAAAGAGTGTAGTGAATAGAAAGAGAAAAGGGATAGAATAGTTTAGGAGGGGAGATGTTGCTCTTATGTTAGAGGAGTGCCAGGACATTCCCTGTAGAGTATGAGGATAGGAGCAGTGGTGTAAGCAGGTCCAGAAAGGTGAGAAATATTTCTCATCAAGCCTTAACGGTTGGAGGCAGTAGAAGAGGAAAGGGGGATAAGCCACCCATTCTTAAGTGTGATAATGGTGGCAAATTCTATAAAGGGGAGTGTTATAGATTGATGGGAGCCTATTTCAACTGTAGGGAAAAAGGGCACATGGCTAGAGAGTGCCTACGGTATGCAAGACAAGAGAGAACTTAGATGTAAGCTTCAAAAAGGGCTAAGACTGTGGGAAACAAGTTTGCAACGAAAGTAGGAAGTTCCAATGCAGCCAAAAAAGTGAATCCTCCAAGAAGACCAAGGGGTAAGCACCAGCTAGAGTGTTTGTAATGACACGGGAGGACATAGAAATAGCTCTGAAAGTTATGACTAGTATGGTTAAATTATTTGATGATGATGTTATTATTTTGATTGATATGGGGTCTACCCATTCATTTATTTCATCAAGTAGAACTGTGCATGGTAGAAATTTGAGCCCATTGGATACTCCTTTGATGGTTAGTACTCTAATCGGCTAGTATATTGTTATTCGTCAGGTTTATAGAGATTGTGAAATGTGTATTGGTGTAGGAAAATTAGTGGTGGATTTAATTCCATTGAAGATGGGAGGATTAGATGTGATTTTGGGCATGGATATGTTAGAAAAATATATAATGCCAGTTTAGATTGCAAACAGAAGATAGTAGAGTTTAAGTTGAACGAAGGTAGAAAGGTGACGTTTATAGGGGACAGGAAAGCAAGTCCACCTAGAATTATTTCAACTTTGACAGCAGAAAAAATGATAAGGAGAGGATGTGAAACATTCTTGGCATATGTGGTAGACACGAAGGTAGATGGAGGGAAATTAGAAAATATTCTGGTAGTCATGGAATTCTTGAATGTCTTTCCTAAGGAATTACCAAGACTACCACCACTAAGAGAAATTGAGTTTCCCATCGAGCTTCTTCTAGGTACTACACCGATATCGATTATGCCTTATAAAATGGCTCTAGTAGAATTGAAGGAACTTAAAGAGTAGTTAGAAGAGTTATTGGAGAAAGGATATATTATGCTTAGCTCTTTGCCTTAGGGAGCTTCGGTTCTTTTTGTGAGAAAGAAAGATGGATCATTAAGAATGTGTGTGGATTACCAGAAGCTTAATCATGTCATTACCAAGAATAGATATCTGCTCCCACGCATAGATGATTTAATTGATCAATTGTAAAGGGCAAAAGTCTTCTCCAAGATAGACTTGAGATTATGTTACCACTAGTTGAGAGTAAAGGAGTCTGATGTGTCAAAGACTGCTTTTAAAACATGATATTGGCATTTTGAGTTCTTTGTCATGCCCTGTGGATTAACGAATGCTCCTGTAGCCTTTATGGATTTAATGAATAGAGTCTTTAAGCCTTTTTTAGACTGATTTATCATTATCTTTATTGATGACATATTGGTTTATTCGAAGAGTGACAAGGAGCATGAGGAACATTTATGGATTGCCATGGAGATATTGAGGAAGAAAGAGATGTATGCCAAATTTGATAAATGTGAATTTTGGCTAAGGGAAGTGGTGTTTCTTAGACAAGTAATTTCATAAAAAGGAGTGCATGTGGATTCAAAAAAATAGAAGTTGTGGTTAAATGGGAAGTACTTAAGAATATAGTAGAAGTAAGGAGTTTCTTAGGTTTAGCTCGATATTACAGAAGATTTGTAGAAGGCTTTTCCATAATAGCGACCCCACTTGCCAATTTGACAAGGAAGACTCAGAAGTTTATATAGATAGAGGAATGTCAGAGAAGCTTTGGGGAATTGAAGAATAGGCTCATAACTACACCAATTTTGACCTTGCCTTCTAGTAGCAATAGGTATATAGTGTATAGTGATTCCTCAAGGAAGGGATTGGGGTGTGTGTTGATGCAAGGAGATAAAGTGATTGCCTATGCTTCTAGTCAATTAAAACCCTATAAGATGAATTATCTTATGCATGACTTAGAGTTAGTTGCCATAATTTTTGCATTGAAAAATTAGAGACATTATCTATATGGAGTTCAGATGAGGATTTTTACATATCATAAAAGTCTCAAGTACTTATTGAGTTAGAAAGAGTTAAATTTGAGACAGAGAAGATGGTTAGAAATATTAAAGAATTACAACTTGATGATAGATTACCACCCAGGGAAAGCTAATGTAGTAGCGGATGCATTTAGTAGAAAATCTACTATTGCACATGTGGAGACAGTATATCTTCCTTTGTTAGAAGAATTAGCCAAACTCAAAGTAACATTCAGGCAAGCCAAATCTGGTTGTATATTGGTTAATTTTAGAATAAGACCAGTATTGAATGAGAAGATTAAGGAATCGCAGGAGCAAGATGAGTAATTGAGTAAGCTTAGAGAAGATATTAAAAATGGTAAACCTTTTGAAATAGAGATAAGAGAAGATGGATTGATGGTGGTAAGTAACCGACTATGTGTTCCAGATATGTTAGAATTGAAGGATTAAATTCTTGATGAGGCACACAATTCTCCCTATGCAATGCACCCGGGAGTATGAGAATGTATAGAGATTTGAAAGAGCAATTTTGTTTGAGAGGAATGAAGAAAGATGTTACAGAATATGCTAAAAAATGCTTAGTGTGTCAGTAAGTTAAAGTAGAGCATCAAGCACCTATCAGTAAGCTTAATCTTTTGTCTATTCTTGAATGGAAGTGGGAAAAGATTATAATGGATTTCTTGATGGGATTACCAAGAACCAGTAGGAAGTAGGACGCAATATGGGTGATTATTGTTAGGCTAAACAAGTTAGCACATTTCTTGCCAATTAGATAAGTAGATTCTTTGAATGCTTTGGCCAAGAAATACCTAGATGAAATAATCAGACTTCTTGGGATTCCAAGTTCAATAGTCTTGGATAATGATCCTAGGTTCACCTTCAGATTCTAGGAAAGCACATACTAATGGTCAATCAGAGAGGACAATACAGACATTGGAGACAATGTTAAGAGCTTGTGTTATAGACTTCAAAGGCTCATGGGATGATCATCTACCTTTAATTGAATTCGCTTATAATAATTCCTACCACTTAGGAATTCAAATGGCAGCTTATGAAGCTTTGTATGGTAGGAGGTGTAGAACTCCTATTTGTTGGGACGAGGAAGGTGAAAGGAGACTTTTAGGGCCTGAGTTGGTACAAATTGTAGTTGACAAGATTAAATTGGTGAAGCGGAGACTTAAAGCAGTTCAAGATAGAATGAAGAGCTATACGAATACGTATAAAAAGGAGATGGAATTTGAAGTAGGCGACAAAGTGTTTCTTAAAGCCTCTCCATAGAAGGGAATCTTAAGATTTGGTAATAAGGGCAAGCTTAGTCCAAGATACATAGGCCCTTATGCGATCATCAAGAAGATTAGTCCTTTAGCCTATAAGTTAGTCTTGCCACCAGAATTATCTAAGATTCACAATGTCTTCCATATATCAATGTTAAGGAAATATCAATCAGATCCTTCACATATAGTCTAACCTTCAGAGGTTTAATTAAGGGAGGATTTGACTTATGAATAACAACTAGTGCAGATCTTAGATTCAACAGAAAAGATTTTGAGAAATGAGATTGTGAAGCTAGGTAAAGTCTTATGGAAGAACCATGAAAGAGAGGAAGCAATGTGGGAGCCTTTGGAAGCAATGACAGAGAAGTATCCAAACCTCATTGTAAACTCAGGTAAGAATTTCAAGGACGAAATTCTTTAAGGGAAGGAGAATTGTTATACCCCAAATTATTTTATTTATTTATTTATTTAATTTATTTTCTTTTTAGAATTGAGTTCATTAATTTAGTGGGCATAAGTAGAAATTAGAATCATTGAATGGATATGGTAGAATTAAGTTAGAGTATAGTATGGTATTTATGAGAATAAAGGAGTTAGTAGATGGATTAAATGAAGGAAGAGTAAAATTGGAAAGACTAAATAAATGAAGGGTCAAATGGGGAGGACAAGACCAATATGTGGTTTTGAATAAGAAGAGAGGGAAGAAAATCGTGAGAAGAAGGAAAAAAAGAGGAGAAAACGTGAAAGAGAGAGGAGAAGAGAAGTATACATGGAGAGCTAGGGAAGAAGAAGAGAAAATGTGGAAAGAAGAAGAAGGAAGAGGATTTGGCTAAACTAAGGTAATCTTCTTCATCTTTCCCTATTGCTTTGTTAGAAAAGGGATTAGAGAGAGAAATGGGTTGTGTTGGAAGAAAGAAGAGAAGCCATTTTGATTTTTTATGGTTTTTTCAATTTGGTTTTAGTTTTCTAACCTAGATGAACTACGGGTAGCTTAAGTTTATGCTTAATTTTGTTTATTTTTTATTATTGAAGCTTATGCATTTCCATTTGAATGTTGTTTGAATGGAAATTTGGTTTGTTTTAGGAAGCTAAGAAAATATTACCTAAGAGCAAGAGGAAAGGCACAATTGAGTTAGATTTTCCTAACAATTTAGTTCGGTAATATGTTTATAGTTATTATGTAAAATGGGCAAGTTTGCTTACATGTGTATTATGTGCTAAATTGCTTGTTTTTGGATTAATGTGATTGTTGAAAAATGAATAATGATTCATTATCATGATATGCCTTGATATATGATTAGCATTTTGTATGAATGAAAAGAGGAACAAGCATAAGAAGCATGAAAGTATGAACATGCAATGAAATGTATTGAGCATAAGAATTTGCTTGTGTTTGGGAAAGAGAGAAACCATTTCGTTCATCACGTGCACGTTGACTAAGCCTTCTCCTAGCTGCTCACTTATGGCATATGAGATCCTAAGAAT
>JAOQMP010000006.1:31865530-31881156 GCA_027563575.1 Erythroxylum pedicellare
TCAATTAAATAATAATGCACAAATATTTAATCTAATTTTTGCATGTATAATAATCATGAATTTATACACACAAAATGGTCAATTAATTACATATAATTGTGCGAAATTAAATAATCATCATATGCATGTCTAAGCAAATAATCAAAAGACATACACAATTAAAATCAATATTTTTCATAAAATATTAATACCCAAAAAATGATTTTATAAATAAAATCATAACTCATAGATTAAGTCTGAAGTAACCCAAATTATTACTAATATTAAAACAAAATTAATAGTAATAATTTTAATTTTAATTTAAAAAAAGAAAAAACGTAGTCGAGGTCGTCTTCTACCTATCCAGACCAGTAGAGGGCGCTGGAGCTCGTACGGATGCCGGCATTGGGACAACACGGACAACGCGAAACGCACGAGAGGTCGTAAACCCGACCATGCAACGCTTCCCGAATGACAACGTCCGAAGCTCCACTTACGGTTGTCGTCCCTCCTCCTCCTTCACAGTCCAGACGATGTCGAGTGCTTTATGGATGACGAAATCACGACCCTCACGTCTCAGGCATGTTAAAACAGGTAGGTAACATTTGACTGAAATCCTTACATTTCTTGGATATTTGCAATCCCTAAATTCCTATATTAGATGTTCAACAATTATCTGTAACATTCAGAGTTGCTGGCCAGAACTCAAAAGGGTAGCTTTTGGACCGTACTAGGATTTATATTTTCATTAATATTATCCTTCTGATCTTCACTTTCTACCTTATCACCTTCAGACCTATTTGTTTTGTCGTTTCCACGTTTGTTTCGGTAGCCTCATCAACTATATCATTCTCCTTGTTCTCAGTATCCAAATTAGGAGGTCAATCGTTTTGGCCAATGACTTCACATTCTTGATTTCCAAGCGCTTTAAATTGTTACCTTCACCTTGGATGGGTCTTTCTTAATATCTTCATAAATGTTTTCACCATTAGAAGTTATACCATCAGTTGGTGAAGAAGGAATAAGATCAATGTTGATTAAGATTTCAAAATAGAATAATTAGGATTTCAGCTAGATTAGGAATTTTAGTTAAAACTTTAACTAAATAATTAACATAAAAATAATTTAAAATATTAATAACTTTAAGTGTTTAAAATAATTCTCTTAAGGTCCATTGTCTCACATGATGTACACGTGACAGTAGAGCCTACTAATTAATTTTTTAAAATATCATTAGCAATGACATAAAACTTAACTAATGAAAGTTTAATTCCGTTTAATTTTCTGTAAATTTAAGGTCCATTTTAAAAAATTATGGTTAAAATTGAACACTCTAAAATGTTGAAGTTCAAGTTGTATTTTAATTTTTTTTTTAAATGATAGAATTCATATTGTACTTTTAGCTAAATATAAATTGAATCCTCAAGTTTCAGACCATTTAATTTAAATTCTAACTTTTCAAAATATTCAAAATAAAATTTAAGTGAACTAAAAATTATGCAGAGTTTAATTTTCATCTGCTAAGTTCACGTCATTGTTTTCTTAAAAAATGAAGAAACATATTAACACAATATAAAATGTTCATATTTTTATGTATCAGTCTACCAAATCAAAGTGCACACTTGACACATATTTTTTTCTTTTAAAATTATTAAATAATTATTATTGTAATGATGAGACTCGCATGTCTTATGTAAAATTTTTAATTAAATTTAAATTTAAATTTTGCAATAACACCTAATTAATTATAATTAGTAAAAAATTAATTAGGCCCAAAAATAAAAAGGTATAAACCCTGACTAACAATCCTCCCACCGGCGATTCTCCTTCCACTCGCGTTTGGTTCCGGTTCCTCGCACATGCTTTTTCGTCTTGGCGGTACAAATGTCCCCACAATATACTGGCCATGGGTTGGAGTAATGCCTGATCTTCTCTTCCAATTACACCGACTTCATCGTTGATGTACTGAATCCTCATCGCTAACAGAATGCAGTTTCTTATTCAGAGAATCAATGGTCCTAGCTTATGTAACAAGGACTTTTTGCTTACAGTCTATCCAGTCAACGTTACAACCTCTAACTTCAGTAAGACTTTAAACAAAATTTCGATAGAATAACGGTATGGTTGGGCTGGGTACCTTTGAAAGAGATTTGAGGATATTAAGAGTACAATAAAAGCCACGTTGTGACGCAGATCATCAGAATCATTAAGCCCTACAATACAAACTACTTGAAGAAAAGCAAAAACAAGAAACTAAGAACCATAGTCGAAAGTCAAAAGCGTATTTGTGAGGGTAAAAAGAAAAATATAACTTATAATATTGTTCATGATGTTTTTGATGAGGTACAACGTTTGGCCGTATGAATTAGTGAGGAGTACTGGGTGATGTTGCATGTTAAAGTTTTGCAAACCTTCTTTGATAAAAGCAATTGAATGTTGCATTAAAACTAATGATTAAGGTTAATCATCATTTGAGTTGTTATATTTTGACGTGAAAGCGATTAAATTATTAGACATGTCAGTAGAAGACAAACCGTAATTCATAAGATGTCCCATGCCTTTGCATCGAAGTGTTCCCTAGTTTTTGGTAAAAAAGCAGCCTCAGTATCATTGTCTCGTGGATTTTTTAATCAGTTAATTAAGATTTGTCCGGCAGTAGACGATTTCTCTTCAACAAAAACCAGTCATTACCATTGGCAAAGCAAACTTTCTGAGTTTCCCAATACCAAAGCACGTGATTGGATGGACCATTCCACGTTACCACGCAGCAGCTAATTCTTATGGGTCTATGGATCATAAATCCAACTTCAGAATCTGAAACAGAGTTTCAGAGGTCGAAAGGCCGACATGGAAGGCTCTCTGCACTTGATGGTCTCCACGCGAATTCCCATCTCTATCATCTTGTCAAACTTTTCTTCCAATAACAAACAAGCACTCCCAGCCGACCAGTTTGGTGCGGGAGGACATGTAAGCAACCACTCAAATTCTTTTCTCAGCTGTGACGACACGCCAATTAATCACTTCATAATTGTTTCAATGGAATCATTCCCTAATCTTCTTCTGGTCATATTTGTTTTTCATTGTAACAATTCATAGAAAGTTAGAGTTTATTGTCAGCCTGGTGATACGTTCATGTATATGTAGTTTTATGTGTACCAGATCCTCATAACAAATTCCAACCGAGATTGGAATACCTCCTCGACGTGCCAGGCTGGGAAACCTCATGTTGCATTTAATTAGAGCAAAAATGAAAATTATACCTGCTTAACCAGCGCCTGCTGTTTTAGTTTAATATGGAACTCATCATTTTGATTCACTGGAGTTTTTGCAATATAGGTTTAATTGCAAAAATCCAGTAAATCAAAGGTTATGTCCACTTGACAAGTTCAATATGTGAACCTAATTATAACACATATCTAACACTTATGCACCGATCTGTAAAAATGAGAGTCGGGGTGAAAATAGCAAAGCCAAATGATAACACTGAACAGATAAATTTCAGGAGTGTTATATTCGGTAGGAACTAAAAGATTTTATGGATATTGAAAAATAAACAAAAACGTACAATGGAAGGAGGAGAATTTAACCTTCTAGGTAGCCAGAGATCCGGTAAGTCACAACTATATTTGCATCCCCCAGTGTACAAACGCAGTTTTGTGGGCTGACATCACCCTGCAATGGCAGGTTAGCTTCTATACATGAGAATCCAATTATTCGCATATAGTAAAGATGCCAATGTCCCCCGGCTGCTTCTTTTGACCATCTCAGGCATTCTTCAAGTATAAAAACTTTCCTAATCGTAACTTTTCCATCTCCAAATAAAGAACTGTTTTATGATTTGCAGTAAATTCCAAGCCCGGTGGGAGAACATCTGTATGTCACAGCCTCATACAACAACTATCACGTAATACTAAATTGATCATTTGACAATAGCAAACACTCTTCTGGATTGGAATAGAAGTAATCCTCTTCTTTAGGCCTGTCTGGAATCATCAACCTTTTTGTTGGGTTCCCCATCCGCTCTGCATGAGCTTGTTTTACAGAAAACGAGAACTCATCCCAATTCAAAGATCCATTATTGTATCTGTCTATTAGATCAACTAAAAGCCTCCTGTCCAGTAAAATTGTCTCCTTGAACCCAAGAAATCTGAAATACATTAGACAATGTAAACAAGGTAAGTGTGATTCTGATGTCAAAAACCTCCTCATTGATACATTGATTCCAAAGAGAAACAAGGGCAAGATGATGACTAAAAACAAAATAATACCTAGGTTCAACGTATGGGCATACACAAGTTTTTGTTCCTCAGACAGATGCAGAAAGTTAAAACTGGAAGGGGAATGAATCCCACAACATTATATCATTAAACTAATCACATATGACAAAATATTGATTGATAGCCGAAATGTACCTGCGGTGGCCTTCAACAACTTTAGCCATGTTTCCATCATAAGTGGGGATAAAAATATCACTTTCCAGTGAAACCAGATAATCTAACGCTGCCATCTGGGAGGAGTGATTCTGAAAGAACCTGAGGTCTGAAGGTTCCAACAGTGTTTCCTTCCTGACCTGTTTCAGTAAAACCAAAAGCAAGTAATTAAAATCATGGACAACAATAGTTCCCACAGATTTAACCAGTTAGAGTACAGGTTTAAGTTACAAACCACTCTAGGATATGCTGTTGAAAGGCTTGCCATTCTCCTTTCTCCACCATATATCTCACCAGCTGCTATATAGATCTGCATGTTTGGATCAATGTCCAGAGCCCTCAATGTAAGGGCCGTCTCCTCTGGTGTTAAAGGGCATAATCCATCTTTTCTTTTTAAGTCTGAATTTATTATCTTCTCCTTCCACCAGGGATAAGCATATCTGTTAACAAAAGAAACTTATCAAATTAGCATATAATATTAAGTTAGTGCTTCAGGCACCTGGTGCTGGATATTGGAGACAAGTATCCACCAAGCTCACCTCATTCTTGTCAGTTCTTCTACCTCATCCCAATCGCATCCTTGAGTACAACCAGAAAATGCCAACATGTCCATTTCATATCTAAGATGAAGCACCAAGAAAGGACCATTTTGCCTTAGAAGCCTGATTACTCTCTTACCCAACTCCTCGATCTGAGAAGTGAATCTAAGAGCACTAAAATTTACACGGCATCGCAACTTCTGAATCTCAAGTGGTTGATGATTGTTAGCTAATCGAGCATCAGTTCTATTTAGATGCACAACTTTGTACTTCCATATCAAAGGAAGAATCTGCAAGCATAACAAAAAAGAAAAGGAAAAAATTATAAGTTAATAAATCCACAGACGACAACAGTACATGTCCAAAGTTGATATGGCACCACAGTTTTTAAGGTTGATAAAGTAGATGTAATAAGGCAACAACTACGGCTTAGAACAATGAATTTCAGTATTTATAGAAAAGATTTAAACACTAACCAACCTGATTACGATAATAAGAAATATCTGACCAACTAATCGGTGCCATTGTATAAGTCAGCCCCAATTCCATTCTTCTCTTTAGCCTAGGAGGCAATTCTTTTAGTATTCGAACCTCATCTCTCAATGAGGTGATAAAATGATCCACATCAAATATGTCTTGGAATTCACTGTCATGTCATCAAAAGTAATCCGGAAAGGTTGAGTTGTGATAAAAAGCTGGAAGAAGTCAAACGACATATGCTACGGATTTAAACTTATTAAATGATAAGTTGACACACCTGGGATCGGCCCAAAATGAGGTCTTATCCAGTTCTGGAACTATAAGAGTGACGTTCAAATGTCTAGCTATAGCCACCATATCACAAATCTGTAAAAACGTAAAGTGATGAAAGAAACACTAATTAATCCCCAGAAATGTGCGGATTGAGAATGTTTCAAAAAGTACAGTAATCCATTAAGAGGATAAGGAACCCATGGCAAGCAAATTACGCTACGCAAATAACTCACCGCTGCTCTCATTTGATTAAGACCTCCGTTACATGAAACCATCAGATATCCATTGTTCTTATACACCCCTACAGGAAACAAAATAACCAGTAAATTTAAAATTAAATGCAAAAACCAAATAAAAGCAAGTTCACAAACATCACCAAAAGCTACCCACCCATAAACATCCCGATTTGAAGGCATTTACTTCCCACACAACAAAAATTATCAATATCAAAACCGTTTTTTTCATTTTTCAATGATCCCAAACTGAATTTATTAACAAATAGTAATGAATGAACTACTACGACTCACTCTTAGGTGGCAAAACCATAGCAGGGACGGCGGGGACTTTTTCCTGCAAGACGGAGATGGCGGAGGCTTCATGAGAGAAACAAGATGGCCAACCCTTCAAAGCTCTAGGCCCCCACATCTCTCCGATGGTCGTCAACTGAACGATGCAAGTCCACAACAGCACCGACGTGGTGGCGCGTATCAACCACATCTTCATTGTCGACTTTGATATGCCCTTCTTCACCTTTTCCACACTTTTCACCAATCCCATTTTCTTTTCCTTACGATTAATACTCTCTGTTTCACACCTGCACATCTCCCATTCACCACACTACAGACCTCCCTTTTTCTTCCCAAGCAATGCACTACCAATAACGGGTTTTATGATTTAACGAAATTCACACCTGTTGCCTAACTTTCCCACTTAAGATCCAAACTTTCCTTGCGTGCTCTGTTTTCCCTATTCAGAATCTTCAAGATCCCCCCATTGTGGCACCCCAGAATAATAAGCCCAATTCTATTTCCGATAACCAGAACATAAATTAACACAAAAAATGTTCCTCAGAAGCGAAACTTTTCACTTCTCACTCATTCAACAAAAATCATCTATTCCGAATTTCATCCACGATCTCCTCAAAATTCCCGGCGAGAAAACTGAAAGTCACAACTCGCCGGAAATTCGCGCCGGTGGTTACCAAACCATGCGTGCACGATTAAATAGAAACGAAAGCAAGGAAAAGACAGACAAGGAGAGAGAGACAATAGATTGGGGAATTTATTACAGAAACACCATCAACAATGGACGCGAAGCGATGCGACGCGGTTGTGATAGAAAAGCTAATGAATTGGTGTGAAAGCAGACAAGCACCGCACGATCTTTCACTTCGATCACATTTGGATTTTGGTTTCTTTATTATTTGTCTTTTTTATGTTAAAAAAAAAGAAACAATAAAAAAATTCTTATTAACCACGGTTAAGTAGAATCTGACCATGGTTAAGAGATAGCGAAACATAGCTAGCCAATTAATGCGTGCCAGCTTCAAGTCCTATAGGTAGGGTCCGATCAGAAGTTTAACTTTTCGGTACGTGGCTACTGATCTAGGCTTCGTTTGATACACGTGGCTGTTTCATACGGCGGCAATCTGATGATCGATCATCGTATGGTTATTGCGGTTGTTGATACTTGATACTTGATACGCCGACAATATGTCGCGATAAAATGCGCGAAAATTTCGCCAGGATCGGACAATCGGAGATCTCCTATTTATTCTTTTGTTGAGACCGAGATTCATGTGGGACATTTGTCACGGTAACAATAAATCTGAGGTCTCTTATTATTATGGCTTGCAAATTTGAGTTATAATAATAATACTTGCTGTCTGGACAGGTATTATAATTAAAAAAAGGCATTTGGTAGGAGTAAAGTTTTGTTTTGTTATAATTTGTGCTCTTAGTAGAACAAATATAGAATAACTCACAAATTAGTTGACATTAAACAGTATCCAAAATGGGGAAAAAAATTATTAAGTAATTAGTATTCAGGGGTTAATAGTAAGTAAAAAAGTAATAAAAGGTTGAAACATCAAACATCACATGATTCCCTTTTTTTCACTTTCCATTCCAAATAAAGCTCACGACACCATAAGAAACGCCGTCCAAAGTAATTCTGCAATTCTAACTCACCTATTCTGTTTATTTTAGCCACAAAGGGATGGGATTTGGCCTTCGTCGCCACTCGTCAGAATGTCGGTAGCTCCGTTAAGACAGAGTTGTAGGGACGTAGGTGTTAGTAGCGTTGATTGACACCACAGTC
Source organism: Erythroxylum pedicellare (assembly GCA_027563575.1). NCBI lineage: Eukaryota > Viridiplantae > Streptophyta > Magnoliopsida > Malpighiales > Erythroxylaceae > Erythroxylum > Erythroxylum pedicellare. Next base: position 31,873,551 of record JAOQMP010000006.1, read on the forward strand.
ACACTTTTTGCGTCTTCACGCGCTATCCGTTCTGTCAAAGTTGTGGTTTGCATCATGATGGCCGCTACGAAGTACGAACAATATGATTACGAGAGTGTGATTCACGCATAGAGAAGGAAGTGTGCATGTACAGGGAGAGGAGGTACCCAATCACTTTCGTCATAAGCCTCTCTTTCACTTATTATTGTTATTATTAAATTAAATTTAATATCCTCTGATGGATTATGAAATTTCCAATTAAATGCCACAGCTAAGTAGTGAAATTTGGTTATCATATCTTGATATTATACGATGTCCTATTCGTGTAAGGTTAAAGGTTCGTCATTAATTTGTGAATTTTAATTATATCCATGAAACATCAAACATGACGTAATTCTTTTAAATATAGAATTTTTATATATCACATTGAAAAGTAATTATAAACACCCTTTATCATAACTTGAATGTTCGTAAATGAGAAAAGCACCCCTATACGGTCCTCGGTGGCAAAAATGTAGCAGACTCATAACGCTTGCTCAGGTGCTCCGAAAATGAACCTACTTCCTACATACAGACGGCAAAGATCGGAAAGAAACTTTGTTTAAGAACATAAATAGTCATATTACATTCTTAAATCTTTGTTAAACAACGAAAGTTTTCTACAGATCATAAAAGGCACATAGTGGAAAATGATATCGTTCAGAGAGTTGTTGGTTCTAAGATTCCTCGGATAATGAGAAATTTTCACCTAGTAGGAAAGAAGAATGTCGGATGAAAAAGCAGCAAGTAGAGTTTTTTTTTTTCTGGTTATAGGCTTATAGGTCGTTGATATCTCAGAACCTTTTGCGTCGTCAGATGGCCAATAGCATAAGCAATCTAGAAATGGATCAACTTTCTTCACTAATGAGAAACATTTTTGTCTTTGAGTTAATTTCGTATTTGTATAGGTTCGTTTCAAGGCTGGAGTTACTGTTTGATCAGAAAATTGCTATAGACGCCACTAACTAACCTCGTAGGTTATGCGCATGTAAATAGATAATTTCCTTTTGTGTTAAAAAAACAAACATTCGTCTAGCCAACTTTGAGATATTTTAGTTGGCTCTATGTTATCTCTAACTCCATTCTATTTAGACGAGGATTCGATTTGAACTCTTACTGTAAAATGAAAATAACACTTAATAGGTTATTCCTTATAATATTTTTAAAACAAAAAAACTTCATATGATTTTAGTAAAATCTTGGATTGAATTTCGTTACAATTGTGTATAATTTAATGAAAAGCATAAGATTTTCGAGGAAAAACTCTGACTTATACATGCATCTACAAAACAATAAAAACGCTTGTCTTTTAGGTTCAACAATAAGTTGATAGTTATAGAGCAAGAGCAAAGTGGATTAATCCTTTTTAATTTGAATGATGTGAATATCTCAAATATAGTTGTCTATGCTTTACCCTTTTTTTTAATGACGAGGAAAATGATAAAAATATGAATCTCAATAGTTTTTATATAGGAAAATAATGAAGTAAAATAATGATTCCTGTTTTTGTTGTTTTCGTTCAACGGGCATATGAAGAACGTGAAAAATATCTTTTTATTTATTTATATACTTTTTTGTATCCATGAAGTGAATAAAAGTGAGAACAAGGAAAGCAAATACTAGGACTATTAGGAACGATGAAAGCAATAATTAAAAAATCTAATTAGGTTTCATTTGTTAAAAGTAATTTTTTCGATTTATTTTAATAATTTTTATTATTAAAGATTAATCAGCTTGTTAATAAAAATATTATCTTTCAATTATATTTTAACTTTTTTAATCTTTAGTCAATTTTATGGCTGAATCTTTTAAACCTTAACTTGCTTATTTATCTGCTTAACTTTCGATTTATTCTCTAAAATATTGGATAAAAGTGATGAACTCACTTGGATAATTTATACATAAATTTTGTATCTCGGATCTTAATTGTAAGTTATATCCAAAATAATTGGGTTAATAACCGTATACATCAAAAGGAAGTTATCTGTCCACATTTAACTCTGAATGAAAATGATAATAAGCTCCTAAATATTGCGCGCAATAACTGTGTACTCAAAGGCCAAAGCAAAGGTAGTCAAAATCAAGATATGGTATTATCAAGAAAGTGTGGCAATTAATGATGAGTCCAAAACGACATTGAGAATGACATTTGGAAAAGCAGGTATATTGATGAAGCTCTACTGCTCCACCGAACAAGACTTGAAGTTTTTATCCGTCTCTTTGCAAGGTACGGCAAAGATTGAATGAATAAAGCTGCTTAACCGGTCAACGAAATTAGAAACAAGGAAAACAAACAAACTCCAAATGTCGTCTATTCATGTTCTTACTAGAAAAGACGATTATAAACTAATCATATTAGGAATTTATAATTTGATCCTTGCATCTTTTATTATTAGCTTAAAATATTAAACTTGGAGATGAAGTGCCTCAAATTGAATCCATCATCTCAATTCTGTGCTGAATGTTTTGAGTGGAAATTTACGCCATGGCTATAACAGAGACACAACACCAGCTTCAGCTGGAAATCCATTTGACAACTAGGTAGCATTAGTTATGTTTGATCAAACTTTGCTTTTAATACACTCAATGCAATTGATTTTAAAAATCACAAAAACTGAAATTAAGTAGATTGATATTATATTCCTACTAAAAAGTAATGGTATGATCTCTGTCTAAATGAATATCAAACCCTTTCAACTTATATCATTATATATGACGTTAAACACTTTAAACGATGTTAATAATATATTATTAACTTTGCCTCACATAAATACCGTGGAGAACTTTTTAAATGTATGTAAGAATATAACTCCTTTTTTTTCTCCATTTTTTGTATGTGTGTTTTGGTAAGCAAAGTTTATTAATTCTACCAAATTAAGTATTCATAGTTAACCTCTTTTTATAGAGCTACTAGATCGATACTGTGGAATAAGTATAACTACTATTTATAATCTACAATTAAAAACTTAAATAGTTCAACTATAAAAATTTTAAATTGACTAATTTTTCAGTTTAATTTTTAATTTTTCAATTTAATAGATTTGAATTATTCTTATTATTAAAAATCGATTAGTTTATTAATTAATTACTCAAGTTTATAAATTAATCAGTTTTTATAAATAAAAATAAATCAATTAAAAAATCAAATTTTAAATTAAGGATAATCACCTTCAACCATTTTAAAATTTTCGTTATTTAATCTGTAATTGTCTAATGCTAATTGAATCTTTTAAATTTTAAACTTTATTTTTTATCAGTTTAATTTTAGATCTAATTTTTAAAATATTACTTAAAAGAATTATTAAAAATCAAAGGAATTTTTAGATGTGCTTACTCTACCAAATTTTGAACAATGACGGTCAGTATTAAATGAAGCCGATAAAATGTAAGTGATGAAGATGTGGGAGAACATCATGATTGGACCCATAAGAAGTGGGCAGAACGCATATGTATGGTGTATGATCTAATTAAAAATGGAATCAACCACCAACAACACCAATTATATAATATGGGCAAAGAAGATGAAATGTAAACAAAAATTGGTGACCACATTACACAAACAACACCATTTGGGGCATAGTTCCTAAGCTATCGATATTGGTGTCCCACACGTCTGAAATCTATATTTGTTGGAAGATATACACAGAGAATATGTAACTGGAATAAATTTAACCTAAACATTGTAGTCAAGAAGAATCAAAAAAACAATTTTAATGTTAATAACGTGTCTTTAATTAATCCTTTCTCCACACTAGTTGCAGTTTGTGACTTGGAAAGTAAATTACTTATTCTACAGTCTCATGTGGGCACTGAAATTTCACTACATAGTTTTGGCTATCTTGTCGGTTATGGTTACCTCAACTGCAAATTAAAACTTGATGGGAAGGTTCATGGTTACCTCAACTGCAAATTAAAACTCTGAAATCGCAAATTATAGAAGTCCGTGATGGGTGATCCCTTCAGTTGAATTTTACAATCAACATGCGTTCTTATTCAGTATCAACTGAAATGGATGCATCCAATACTTGAAGCTTATTAACTTTTTGCAAGAAAATTTTTTTTTCAGAAACTATCATTTTCGTAATTCTCGTAACCTTTTACACATCAATAAAATAATTTATAACATTTAGTTAATATAAATTATGATAATTATAAAAATGTTGCCATATGATTGATTTCTTTCTTTCTTTCTAAATCTACCTGAAAAAGTTAATTATACTACAGGTCTTTAATAAAATGGGGTTTTCCATTCGAATGATCCGATGGGTCACGAAGAGAACCACAAATTAAACGTTTGGAATCAAGTGAAATAATAGCGATGCAATGAAGTTTCTGTAGCTTTACTCCATAATTCTACGTGTCTATAAAGATTTTGTTGAAGGATTAACATAACTGCTATTAATTTACGAGGCTGTTTGATTGGTCTTTTCAGACGGTGGCAAATCCAGGTCAATCATTCATGGCGTTCAATTTTCTGTTCATAGCTGTTCAACCACTATTTTCTCAGCTAACTTCTTTTATTTAAACAAATTACAAATGGCCACGAAGTTTGGATTTTATGTTAGCACGTACAAAAGTTTTATCATAGAACATTACCTCAAGTAAGCATGATATTGTTTTTGAAATAAATTTAACAACTTAAAACTAACTAACTAAAGTTGTAGTATTAAACTTTGAACGAAATCCTTTTAATCAAATAAAAATATTAATTCGAACCATAATAATATTTGAATGTTCACAATTCTTAATAAGGTTGGTAGGATTGAACTATAAGATTTGGAAATATCGATATAAAATAATTTAAGCAGTGGAAATGTCATGTCAAATTTCTCAATAAAAATGATATTTTACTATTTACCACTTATTTAGTTTTTTAAAAAATATGCATATCTCAAATTAATGCTTGAATGAACACATATACCTTATCAATCAAGGTAATAAAATTTGAATGTGAAGACAAACAATATTTTATTTCAAATCAAAATTTGCAATTTTGTTTCCTTAAAAATAAAGTAAAAATTATCCTAAAATTTGTAATTTTCAATGTAATTTTATGTGTAAATGAAAAGGTCAGGCTATGTTTGATTGAGCGGATATTAATTGAATGTAATATTATTCTATTGCTTAGGAGGAGGGTTTATAATGAAATAAAATAAAATATGATGGAAATAGAGAGTTGTACATTACATCTTATCTCATTCTAAACAGTAGAAATAATTTACCTCCGATTCCGAAGGTCTAAGATGGAATGTAAAATGATAAACAACATTTTATTATATTACGTTATGAATCCTTGTTCCAAACAACATTTCACTATATTACATTGTGAAATCTTCCATATCTTCCGAATAATAATTTTCTAATATTACATCTATTCTATTATAAATCATTCAATTGGATTAAAAATCTTAAATCCAACTAAACTTACTAGACTAGAATCTTCCACCTGATAAGTATATCAACTAGCCTTTCTACACATGTATATGCTCTCCGGGTTAGAGAATGCTAAATGTTGTAATCAAATCAATATGTGAATGTGAATAGAATAAACGACAATGCAGAAAGCAGGAAATAGTTACGAAGAATGTTGTTGGTGTGTGCTTCAGCTTAATTACTTGCTTCCTCTTGTCGTGTAAACTTGTATGTATAACGTGTCTAGGTCCTATTTCTATTAAGTATGAAGCCACCATCTCTCAACTGTTTCAGTTTAGTGAGAATCATGTTCTGATGGTTGTTAAAGTGTTCTTCTATGGATTTAATTTGATTTTTAAGAGAGCAGGAACACATGTTTTCCACATTGATAAGAACCTGCTCAACTCCCATAAATCTACTAATATTACTTGATACATATAATGAATGAACAGCCTATGAGTCACGTACTTGTATGCCATTACCTTTACACTTTACATCAAACTGAATTTTACGAGGGTAACGAATAATATGTCAAAAGCTAGAACATAAATAAGGGATCACAGTCACACAGACCCTTTGCCTAACCAAAAACAATATAATAATACGGTGTCTGAATAATTCTAGGGATTTCGTGTTTGGGTAAAAGTGATTTTATTAATCACTGTTTACTTCACGTTAAAAAGCATTACAGAAAACAGATGATAGTATTTATACCATCATTATCTGAGAAAAGAAGAAAACGACACTAGCTATTCACATAAAACGCTAACACTAATTAACGGCTACAATATCTACTTAATAGCTACAGTCCACAGTACACAATACAGGATAAATACTAAGTATTCTACACCCCCCTTCAAGGTGGAGCTTGGTGCCAATCACACAAGCCCAACTTGGACAACAAAAAACTAAAAACAGGGGCTGATAAAGCTTTAGTGAACATATCGACCAGTTGAAGCTTGGAAGGAATATGTTAAGGAAGAACAAAGCCTTCTTTATATTTATCACGAACCAAATTATTGTCTATCTCCAAATGCTTTGTCCTCTCATGAAAAATAGGATATGCAGTAATATGGACAGCAGCCAAATTGTCACACCACAATGAAATGGGAAAGGAAATAAGCACTCGAAAATCAGCCAGCAAAATAAGAAATCCATTGCAACTCACAAACCGTAGTAGAAAGAATACGGTATTCAGCCTCCATAGAAGACCGAGAAACAGTGGATTGTTTCTTAGTCTTCCAAGAAATCAATGCATTACCCAAGAACACACAAAAACGTATTAAAGATCTCCGACTAAAAGGACATGTAGCTCAATCCGCATCACAATAAGCTTGTAAAGAACAAGAATTGTCATAAGGGAAGAATAAACCTGTAGATGGAGACTGCTTCAAATACTTAAGCACATGAATGGAAGCCATCCAATGTTGCTCGGTAGGAGCTTGAACAAATTGACTCAACTGTTGAGTCGCATGAGTAATGTCAGGATAGATAAAACAAAGATAAAGGAGACGTCCAACTAACCTCCGATATTTGTCTGGATTCTCCAATAAAGGAGAGCTAGCATTATCAAACCGACAATGAGGAGAAAGAGGAGTAGCTGCCCGTTTCGAACAAGTCAACCCTGCATCCTTGAGAATATCCAACACATACTTGCGCTGATTCACATACAAACTAGTAGATGACCTTGCAAGTTCTAACCCAAGGAAATATTTTGCAGAACCCATATCTTTAATAGTAAATGTGTCATGTAAAAATTGTTTGACTTGATTAATACATGCCTCCGTTGGACTCATGATCAACACATCATCAATATACACCACAAGAGCAATATACTCAGTTTCTTCAGATTTAATGAACAAACACAGATCATGAGCAGATTATACAAAATTTTGTTGATAAAGAGAAACAGTAAGCTCATGATTCCATTGCCGTGAGGCTTACTTAAGGCCATATAAAAACCTCCTCAAATGACAAACTTAATTAGGAGCAGCCTTGGTATATCCTTGAGGAGGTAACATGTACAATTCCTTATTAATATACCCATGCAAAAATGCATTATTGATATCCAATTGATGTAAAGGCCATCCCTATAAAAGTTCTCACAGTAACCATTTTAGCAACTGGAGAAAAACACTCATTATAATCCACCCCCTCAATTTGATTATAGCCCTTT
>JAOQMP010000006.1:31895986-31917973 GCA_027563575.1 Erythroxylum pedicellare
AATAATTGAATAGCATATATTTAGTTAATAGTAAATCAAAATTAAAAATAGAAGTAGAAAATAAAAACTATTTTTTGTGGTTTTCATAAATTTTAAAAATTGGAAGAAATTAAAACTAAAAATAAAAACAAAAAATTCAGAAAGTTAATACATTTAAAAATAAAAAGAAAATTAAATAAATAAAAATAAACATACCCTACCATTGCAATTGTTCTTGCTATTTTATTTATTAGTAATATGTAATTTTTCTAGAGTCGGCCAATTTGTAGTTGTTGGCTGAATTTTATTTACAAAACAATCAAGCTTACTCTACTTACCATATTCTTAAAGGTAGCATACATATGAACATTTTTTTTCTTTCGGATATGTCATTTTTAATTCTTTCCCTTGTATTTCTTAACCATGTTTAATCATTTCTTGAAGTGTTGATTATTTGTGTATCTCTCTTAATTTTATATCTTGGTTATCCCTTGAAGGCACAAAAATGGCCCAACTATCCCGCTACTTTTTTTCCAATATCATGCTTTTAGACGGATGTTCTAAGTGAGGTTGAAGCAACACTATACCCTTCTAATTAGCCTAGTGAGGAGGTACACATGAACCTAGAGCTTGACTTGTAATAAAGCCCACCTATGCAAAGTTTGGGATGGGATGCCATAGGGAGAAACAAAAGTGTATCCTATTATGTATGTTTTATATAGATGGTTTCCGCAGTTGTCTCGATAAATTACTTCATTCTTTATAATGTCTTGCACGAAACAAAAAGGTTAATTTCCTTAGCATTACAATTTCTTTCTTGAGCTAAATTATGTCGATGCACACTTGACATCTGGATATTTAATGTGGATGTATGATGCATACCAAGTTTTATTTTTATGGTTATTAACATCTTCCAATGAAGATGCTCATATTTGTTTGCCTGGTCATTATAGGTTCCAAATGGTGCACCAAGTCATTACCTACTTGGGCTGCTTTATAGGTTTCTAATCTCTTCTAGAGAATGATGAATTAGTAAATCCATCAATTTCATATCCCCTTTGTCTTTGATTTTTAACAAAATTTGTAACACATTAGTTTTGTTTTACTTATTATTAAGATACGAGTTATGATATCTTATTAATTTATTTTGGGCATTATTTGTAATTGGACATAATTGGCTAATTGTGGGTTATCATTATGATGAGTATTCTACCTTATATGGGATTCCTTGAAGATTAGATTACAAAAGGATAAAATCCTATGATAGGAAATTATTTGGGATAAACTCATTATATCTTAATAAGGAATATGGGCAGATTTTTTGGTGATATTGGAACTATCTTTAGAAGCTTATTTTGATTGTGATTATCTAAGGTAGCTGGATTTTTTAGAGATTTTATCCATCTAGGATAGGTGCGTTTTATTTTATTGATTGCATGAATTTTTTGGTCTATCAAGGTATAGTTTTTGAGTGAAAAATATCCAGGAGACATATGATTTGGCAGCTATATTTTTTGTTATTTTTGAGCTATCTTTGGTAGTTGATTTTTTAGTGATTTGGGTATTATGTTATTATTGCATTGTACATATAAAATACTGGAATTGTCAGACAACTGCTTGACTAGTTCTTTTGAGAGAAAAAAGGTGCATATTCTTGGTTTTATGTGCAGCTGTATTTTTGTAGGACTTTTTGGTGATCTTATCTATCTTGGGTAGCTTTGTTTTCTCCACTATGTGTGTGTTTTTTTGTACAGCTGCGTTATTGTTTTGGAGTGAAAAATACGTCTAGTACATAGGATTCGTGAGTAGTTGTATGTTGTGACGTTTCAATGATGAAACTTTGTTTTGTTTGATGTCTTCTTGAAGTTTTTATATATAGATTGCTTGCTATTTTCAAAGATTCACAGCAGATATTGTTCTACTAGTTCCCACACTTCCGGTCGATGAAGCTACATTTTTAAAGGAGTTGTTTTCTATCTCAAGTGTTATCGTTTATGTCTTTATTGTTTAAATCGCTTGAGTTTTTAAATTCTTATCTTTATTGTCTAACGTTGTTGTGAAAATTCTCTATTGAGGTTAGAACGAGGTGGTTATATTATTGAGAGTGATTTACTTTCACGTGTTGTGAGGAGGAGGGATAGTGTCAAGGGTTGGGTGAGTTGGCTATTAATGCCTTGAATAAATTTGTTGTTATTCTTTAGTAAAAGTGATTAAGCCGGGTGATGGCCTCGCAGACATAAGCAAAATATGCCAAACTGCATTACCAAATCTCGGGTGTTGATTTGTTTATTTGACATTTAATTTTTCTATTTTTGTTTGTGCTAAAAAATTACAGTTGTTGACATAGTTGTTTTATATCAAGCAACCACAGATACAGTTCAAAGCAATTACGGTTGAACTAGAATTTTTATGAAACTACATCCTTCCAGATTTTCAATTGTTATTAGAGTAAGTCATCGAATCTGAACTTGATACATCAAGTTGGTACAGATCCTTATTTCACAATTATGGCTACAAAAGAAGGGGCATCAATCACTAGCCATCGTTGTTAGATGGTTCAAATTATCCTGGATGGAAATCATGGATGAGAGTATTTATTCAGGCACAAAAAACAAAAGCATAGAACTCGGTTTTAAATGGCTAGACACATCTGATGATGACTGATGAAAAGGGAGAAACAGTACTTAAAGATCCATCTGAATAGACAATGTAGTTGATGAAGGTCACTTTGCATGATATCAGCCTGTGAATCGATGAAAGATTCGTGGGACTCTCTACAAACAATACATGAGGGATCAAAATATATGATAGGCTCGAAACTTCAGATATTGGCTATTAGATTTAAAAAGTTGAAGATAGATGAAAACAAAACTATTGGAGACTTCTATGAGAGGTTGTGTGACATTGCCAATGAAGCACATCAACTTAGGAAGAAGTATTCGAATATGAAACTTGTCAGGAAAATGTTGAGATCATTGCCTCAGAGATTAATACTAAAAATTATAGCAATAAAAAAAGCTCATGATATCAATGAATTATCCTTGGATAAGGTAGCTAGGATTTTTATAAACTTTGAGATGAATTTAATGAGAGATAAACGTGAGGAAAACAAAGGATTGGCATTGCAAGTCGAGGTTGGAAGAGTCATGAATGACTTAGGAGATGAATCCAATGAGAATGAGGATATGGTGTTATTAACAAGAAATTTCAACAAATGGATAAAGTTGAAGAAAAATTGGCCCAGGTTTAAGTAAAATGGTGGGAGCTTATCAAATAACAATTTCAAACAATAAGCTAAAACTCAAAAAGGTGAAAGAAAAGTAAAGAAAATTTAATCTCGTGAATGTCAAGGCTTCGGACATGTATAAGTGGAATGTGCTAACACGTTCAAGAAGAGAAAAGAGAAGTCTTATACGATTACTTAGAGTGAGAATGAATCTGAAATTGAGTATGGGAGTGAAGAAGAATTTGTGAGCAATAGTGTTGTGTTGGTTGCTTTATATAACAAAAATTTAGTTGCTTGCTTAACAGCAACCAGAAAAGAAATTGATGACAAAAACAAAAATGAATTAGTCCAAACCCCAAAAAAACGCAGATGAATCACTCCAAAGTTTCTATTTAAATTATGACAGTGATGATAGTGATTATGATTACAAAAGGGAGGATATTTGCAAAGCTTATGAGTTAATGTATGTTAAATGAGTCCAAAAAAGTAAGAAAATGAGAAGCTGAAGAAAGAAAACTCTACCATGAAGAACACCATTTAAGATCTACAGAAGAGGTTGTTATCTAAAAGAGATGAGCTAAATGAAACAAAGTTGAAGCTTGTTAGTACAAAAAAAAAGGGATAAGAATGTTAAATGGAGTAATTGAAAAGTTAGAAAAATTGATGGAAATAGGTAAGATTAAAGGAGTCCTCTAAGGCATTAGCTATAAAGGTGATTGTTCTAAGTCGAATGATGAAAAAATGGTGTAGACATATCTATCAAAGGAAAAACATCAAAGAGAAAAAAAATTATACCTATTTGTCACTTTTGTGGGGTAAACAGGCACATATGACCAAATTACTAGAAGTTGTTACAAATGATATTTTAGAGAGGTCAAAATCGAAAATCTAGACAATCTTTTATGAATTTCCAGCAGCAACCCATGTTACCTGAACATACTTTGGTTAGAAAAGGGTCAATTACAAGCACTTTTGGCTTTTAAATCTATGCGAGCTGCTTCACATAATAGTTGGTATTTTGACAATGGGTTCATATCACATGACAAATGAAAGAAGGTACTTGATAGATTATTAAAGTTGTGCAGATGGACTCATTACCTTTGGTAAAGGAATGAAGGCTTCGATTATTGGAAGAGGAAGCTTATGTGTGGATGGATTACCACACTTTAAGAACGTGCTTCATGTTGATAGGTTAAAAGCCAATTTGGTAAATATAAGCCAACCTTGTGATGATGGATTTTTGGTTAAATTCACTAGTGACAAATGCAGGGTATTAACTAAACAAGGAGAATGTTTGGTGAGTGGTGGAAGATCGACAGACAATTGTTATATGTTACAGGTCACTACTTGCAAATTAACCTCTTATGATGACAATATAAATCTTTGGCATCAAAACCTTGGCCATATCAACTATGATCTTATTAACAAGTTAAAGAAATTCGAAGTGGTGAAAGGGTTGCCTGCAATGAACAATGATGATAAGACGATGTGTATTATATGCCAAATGGGTAAGTAGACAAAAGTGTCACACAAAAAGGTTAGACATGTTACATCTTCTCGTGTATTGGAATTAATTCATATGGATTTGGATGGGCCAACACAATATGCTAGTATGGGTGGAATCAGATATTTTTTGACTTGTGTTGATGATTACTCTAGATACACTTGGGTAACATTTTTGAAGGAGAAATCAAATGCGTTTAAGGCTTTTAAAAGTCTATGTATCCAAGTTACAAATCTGAAAATTTTGACAATGTTGAGAATACGATCAGATTATGGAAGGGAGTTAGAAAATGCAAGTTTTAATGACTTTTGTGAGAAATATGGTATCATGTAAGAATTTTCAGCTCCTAAAGCTCCTCAACAAAATGAAGTTGCCAAGAGAAAGAATAGAACTCTTCAAGAAATGGCCAAATCTATGTTAAATGGAAGAAAATATCATTGAGGTTTTTGGCTGAAGCAGTAAATACGGCATGCTACATATGCAACTGAGTATATCGTAAAAGCAACTTGAACAAAACATCCTATGAACTTTGGAAATGAAAGAAACCAAATATCAGCCACTTTCATGTATTTGGAAGCAATTGTTATATTCTAAGAGATCGGAAAGTTTGAGAGTAAAAGTGATGAAGGGTTCTTTCTTGGATATTCAATCTATAGTAAGGCATATCTGGTGTTCAACTAAAGAACAAATACGGTGATGGAATCTATAAATGTTATGGTAGATGATGCATATCAAATAATTGATGAAGTAGACAAAGAAAATCTTCAAAATCAACTTTACAAATTAGAACAAAGATGCAAAGAAGCAAAAAGCAAAAACTACCCAGATTTGCAGTTAGTTGCAGTCAGTAAAGGAAATGTTCAGACAAAGGATCAGTCAACTACTTCGAAGGAAGAAACTAACCAAGCACTTGATGCTAAAATCATTCTTTTGACTAATGGAAACTCAAAGGAAGATGATTTTAATAAGGATCCACCATCACGAATTAGAAGAAGTTATCCTATTGAGAATGCAATTGGAGAAGTCAGTGATAAAAGGAAGACAATAGAGAGAAAAAGGGTAGGTTATCAGGAACTTATAGGACTTTTATACTACACTTCTTCATTCGAACCTAAAATGTGAAATAAGCCTTACAAGACAAGTTCTGGATAGTAACTATGCAAGAAGAATTAACACAATTTGCTCACAATGATGTTTGGGAATTAGTGCCAAAGCCATCAAATGTGAATGTGATTGGAACAAAATGGGCATTTTGCAATAAAACCGATGGCAAAGGTAATGTGACTAGGAATAAGGCCAGGATTGGATCTCTTCATGGGGCACTGAGACTACATGCTTTACAACTTTGAATTTTATTGAAGGAAGTACATAAAAAAAGGGTTTAAAGGAGTTAACATCTACACTTTATGAGTTTTTTTATTTATTGGTTTTTTAAGGTTTAGGTGATTGGTGTGTGTTTTTTTTAACTTGTTGAATATCATATTTGATGTGAAAATGAGGCTCTTATCGATGATTTGAAAGTTCTACTTTTGGATTTTGATTTATGAAATTATGCCAAGAAAATGTTGATGCTTGGCTAGAGACCTATAGAAAGATTCAAGTTTTCTATGATTTGGGTTTCTCAAGATGTATCTTGGTTTCTCTCTATATCGTGGATTGTATGAGTTTAGTAAATATGTTGTCAACTGGTTTATATGAGGGGTAGATTGATTAAGTTTGATTCTAATTCTTCCGCTGCATCTACTGCTAATTTTTATGCCACCTTATTTGCTGAGATTGATTGCATCTTGTTTATTCAGCTGTTGATATTTTGCCTTTTCACATTTTTTGTCCCAAAGGGGAGAAAAGTATATGATTGTTAGTTGTTTTTTTGGATATATGATAATTGTTTATGTGAACTTAATGAACTTGATGTCATTTGGAAGTTATTTGGAACTTGATGTTCGATTAAGGGGGAGTTCTTATAGATGTTATGTGTCTAATTATCTTCTTAAGGGGTAGTTTTAGCATATGACAAATAATGCCAAAAAAGGGGAGACTGTTAAGATACATGTTATGATATCTTATTAATTTATTTTAGGCATCATTTATAATTAGACATAATTGGTTATTTGTATAATATCATTGTAACGAGTATTCTACCTTATGTGGGATTCCTTAAAGATAAGATTTATAAGGATAAAATTCTATAATAGGATTTAATTGGGTTAAAGTCACCATATTTTAATAAGGAACATAAGAAGATTTTTTTGGTGATTTTGGAGCTATCTTTGAAAGCTTATTTTGGTGATTGTGGTTATCTAAGGCAGTTGGATTTTTCAGGGATTTTATCCATCTAGGACAGTTGTGTTTTACTCTATTGGTTGCATGAATTTTTTGGTCTGTCTAGATATAGTTTTCAAGTGAAAAACGTACAAGAGACGTGTGATTTGGCAGCTGTATTTTTAGGTATTTTTTAGCTATCTTTGGCAGCTAATTTTTGGTGATTTGGGTAATCTATTGTTGCTTTGTTCTACATGCAAAATACTGGAATTTTCATATAGCAGCTTGATTAGTTCTTTTGAGAAGAAAATGTGCATATTCTTTTTTTTGTGTGCAATTGTATTTTTATGGGATTTTTTAGTTATCTTATCTATCTTGGGCAACTGTGTTTTCTCCACTACGTGTATGAATTTTGCATACAACTTTGTTATTGTTTTTAAGTGAAAAACACGCCCAATATACAGGTTTCATAAGCAGCTATATGTTGTGACATTTCCGTGATGAAGCGTTATTTCATTTGATGCCTTTTTGGAGCTGCTGAGCATAGATTGCTTGATGATTATTTTCAAAGATTCACAACAGATATTGTTCTACCACTTCCCATACTCTTGGTCGATGAAACTGCATTTTTAAGGGAGTTGTTTTCTATCTTAAGTGTTGTCGTTGTTTATGTCTCTATTGTTTAAATCACTTGAGTTATTTAATTCTTTTCTTTATTGTCAAACGTTGTTGTGAAAATCCTCGGATGAGGTTAGCATGAGATGTTCGTGTTATTGGGAGTGATTTACTTTCGCGAGTTGTGAGGACGAATGATAGTGTCAAGTATTAGGTGAGTAGGCTTTGTAATGCCTTATGTAAAACTATTTTTGTTCTTTGGTGAAAGTAATTAAGCTGAGTGAGGGCTTCGCAAACATAGACAAGGTATGCCGAACTGTATTACCAAATCTCGGGTGTTGATTTGTTTATTTCGTATTTAATTTTTTTATTTTCGCTTGTGTTAAAAAATTTACAGTTGTTGACACAATTGCTTTATATCAAGCAACCACAGATACAGTTTAAAGCAACTGCGATTGAATCAAAATTTTTACAAAACTACTTCCGTTCAAATTTTCACTTATCATATTGAAGGAGGTACTTTGCCTATACGTTAAACTTATACTTCAAGTATTATGATTATCTAAACCAAAAGTAACTATTAGAATAAAAATCATGGGACTAAAAGTTGTATACCACTATAACAAAACATATTTTTAGGGACAAAAATATCATCGCTAATAGTAACTAACAATGATTTAAATTTGTTGCCATAATTGTCACCGAATTCCCATAGGTAAAAAGTATAGGTGACATTTTTTCATATTTTCGCTAAAATATTTTTCCTACACTTCACCCTTGTATCGAGAAAGTATTAGCGACAATTTTAAAAATCATCACCATTATTTTTTCACTACGAAATATTTTTGTAATGAAACTTTATTTGATATGTTTTCCAAAATGTAGGTAAAAGCTTTTATCTATGTTTTTGTAAATGTAGCCAAAAACTATTATTGACAAGTTTTAAAGCAGAAAACTTTTAGCTACTCTGGGCTATATATGAGGAGCTATGCCTGTTAGGTCTGTTTGATGAACTCCCAGTTGTTATTGTGCCACACGCACTACAAATGTTTTTAAAAAAATTCGCAGTTTTGGTTTTCTTTATGTTACGTTCTAGATGCCCCTATATCACGTAAAAATATTTTCTTGTTCAATTGCATTAGTTGTAGCTGAAGAGACGACTATACATTTTAGTGACGTAGCTACTTTTTACATTCCAAATCCATACATGAACAATGCATCTACTTCCCAAAATTTGTTGGTGTCCTGTGAAGATTGTGATTCTAGAAACTATGGGTAGAAGATGTTAATCCTAGGCTCTCAAATTATATGTAAACCAATAATTTAAGGGATATCCCCGAAAATTATCAAGTAGCTGCGCGAGTTGCCAACCTGCTAGTGGTGGCCCTCCATAAAATTTTTTACCACTCCTTTACTAATGGCCACATAGGTATATGTTGTGTATCTCTCCAAATCTCAAATACTAGTTATGTGAGTTTTATTTAATTATTTTTAAAATAAAATAAAATTGAGAAAAGAGAACAAGAAAAATTAAAAAGGGTCAAACACTGAAATTGTTCTTGATGAAATATTACAAGGGCGAGCTTTGTTTTACTTACAAGTGGCGGCCCACTAAGTGAAGAGTTTTTTATTAGCCCATAGGTAAAAAGGGCTAGTGCTTCGTTACTTTATGAGCAAAACAGTTGTTTTGTTGGCTTATTAGTGAAGCCAATTTACGATGAGATAAAAAGGATTTACCCTTTTTGATTGTGGTGTGTGATGTCATAAAAACCGTAACAAAGGAAGAGAAAATGAGAGGTCTACTCCATTGTTTTGGCGTGTGGGACAACATCTATTTAGTGAGATAATCAAAAGGAAGTGGATCATCATCGACAGGTATTTGACGTTGATATCTCTTGGGTTTATAAAGAGTACTAAATCGATTAGGTTTTTCAATTTGTACTAAAACCTAGAGATAATTGTACTTGTCATTAAGATTATTGTTATTAGTTGTTGATTGTACTCTTAATTATTATAGTGGATTGATTTTAGTCCTTGGAGATTTAAACTGTGGTTTTTTCCCTAATCGAGAGGGTTTTTCCACATAAATTGCTTGTGCATTGATTTAGTGTCTTACACTTTATTTCTTTTATTATGGTTGTTATGGTGGTTATAGTTATGGTAATTTTCCCTAACAAAGTGGTATCAAAACTATGGTTGGAGGATCTTTATGTAGGGAAAATTACCGCTTGTCTGATTTATGGAGGAATTAGTGTGAGAAGAGATGGAGGAAATAGTGCTTCGAAATTTCACTTTCCTTTGTTTAATGGGAGAATAAACTTTTGGGTGTGGAAGAGTACTATTGAGGACTTATTTGTACAACAAGATTTAGATGTGGCTTTGAAGTCAAACAAGCTAACAAGTTTGAATGATGCCAAAGGGTGTCAATGACGAAGAAGGCAGTTAGTACGATTCATTTGACTATAGCTCCAGAGATCAAATACAACTACTTGAGTGAGACAAATCCGAAAGCTTTGATGGATAAGCTCTAAAGTATGTATTCCTCCAAATTGTTGACCAACATCTTGTGCTTGAGATAGGAGTTATGCCAGTTGAGAATAGAGGAGGGTATAACCTTGCAGGATCACATTAATTTGTTCAACTAACTAATGGCCCATTTGAAAATTTTATATGAGAAGATCACCGATCAAGAACAAGTTCTTTTATTGTTAGCTTCACTACCCAAGTGCTACAGACCCATTATCATGACTTTTTTGTTGTAGGGAGAAGATTACGCTAGATGAAGCTATGGCAGTATTGAGGGAGAACGAAAGGATGATGACATATGTTGATACAGGTTTTCCAAGTGATGGTGATCATGTACTAGTTGCGAGGGAGTCTGAGAGAGGGAGGAATCAAGAGAGAAGGGGAGATGGATTAAGAAGTAGATCGAAATCACACGCGAAAGACTTTAATAATGTGAAGTGTTACTATTATAAGGAGAAGGGCCATATCCAAAGTCGTTGTTCGAAGATGATGGAGGACTTGAAGAGTCTTGAGTTGATATAAAAGAATAAGGGCAAGACTAAAGTAGCTGATGATGGTGATTCCTCTAATATGTTCATAAGTGATGGTGATTTGTTCATGGCTACTTATAGTGAGGTAAAATAGTGCCAAGAGAGTTGGGTGTTGGATTGGTCGTGTCAGTTGATCCTTGTACAGACCAAGCCTTGTTTGATACTTGGCGACAAGATAGGGAGTATGGCCAACATTAGCATGGTGGGTGATCAAATGTTAAACGGCTAACGCATGGGGACCATGAGGATGAAGCTTAATGACTGTATGACTCGAAACTTCTACAATGCGAGGTATGTGCCAAGTGCTCGTGCTAACCATATTTCTTTAGGTGAATTGACAAAGGACGAGCATAGATATGTTAATAGTGGGAGGTGCTACAAAGTGTACCGCGATGCTCACTTGGTGATGCAAGGGAGGAAGGTCGACAACAACATTTGCTATGTGGAAGGCCATTGCATCCGGAGGGACAAGGTCATGAAGCAGAAGGTCCGACTCTTAGATGAGGTGGAGGTGTTTAGTGATTTAGATTGAAGGAAAAATATGTTTTGCATCTCCCTAAATCCCAACGACTAGTTATATGAGTTTTATTTTAATTGTTGTTTGAAACAAAATAAAACTAAGAAAAGAGGAAAAGAAAATACAAAAGGGTAAAACAACGAAATTGTTCTCGATGAAATATTGCAAGGGTGGGCTTTGTTTTACTTGCAAGTGGTAGCCTACTAAATGAAGAGTTTTTTTATTGGCCCATAGGTAAAAGGAGTTGGTGCTTCATTGCCTTGTGAATAAGGCGATTGTTTTGTTGACTTATTGAAGAAGCCAATTTATGATGAGATAAAAAGGCTTTACCATATACTAGATATTCAAGGTGTTATGATGCTTTTTCCATTAGGTAATTGACTTAGTTTATTGTGTTATAAGATTTCAGCCACTTAACGTTATTTCTTCAGTTCTGAATATTGTTATTCTCATATTTCTAAGATGCGTGGTTGATAGTTGAGCTTCGATTTTTGTCGAACAATGTGTTGTTTATGATATATTTATGTTGTTTTTACATGAATTCCTTTTTCTATGTGCCGATCTTTTCATAGTATTCTCTCACTACATGTTCTTGATTTCAGTTTCACTTTTTCGTTCAGATTTTTGGGAGGTTATTTTATGACTCTAGCCTTCAACAAAGTACACAACTTGCTATAGAAATAGTAGTAAAATCCAATGTAAGTGCTACACTGATGGCAGTAAATGAAGTTAGTAACTCCTCTAAATACCATGGAACTTCCAAGTTGAGCTTTATGGCACTAAGTTCAGTGACCATATGGAAAGGACAGTCTTTTTCCAATTAAAATTATGATGAAGGTAATTGATCTCATATGCTTATTTTTATATTTGTTTGAGAAGCTTTTATTCTATTTCTAGGGTGAAATTATTTTCTATAGAGGCATGTTCAAGATTCAAAGTGGTGCTATATTAATTTATACATGAAGACATAGATTTGATTTAGGTTTCTCATTAATCATTACCAACATTTCAAACAAGCTGGTTCCATGGAATAATGCTAGAACATAAAATTAATTTCTTTACATTGTAATATTCGTTATGCTGTAATATTCTTTTCGTACATACTGTACCATTACATTACACATGTATGGCTAAGCTGCACTCCCTCTCTGTCATGTACCGAATTCGGTTATTACAATGATATATACGAAAGGCATGAGCACACTCTGCGTGTGCCTTGCCTATCATTCCATTCACTACGTTGTCTTTCTAACTTGGTATGAGAGAGTTCGTTCCTCGAATGGCTTCCTCTTCAGTAACGTCTTCCACATCTCCTGCTACTTCTATCTCGTCTACCCACACCTCCAAAACATATTCTCTGTTTAACTCTTTTAGCTAAACAACCTCTATCAAGCTAGATAGAGGAAACTATCTTATGTGGGAATCAGTGGTTCTACCACTTATTGAAGGAAACCTTCTTGAATCACATATCAATGGTTGAACCTTGACACCCTCTCGATACATTTCTAAAGGAGCATAAATGACTTCCAATCCACTCTTCAAAGAATGGTATGTTGTAGACCGACTTCTAGTTGGCTAATTATGCGATACAATGACCCAAGAAGTTGGAACTCAACTGCTACACTGCCACACAACTTGTGATCTCTGGGCTGGTGCGTGTGATCTCACCTGTGCATTGATGAAATTACTTGTTATGGTGCTCAAGCTGGAGCTTCATCAAACATATAAAAACTTAATGAAGATTGAAGAGTATATTATTGAAATGAAGAGCGTCGCAGATCAGCTCATACTGGCTAATGCTCATGTTGCAACAGAAGATCTTATTCTCCTTACATTAAACGGCCTTGACTCAGACTATAATGCTATTGTAGTGTATCTGATAGATCAACCTAACCTTACTTGGATAGCAAGGTTCCTGGAGAGGATCACATAGTAGTTCTCGAGGATGTCAAGGCTGAGGAAATCGACGAGGCTTCAATAATGGAAATTGACCATACTGTCACCTGTGTGAAAAACCAAGACATATGGTAGCAAACTGCTATCATCGTTTTGACAGAAATTTTCAACCTCCATCTAACTCTGGTCGTGGTTTTGCAACCATTCTACTCCATAAGCTTTTTATGCCAACTCATCAAAAGGGTGCTATGCTCATTCACAAATCTTCTATCCATTATGGTATATGGACAATGCAGCAAACTATCATATGACTTTATAAGCTGATCAACTGGAGAATGTTACTCATACAAGTAAGACTCATCTTTATACTTGCACTGGAGAACCAACTTGCGTAGTTAGAATAGGCTCTCCATCTCTATTTGCATCTAACTCCAGACTCCATCTTAAAGATGTACTGTTAGTCACTTTTGCAACTAAAAATCTTATGAGTGTTAATAAACTCATGAAGGACAATCCAGTAGATGTTCACTTTACTAATGATGGTCATGTTGTGAAGGACAAGAAAATAGGTCGCCCTCTGGTGTACGGGATAACAATCCAAGGAATGTATCAGATGTCTAAACATGCTTCGGTGGCTCAGAGTAATATGGCGTCACTTACACAGAAAGGGAAAGAATTCTTAAAATGGCACTACAAGCTAGGACATCCCAATGACAGAGTTCTGAAGCAAATATTGAATAAATGCAATTTGAATCTTCAACATCTGAATTTTATTTGTGAATTATGTCAATATGGAAAATCAAAACAGTTACCTTTTTCCAAATATGTGTCTTATGCCTCTTTTCCTTTGGAGTTAATTCATATGGATTTTTGGGGACCATCACCAGCTCAATCTATAAGTGGCCATCATTTCTATATTCACTTCGTTGATGATTATAGTAGATATACCTATCTATATCCTCTGAAACATAAAAGTGAAGCCATGAATGCATTTAACTTGTTTCAAGTACAAGCTGAAAACCATTTTAACATTAAAATCTAAAGAATCCAATGTGACAATGGAACTAAATACAAACCCTTTGTAAGTATCACACAAGAAGCGAGAATTGAAATGAGATTCACCTTCCCCTACATTTCTGCACAGAATGGGAGAGCAGAATGCAAACATCGACATGTTGTCGAAATGGGTTTAACGTTACTAGCTTAAGCATAATTACCCCTCATATATTGGGTAGATGCCTTTCAAATAGACGTTTATCTCATTAACCGATTACCAACACCCACGCTTGAAGGGTTAACTCCGTTGTTTCAGCTCTATGGCATAGAACTCGAGTATAAAACCCTACAACCTTTTAAATGTGCAGGTTATCCTTGTTTAAAACCATACAACGAGCATAAGTTTCAATACCACAGTCAAAAATGTGCTTATCTTGGACTTGCTCCTCAACATAAGGGATCCAAGTGTCTCAGCTCCTCAGGAAAAATATACATCTCACGACATGTTGTATTTGATGCTTCACTCTTCCATGCACTGAAGGATTTTTAAATCGATGAACGACATCTACTAAGAACGAATATACTATCCCTTTGATTATTACTCCAAATAGAAAAAACACTCGTAATCTCCAGAGTAGCAACGTTACAAAATCTATCAAAAGAGAACAAGTTGGCTCAATAAATAACTCTCCAACAGCTATATTCTCCTCACATGAGCCTCATTCATCAAGTCACAGGTCCCCTTCAACAGATGGATTAAGCCTAAGTGAGCAAAGCAAAAGTGAACAAGAAACAAGACCCATCCAAACGAATACACATCTAATGACCACACAAGTAAAGGATGGTATATGTAAACACAAATATCCATTTATTGGGTTACTTCACTCAGAAAAATATTCCGTTTAGCTCAGCTCACAGAACCTCGAAATGTCACAGATGCCCTGGCCTCATTACAATGGAAACAAGCCATGACTAATGAATTCATAGCCCTTCAACGAATCAAGACGTTGATTATTGTTCCTTACACCAGTACACAAAAGCTGGTTGACTGTAAATGGTCTTCGGGCAACTCTTTAATGACTAGAATGGGAAAGGTATTCTTAACTATCTGGGCATTTAAAGCACAATAATGCACACAAAAATGTCTAAGTACCATCAGCCTTTGTAACTAACAACATAAAAGAAGAGAAAGGAGAGTAACTAGGTTGAATCACTCCTCTATCTAACATCTGTTGACACTGCTTTTTAATTTCGTCTTTTTGAAGGTGAGGACACATGTATAGACAAATAGTCATTGGTGAAGGCCCCAGTTCTAACAAGCTGCGGTGATCACAGGTATGGGATAGTGGTAACTGTTTGGGTTCTTCAAAGATGCTGTGAAATTCTGATAAAAGTCTCTATACATCAAAATCCCTGTCAATAGATAAGACATTAGTTGATAAAATTTTTGGGGAAGTGAACGTGGATTCCCTCATTCCTTGTAACTCTATAAGTTGCCCACTTTTGATAAAACTCATCTTCATCAGATCAAAGTCTCATATGATAAACACCAAAGTTTTTATCCAATTAAACCCCAGAATTTCATCCAATCGAGTAAGAGACAATAGAAGCAAATCAATGTAAAAAAAGAGTGTCGCCCATGAGGAGAGGAAAATTGTGACAAATTCTTTCACAAGGGACAAGCTCCCTATTGGCCACCATCACCCGCATCTCTTCTTCAGTTCAATTTTTGGCCAAAACTACATCCAAGAAACTGTGAGTACTTATAGAATCAATCAGTATGTACAATGAGTTCCCTTTCAAAGATCAACTAATATGCATGGTTTGTGAAGATTGTGGTCCAGTGATTGCATGAATTGAGATTTATGCTACTTCGACATTGTCCCTTTGTTCTTCGTCTTCATTGTGAATGTGATGGTCTTCCATATCTTCTAACCAGAATAGTTTCTTGCAACAGTGGCATGGTACAAACCTTTCATCACAATCAAAACAAAGACATTTCGCCCTTCTACCTTCAATTTCAGCTTGACTAAGTTGCGTCACAAAGGGAGAGAGCGATTAAACAAAACCTGTTAGTTTTACATTGAAAGACTCTCCTTTTTTCCAATTACCTCGCTTTTCATACAATCGAGTAAGGCTAATCATACTCGTTAAATCTGGTGGTTGGTGTAACTCCACTTTGACAGCAATATATTCCTGCAACCCACTTAGGAAAATCTGAACTTGTTGCTTCATCGTCAGTGAACTGGCCCTAGTCAACAACTACTCAAACTGGTATTGATAATCTTCTACTGAACTGGTCTGCTTAAGCTTAAACAATTCTCCTAATTTATTACTTCGAATAGAAGGCCCAAGGTGCAGGCTACATTGTTGCTTAAAAGTATCCAACCTAGTGGCTAGTATGTCCCTCTCCAACTTCAGGAACCATAATTGAGCATCGCCTTCAAGATGGAAAGATGTTAAACCAACTTTATGCTCGAGTGTTTTCTTATGCCTAAAGAAATGCTCACGTCTGTTAATCTAACCCAAAGGGTGGCTAGATCCATCATATTTTGGGGAATCCAGTTTAGAATATTTTGGAACAAATGAGGATGCTTCTTGTGTTTCACCCCGCAAATGCTCATCTCTCATGCCTTTCCCCCCAATTTCCCAGTAGACAAATCTTTAGATAATTCGTCCAAATGGTTAGCCAATTCTTGCCATTATGCTGCCAGTGCTATACGGTCTTATTCCGCAGATCTGGTTATAGGCCTAGTATGACTGAAGTATGGTTATAGTTTACCAGATTTCTAAGTTTTCCTTTATGACCTATTTTTACAATGTGATAACTTGGGCTCGCTGGAGAGAACCCAATGTCAACAATTGTGGCTGGTAGGCACCAACTACCATGCCTAATAAAGCCGAAAGCATTTTGGTGCCTACCATACCTAATAAAGTCAAAAGCATCCCTATTAAAGACAAAAGCAGGAGTAGCATGAAAAAATTTAGAGGAGCAAAAAGAAGAAGACGTGAGGTGGAGAAAAAAGAAAAAGAAAGAGAGACAAAATATTTTGTGTATTTTTTGGTCTAATTTTTTCTTGTAATTTTTCAATTTTTCTTAGTAGTAAAATTCTTCTATTCTTGCCTGTGATTTTTACCCTAATTTGGGAGTTTTCTACGTAAAATATGTGTATTCATTACTATTCCTTCAGTTCTATTTAGCTGCGAACCTACGCTAATCTGGTTAATTTTTACAACAAGTGGTATTAAAACAAGGTGAAAAAATTACGACAAATTTTTTAGAGTAATCCGTTCGAAGTTCCGGTGAGCACAGTAAAAGTTGGTGAATAGTAACCTCAAAAGGTGACAACTATTTATGCATTTATTTTTGCATTAAACTGTGCAGTTACTGTAATTCAAGTATACAGTATTATTCACATGTACGGTACTATTTATATATACACATAAGATACTATTCACATATACGGAACTATTCATACGTATAGGTACAGTACTATTCATACATACAAATACTATTTATGTGAAATAGTATGAGCTAAATTCAGCTCATGATAGAAGCAATGGCAACAAAATTTGAGATTGAGAAGTTTAATAGAAGTAATTTCTCAATGTGGAAGTTGAAGATAAAGGCAATCTTGAGGAAAGATAATTGTCTGGCGGCCATTAGTGAACAACCAACTGGAATCACAAATGAAAAGTAGAATAAGATGGATGGGAATGCTGTAGCTAATCTTCACCTAGCTTTAGTTGATAGAGTATTATCCAGCATAGAAGAAAAGAAGACTGTGAAGGAAATATGGGATCACCTCATAAAATTGTACGAGGCCAAATCACTTCACAAAAAAAAATTCTGAAGAGAAAACTATATACTTTACATATGGCAGAATCCACTTCGGTGATGGAGCATTTAAATACTTTAAATACTCTATTTTCCCAACTCACATCATTGGAGCTCGCAATAGAGATAAGCGAACATGCGAAACTTCTACTCCAAAGTCTACTAGATTCGTATGATTAACTCGTCATTAATTTAACAAACAACACAGAAACTCTAGTCTTTAATAATATTGTAGCTGCTATTCTGTAAGTAGAGAATCAGCGTAAAAGTAAGGAAGATAGGCTGGCGAATTCGCAACAAGCAAAGGCCTTGGCAGTGATAAGAGGAAGATCAATGAAACGTGGCCCAAGTAAGAGTCATAGTTGTGGTAGATAAAAATCTAAGAGCAAGAAGAATTTCAAGTACTACAATTATGGAAAAAAAGGACACCTGAAGAAGGATTGTTGGAATCTGAATAAGAAAGATTTTGTTCCTCAAGAAAATGCGGCAAATACTTCAGATGATGGAGGTGCAATGGTTTGTGAAGTAGCAACAACTATTGGAGGTAAGAGAAGATTTGTTGATGTATGGTTTTTGAATTCAGCAGCTACTTTTCATATGACCTCTCGAAGAGAATGATTCCATCAGTATAAATCTGTCTCTAGGAGATCTGTGTAGAGCTTTAATGATCAAGCTTTGAAGATCGTTGATATAGGCACCATCAAGTTAAAGATGTATGATAGGACAACTCATACTATTAAAAAAGTGCAACATGTGGAAGGCCTAAAGAAGAATTTGTTGTCTATAGGACAATTGGATGATCTCGGTTTTAGATTTGAGATTCAAAATAAGATTATGAAAGTGATTAAAAGAGTGTTGGTATTTATGAAAAGAGAGAAGATTGTTGCAAATCTGTACATGCTGAAATGAGTAACTTTGCAAGAAGAAGAGGCATCCGTTGTAATAACTAGTCCAGATGACAAATCTACAATGACGTGGAATAATAAGCTTGGACATATGTCAGAACAAGGAATAAAGATACTTGCAGAGAAGAATCTACTTCCAAGTCTCACAAAGGTATCAATACCCTTCTGTGAGCATTGTATTATGAGGAAGCAACATCGATTGAAGTTCAACATATCAAAGTTCAAAAGCAAATAAATTCTAGAATTGATCCATTATAATGAATGACAAGTATCAGTTACATCCCTAGGAGGAAAAAATTTCTTTGTATCATTCATTGATGATTATTCGAGGAGATGTTGGGGGTTTTCTATCAAAAGGAAGACAAATGTGTTTTCAACTTTCAAATTTTACAAAACACCGGTGGAACTCAAATCTGGTAAAAAGATCAACTATGTTGCGCTCAGATAACGGAAGCAAATATACTAAAAAAGAATTTGATGAATTATGTAAGAAAGAAGGTATCAAAAGGCAATTCACGACGGCGTACACTCCTCAGTAAAATGGAGTAGCAAAGCAGATGAATAAAACTCTGTCAGAAAGAACAAGAGCAATGTTGAGAACTACAAGTTTAGATAAGAAATTATGTGCAGAAGCAGTCAATACTGCCTATTATGTGGTGAATCAAGCTCCATCAACTACAATTGAGTTGAAGACACCAATCGAGATGTAGACTAGTAAACTAGTGGATTATTCCAACCTTTATATATTTGGAAGTACATCCTATGTGATGTTGAATGCTCAAGAAACTACAAATTTGGATCTAAAATCTAGAAGATGCATTTTCTTAGGGTATGTTGAAGGTGTGAAGGGGCATTGTCTGTGAGATTCTATTGCCCATAAGATTGCTATCAGCAGGGATGTTATTCATGGAAGATAAGGATCAAGAATAAGCAGAAAATGTTAGTACTGTACAAGAGAACTCAGAAACTACAACAGTATAATTGGATAGGGAAGTTGATCAAAATGATTCTTCTGAAGCTGCACCAAAGCACAAGGAGCAAGAACCAGTTGAATATGATGTTCTAGATACTCGAAGACCAACTCGCATAAGAAGAGCACCGAGCTGGCATTCGAATTATATTATGGAGAGCAATATTGAATACTTTTAACTGAAGACGGAGAGTCATCAACTCTTCAAGAAGCAGTGAATAGTTCATATGCATCTTAGTGGATGGTAGCAATGCAAGAAGAAATTGAAGCTTTGTATAAGAATAAGACATGGGAGCTAGTATCACTACCGCAAGAAAGAAAGCCTATTGACAATAAATGGGTTTACAAGATCAAGCGAAGTGGTAACAATCAAGTAGAGCGATATCGTGCTAGATTGGTAGTAAAAGGATATGCTCAGAAAGAAGGTATTGATTTAAACGAAATATTTTCTCCTGTAGTTCGACTCACTACAGTTCGAGTAGTTCGAGTAATGTGTGCTATATTGACTTGCATCTTGAGTAATTAGATGTGAAAATTGCATTTCTTCATAGAGATCTTGAAGAAAAAATTTATATACTCTAACCAGAAGGTTTAGGAATAATAGGAAGATTTGGCTTTCTCAGAAGAATTATTTGAAGAAAATCTTGCGGCGATTCAACATGCAAGATTGTAAGTCAATTTATACCCCTCTTTCTGTTAATTTCAAGTTATCCTCAAATATGAGTCCTAGCAATGCAGAAGAGAGTTGATTATTGTCACTTCCATAGCATTTTATGTGCAAACTTTATTACTTGTTGATTTTATATCCATTTAAGTTTGGTTAGCCATACTTAGATGTATGCAAGTGTTGGCAACATATGGTCTTTGATTAGACTATCGTTACGATTCTTTTGTTGTTTGCAATTACTTGTTCATATTTCCCAAAAAGTTACATTATTGTTCAACACTTAAAAATGGACCTTCATCATCTATTTGCTAGTTTGCTAGTTCCTTGATTCTAGAACACAGGAATTGTTCATGATTTTAACCATTCCACGATTGTATTCTTTATACTTGAGATCTAAGCATTTCCTCATACAGATGCTGTATGTTCTTTTGACCTTTATTTGGAGGACGAACAAGTCCCCTCGTTTCCCATACATAAATGCAAGGGCTACAGATTCAGATTGATGTAGTTGTATTTAGCGCTCTAAGCTACTCTTTGCCTATTTTTGTTTCACTATCTAATATCTGGTGGACATGCAGGTGCGTCCTGGGAAATTGCTACAGTTTATAGAGATTAAAATCATGAAACTGCTTTGAAATGTTTCCAACGTGCTGTTCAGCTTATTCCAAGATTTGCACATGCACACACTCTTGGTGGTCATGAGTATGTGCCTCATAATTACTTTCACTTGGATGATTGGAGAGTCAAATATGATAGTTGATACATATTTCAGTAAATTTTTCATCCAATCGGTCCTTACCTGCAGACATGTAGCTTGGCCTATGTACTAGTACGTGCATTCTGACTCAAAGCCATGCTTTCCTTAAACTGTTTTCATGTTTAAATCACGGAAAAGGGTCGCTTCTGGGTCCATCCCATGGCTATTTAAATTTGTTCATACAAGAATTCCTCCGATTTGCCGTACTGGACTGTTGCAATTGTTTGAATGGAATTTTGGTAAGTTAATAAGTAATTTTTTTAAGTAAAATTCTTTTTAAGAAAAATAGGTGTTTAATTATAAAATAAAAAATACTTTATCATTTTTAATGGAATTTTGGTAGGTTAATAAATACTTTTCTATACAGTAAAGTCTTTTTAAGAAAAATGGATATTTAGTTGTAAAATCAAAAAATACTTCATTAATAGATATAACTTTTTTGATCGGAGCTTCTCAACAAAACTCTCTCAAATGACTTTTTTTAATAGATTTTTAGATTAATTAATGAGTTTAATTTTTAGTCTCTTTTACCCTTATGTTTTACACATAATCTTCACAGTATTCATAAATCTATCTTCTTATTTATTATGTATTTAACTATTTCCTTAACTTGAATATTTATTTTGAGATTTATATAATATTATTTGACTTTTTATATGTTTTAACATTTATTTACAATATTAGTTTACTTATATTATAATCCATATAAAAGATTTGGTTAGATATATTTTTATTTATGTTTTATATAGTTTAAAATTATATAATAATTAATATATTGTGCTTTGCATATTGTTTAATA
>JAOQMP010000006.1:31918073-31941342 GCA_027563575.1 Erythroxylum pedicellare
GATAGAGTTTACATTCAAATAGGAAACTAGCATCCTTATCCTCGAAGATCTCCACTATCTTCAGATGTTGAGTCCCAGTGTAACTCTAACTCCTAGTTGTTGCCACATCATCCAAGATCTCCCTACGATCTCTATCCACTGATGATGCAGTGTAATCTTGCCAAAGCCCACATAGCACACTATCCTGATTCAATGCTTCCCAAAATAAGTCCACTAGTCATGGTCCATTCATCCGAGCTTGGGCCAAGTCCTTATCCCGGGTCGAGTCATACTTTACAAGGTCTGATACTCAACCAAAATTTGTACCAAGTCTGATCCCACTTACCCATGTTTGCCTTAGTGTTTTCGCATGCCTCCCTTATGCGTGTAATCCAACTAACCTTCCTCCTAAGGCGCATCGTGAAGGTCACTGAGAAGTCCTCTAATACGTGTTTAAATTTTGATTCATTTGATATGCTACACTTAGTAATTAATGTCTTAGAAATGCTTAAGATACTTTGACTCATTTGTGATTTAAGGCACAGTTCAGAAGCAAAGAAGTTAAAGTGAGTCGAAAGCACGATATATAGATCATTTTTCAAAGATTAATACTCACTTGTCTTCATGGAGTGAGACAAAGAAAATTAAAAGACAAGAAAAATGAAGATATGAAGAAAAGAATGTGAGCTGCGTAGATTGTGTGTGGGAATTTCATACATATATTCATGTGAATTAATAGCCATGCAAGTTAGAAATTTAATTAATGGACAAAGGAAGGTGACAGCTCCATGCAACGTGATTTAATGTATGAAGATGGTGAGCAGTAAAGTATGCAATAGGTGGATAAATGTTGAACAAAATAGCAACGTGAAGGCATTAGCACAAGCTTCAAATGAAATGTAGCTTACAGGTGAAACAACGTGCATTGTGGAGGAGGGCATAACCCAAAACATAAGGAAACTAGCATTTAATGCTAGCAATGCTTACGTTTAATGTTAAATGCTAGCGTTAAACGCCAATGCTAGCATTGCATGTGTACACTACCATTAAACGGCAACGCTAGTGTAACATGCATATACTGCGTTAAATGTAGCGTTCAAGAGGAAAGAGAGTGAGGTTTTAAAACAAGCGTGAACAGAAGGGTGGTACATCCATCTTTATTTGTCACATCAAAGCTACAGTAATGGGGGTGGCGGCAGAAGAGAGTTTGTGAGATAGGGAGTGAGATATGAACAGTGCCTTGGACCACCATCTTTATTTGTCAAATCAATGGATAGGAGGGCACTAGCGTGAAAGATAACAGAGGTGGAGGCTCTAAAGATTATTATTCATTCTTTTCAGCATTGAAGCATACAGAAAAGATGACTCACAATTGGAGCATAAAAATGGAGATGGAAGGCTAGCGTCCCGATGTTGGTTCGACGGGAATATTGACGCCAAGTCACGGTTAAGCTATTTTTATCATTTTAAGGTTGTAATTTCTTTTCGGATTGTTGTGTTGTTGGTGTTCATTTGGTTGGTTTTGGGATGAATGATCTTAATATGTTATTTTGATCCTATTGCTAAAACATTGAATGTAATCCATAATCGTTACTTTTGATATTTGTGAGTAGCATCTAATGATTGTTGATCGTTAGGAACAACATAACATAGGTTAGATAACCGAACGTGTGATAACATATGTTAAATAACCGAATGTGTGAGGTTACTTCCTATATTGATCATTTTCTAGTTCATAATGTGGCTGCTAAATTGAATTTAGAGATCATATCCTAGTTAATTCGGTAGTTAGGTTTAATTAATGATCGTATCTTGATTAAACACAACCTAAGGGAAAACTGAGCAATAGTCCGAAAAAAGTTATAAAGACATTAGGATGATGGAATATGCTTGATCATGTTTAGGCCGATATTGACCTTACAACCGGATCTTACTTATATTTGACATTTTTCTCATTATTGATTGCTTGTTTTAATTTGTTTTCGATAGTTTACTTTTACTTTAATTTCTAAATTGCTTAAAATCTAAAACCCCCTATATATTTTCCTTGCATCAATTAATTTGGTTAAGGAAATTAACCAAACATTCCTTGTGGATTCGATCTCGACTCACTATAACTACAAATTTTAGTGCGCAAAGTCAGGTAAATTTTACAGTACACTCGATACACGCTGTCAAATTTTGGTGCTGTTGCTAAGGATTGTGGTAGTTTAATTTTCGAATTTGATTTTAGTTGATGTTTTGTGAATATATTTG
Organism: Erythroxylum pedicellare; assembly: GCA_027563575.1. NCBI lineage: Eukaryota > Viridiplantae > Streptophyta > Magnoliopsida > Malpighiales > Erythroxylaceae > Erythroxylum > Erythroxylum pedicellare. The sequence goes on from JAOQMP010000006.1 coordinate 31,920,309, forward strand.
TTTATAATCATTCTTTTTGTTAATTGTTAATTGTTAATTGTTAATTGTTCGTTAGTGTTGGTACATGGTAGTGACCAGATCTCTTCGTAAAGAAATTGAGCAGCTTCATCTGGAGATCGAGAGAACATTGCAGAGATTGCATAGGGAAGCAAAGTTAATTTTGGTAGATGAATTGGAATCAAAATCTAAAGACACGATGGCAAATCCAAGAACTCTAAGGGAGTTGGCTGCACCTGATTTAACTCAAAGACCATTATGTATAACATTTCCGAATTTTGTTAAACATGTTACCTTTGAGTTAAAATCTGGATTAATTCATTTATTTCCTAACTTTTATGGTCTTGCAGGTGAGGATGCACATAAGCATCTTAAGGAAGTAGATGTAATGTGTTTGGGCATGAAGCCTTACGGGGTGATCGACGAGCATATCATATTGAGGGCCTTCCCTTCTCACTAAAAAATGCAGCAAAGGATAGGCTATTTGACTTTCCAGCTGGAAGCGTGAATACTTGGTTAGAGATAATGAGATTATTCTTGGGAAAATATTTTCCAGCTGCAAAGATAACAAGTATTCAGAAGGAGAAATGTGGTATTAAACAACACAATGGAGAATCTCTTTACAAACACTGGGAGCAGTTTAATAAGTTATGTGCCAGTTGTCCACACCACAACATACCAGAGTGACTTCCCATCCAATATTTTTTATGAAGGATTGCTATCGATGGAGAGGAGTCTGGTTGATTCGGTGAGCGATGGGGCACTTTACGAGAAGACTCCCATTGAAGCTAGGATATTACTTGAGTGGATGGCTGCTAACACCCAACAATTTGACACTCACAATGGTGTTCGACAAGTAAATGAGGTAAGCACTTCATCCATTGAACATTGTTTAGATGAACTAACATCTTTTGTGAGACAGATTGTAATTAGACAGGAATAAGTGAAAGTGTGTGGGATATGTTCAAACACGAGTCATCCAACTGATGAGTTCCTAATGTTGTAAGAGGGGAGTATGGAGTACGTGAATGCTTCAGGAGAGAACTTCTCGAACCAATATAACTCGTACTCGCAGACATATAACCAAGTTAGAGGCAACTTGAGTTATGGCGGGAACTGACAATAAAATTAATTCCAAAATCAGTCACAAGGAGTACAAGGATTTCAACTAAAGCAACAAGGAGCACATGAAGCTTCTTCTTCCAATTTAGGTACATCTTTAGAAGAACTTGTTAAGAATCTTGCTGCTAACAATCTGCAATTTTAACAGGATATGTAGCAATAGTTGCAACAGGGCTTACAACAAATCTAACAAGAGACAAAAGCAAGCCAACAGAGCATGGAACACCAAATGGGTCAGATGGTAGTAAGGCTCAATCGCCTAAAATCACAAGGTGGAAGAAACCTGCCATCACAACCTGAGGTGAACTCGAAGAATATCAGTGCCATAACCCTAAGGGGTAGAAAGGAGATTGAGGGTCCCAAAAGAACCCCATCAAAGATTGCTATTGAGGAAGGGATTGACAAGAAATTTGAAAAGGAAAAAAATATGTCATCTAGTACGAAGGTAAATTTCGAAAGTCCTAAGATTATTAAATTTAACCTTCCACTTTTTTGAGCAGATTGACAAGACTAAAAAAGGAGGATAAGGAAAAAGAGATATTGGAGACTTTCCGAAAGGTAGAATTCAATATACCTTTGCTCGAAGTAATCAAGTAAGTACCAAGGTATGTCAAATTTCTCAAAGAACTACATACACATAAGAAGAAACTGAGGGGTGATGAGAAAGTGATGATGGGTGAGAATGTGTCGGTAGTATTAAGAAAGAAGATGCCTTCAAAATGTCGGGATCTAGGTATGTTTACCATTCCTTGCAAAATTGGTAATACTGTGATCAATAGAGCTATGTTAGATTTGGGTGCTTCTATTAATGTGATGCCTCATTCGATTTATGCTTCTTTGAAGTTGGGCCCTCTGAAAAAAATGAGTGTAATCATATAACTGGCTGACCGCACTAATGCTTATCCTGATGGTGTGGTTGAGGATGTTTTGGTACAAGTGAATAAGTTAGTGTTTCTTGTAGATTTTTATGTTATGGATATGAACGATGACATTTTATGTAATCTGATACCTATCTTGTTGGGGAGACCGTTTCTTGATACGACTCAAACTAAGATATATATTCGTAAGGGGACCATCATAATGGAATTTGATGGGGAAGTGATTCATTTCAATAGTTTTGATGCCATGAAACATCCTCCTAATGGTCATTGTGTTTTTTCTGTTGATGTGATTGATCCTTGGGTGCAGGAAATATTTAAATTAAGTTACAGGGATCATTTGGAATTGGTTTTAATTGAGGATATGGAAGTAGAATCCAACACTGATGTTGAGATGGGAGGAGCTTGCGGAAATGGCAGCCACCTTGGACTCATTAAAAAGCTCTCTAAAAAGGTATGATTTGGCTTCTATACAATACCTGAAGCTCACCAGAATTTGTTACCTTCTGATGTGCAGGCACTATAATTAGAATTGAAGTCACTCCCTACACATCTGAAGTATGCTTATTTAGGAGATAAGCAGACTCTCCCAGTTATCATCTTGGTGGAGTTAACTTTAAATCAAGAGGAGAGGCTGGTTCGAATGTTGAGAGAGTATAAGAAGGCCAACGGGTGGACTATCGTAGATATCCAAGGGATAAGCCCTTCCATATGCATGGACCGCACTTTGTTAGAGGAGGATGCAAAATCTACAAGGCAAGCCTGGCGTAGGTTGAATCCTCCAATGATGGAAGTTGTGAAGAAGGAGGTGTTGAAGCTTTTTGATGCTAAGGTTATCTACCTGATTTCTGACAGTAAGTGGGTAAGTCCTGTACCGGTGGTTCCAAAGAAGTTTGGAATTACCGTTGTGACAAATCAAGAAGGTAAGTTCATTCCTACCCAAGTGCAAACCGGGTGGCGAGTATGTATTGATTACAGAAAGTTAAATTTTGCTACTCGTAAAAACCACTTTTCCTTTCCTTTTATTAATCAAATGCTTGAGAGATTAGCTAGTTATGACTATTATTACTTTTCAGATGACTTTTTAGGTTATCTTCGGATCCCGATCGCATCAGAAGATCAGGAGAAGACCACATTTACATGCCTATTTGGTATGTTTACCTATCGAAGCATGCCATTCAGATTATGTAACGCACCTGCCACGTTTCAAAGGTGTATGTAAGCATTTTTTTTCCAAATATGTTGAGAAGATTATCGAGGTATTCATGGATGATTTTAGTGTATATGGATCTTCTTTTGATGAATGCCTTGAGAATCTTGCCATTATCTTAGAACGGCGTATAGAAACTAACCTTGTGTTGAACTGGGAAAATGTCATTTTATGATGGATCAAGGTATAGTTTTAGGCCATGTTATATCTGCTAAGGGTATTGGAGTAGAAAAGTCCAAAGTTGATCCATGTTATATCTGCTAAGGGTATTGGAGTAGAAAAGTCCAAAGTTGATCTTATTTCATCTTTACCTTGCCCCTTTACTGTGAGGGAAGTGCGTTCTTTTCTTAGGCATGTAGGTTTTTATCGAAGGTTGATTAAGGACTTTTTAAAGATAACCACACCACTATGGAAGCTTCTTTAACAAGATGTCTCCTTTGAGTTTGACGAGAGGTGCAAAGGAGCACTCAACAAACTTAAGGAGCTTTTAACATCCCCACTGGTGATTCAACTGCTAGATTGGAACCTCCCCTTCGAGAACATGTGTGATGCGAGAGATTATGCAATGGGGGCGGTTCTAAGACAAAGAGTAAGAAAAGCTTTACATGCCATCTACTATGCTTCAAAGAATTCAAACCTGGCTTAATTGAATTATCCCACTACTAAAAAAGAACTATTATCTGTGGTTTTTGCTTTGGAAAAATTTCGATCGCATTTGCTTGGTGCTAAAGTGATTGTTTATTCAGACTACACAGCTTTACAATACTTGCTCATAAAGAAAGAAGCAAACCGAGGTTGATCAAATGAATTCTCCTTTTTTAGGAATTCGACTTGGAGATTAGAGATAAGAAGGGGGCAAAAAATGTGGTGGCGGACCATCTCCGCCGTTTGATAAAGGAAGAAGATGATATCCCTCTACGAGAAAGCTTTCTGGATGAGCAATTATTTTTTGTCAATGTGACACCACCATAGTTTGCAAACATTGTCAATTTTTTAGTAACTAACGAATTACCTATTGGTTTATCAAAGGCTCAGAGGGATAAGATACGGAGTGAAGTGAAGTATTATGTATGGAATGACCTATATCTTTGGAGGCACTGTGCAGATCAAGTTATCAAGAGGTATGTACCGGAAAATTAATCATCATCAATTTTAGCCTTCTGCTATTCGTATGCTTGCGGAGGACATTTTGTAGTAAAAAGGACAACTCATAAAGGCCAACATTGTTCAAAGATGCATATACCTTTTGCAAATCCTATGATAGATGCCAACAGTTAGGTAACCTATCCTGTAAGGATCAATTTCCACAAACTCCTTTGCTTTTATGTGAAAATTTGACATTTGCAGCATCGATTTTATGGGACCTCTCCCTCCGTGTCTTGGCTTTACTTATGTATTGCTTATGGTTGATTATGTTTCTAAATGAGTGGAAGCTAATGCCACTAGGACTAACGATACCAAGGTTGTTGCAAATTTTGTTATGGCTAACAATTTTTCTAGGTTCGGGATACCAAAAGCCATCATTAGTAATAGAGGAACCCACTTTTGCAACAGGGTGATGGAACCAATGTTCAGAAAATATCACATCATGTACAAAGTTTCCACTGCTTACCATCCTAAAACCAATGGGCAAGGTGAAGTCTCAAATTGAGAAATCAAGTTCATCCTGGAGAAAATCGTGCAACCCAATAGGAAGGATTGGAGTGTAAGGCTAGAAGATGCATTGTGGGCCTACAAGACGGCTTACAAAACACCAATTGGAATGTTGCTGTATAGGCTAATGTTTAGGAAGCTACATCATCTTCGGGTGGAATTATAGCATAAGATATATTGGGCTATTAAAAGATGCAACATGCACTTGGATGAAGTAAGAGTGTATAGGAAATTGCTTTAAGAGTTGGAAGAGATGAGGAATGAGTTATATCAAAATGCAGTGTTATATAAGTAGAGGATGGAATCTTTTCATGATAAGATGATTTCGAGGAAAAGCTTCTCGGTGGGCCATAAAGTGTTATTATATCATTCCAAACTCAAACTCTTTCCAGTTAAGTTGCCTTCCCATTGGGTTGGTCAATTTGTTATCACTCATATCTTTCCTTTTGGTGCAGTGGAGATACGAAACCTCCAAATTGACAAGACATTCAGAGTAAATGGTCATCGCTTGAAGTTTTATTATAAGGGCTTCCAAACAGAATATTTGGAGGTGTTGATGCTGGGGTATGTGACTAGTGTCACTCAATGCACGCAATTGGAGGTTGACTTAACGATGTTAAACAAATGCACTGTTTGGGAGGCAACTCAAGGGAAGTTAATTTTTGTCTTTTATATTTTCGCATTTGATATTTTTGTTAACTACTTCATTTCTTGCATTTGATTTTACATTGAGGACAATGTCAGTTTTAAGTATAGGGGTGTGGTATATTAGTTTTAATGCATGTTTTTGAGCTTAATTGTAGCTCATGTGACTTCTTAGGCAATCTTCAAAATCAAATGAACAAAATCAAAAAATTTCTTGTTTTCTACTTCTTTTAAGATTATTTAGTCATAATTAGAGTGTGCATTGATTTGTAAAATCTATAGTAAAATTTGGCATGTACTTTCGCTCTTGTGGTTTCTTAATATGCATTATTCTTAGAAGAGCGGTGATTAGTGGTAAACAAAAACCAGTGAAATTTTGAGCCATATTAGACTGAGACATCTATATCAGTCTCACTGTTTTGTTTGTTATGTGCGACCTTCATGACATATACATCCTTACTTTGAGTTGATTTTCTATTGGAGACCATATTTTTATCACATGCATTTTTATGAAAATGATTAGGCATTCTTTGTTGATTACGAGCTACATTAGCCAAATAGCCTACCCAACTATATAAATTTTCCTTTGCTAACCCCCTTTGAGCTTAATTATCCTTTTCTTTTGTTTAAACCACATTAAATGCTCCTAAACAAATGCCCTACCCAAGTCTTAAAGCTAATGGAGCATTTGTTAATTCTTGATGAACGTGATTATACAAAAGACTAAGTGTGGGAGTATGCATACATGTGGGTTGGTTATATTTGCTAAAATTCCATGTTATGAATACTATGTTGATGTAGCTCCTATCACTTCTACTTTTGAAGAAAAAAGAAAAAAAAGTAAGTTTGAATAAAAGTATCAATTAGGAAATACCATTATTGTGAAAAGTTGTTAATAGTTTATCCTCCTTAAGTTATATTGATTAGGTGTTTGAATATATTGCATATAAGGCATATGTGGTTTTAGATGGAGCACTTTTTTTGTTATGCTCATGTGGATTAAGGTGTGAGAGCTGAATTGAGTTGTGAAACATAATTGTTGCATTCTTCATAGCTGACGATATCCAGTTTTGAATGATGTTAACTTGTACACTTGATATCTCATTGAGCATTACTTTTGCTTCACTAGCTTGATGACTTGTTATACTAAATTAACCAAAATACTTCTCACCTTACCTTTGCCTACATTACACCCCTAGAAAAGTCCTTTGATTCATAATTATGCATGTGACTTTTAGTGGTGGAGAAATGAAATGATATGCAAAGTTATGGAATGTTGTAATCATTAATGGTGTTTGAGTGTACCCATGGAAATATCTTGTTTAAACACCTTCTGTCCAAGTCTACCTATAAATTATTCAATTTCTAAGGATAGTGAATATTGATTGATCATGAGTAGAAACTTTGAATGTTGAGTTTTTGCTTAGGTTTTGAAAGTCATTCACTTTATGATTATCTATTCTTAAGAAATGTGGAAAATGAGTAAAAATTTTGGTTTGCATTTTTTATTTTGACAATTTGCCCAAGGACAGTCAAAGGCTAAGTGTGCAGGAACTTAATATGTGTTTAAATTTTGATTCATTTGATATGCTACACTTAGTGATTAATGTCTTAGAAATGCTTAAGATACTCACTTTGACTCATTTGAGGCACAATTTAGAAGCAAAGAAGTTAAAGTGAGTTGAAAGCACAATATATAAGTCATTTTCTGAAGATTAATACTCACTTGTCTTCATAAAGCAAGACAAAGAAAATTAAAAGACAAGAAAAATAAAGACATTAGGATGATGGAATATGCTTGATCGTGTTTAGGCTGAGATTGACCCTAGAACCGGACCTTACTTATATTTGACATTTTTTTCATTTTTGATTGCTTATTTTAATTTGTTTTCGATAGTTTACTTTTACTTTAATTTCTAAATTATTTAAAATCCAAAAAACCTATATATTTATCTTGCATCAATATATTTCGTTATGGAAATTAACTGAACATTTCCTGTGGATTCGATCCCGACTGATTATAACTACAAATTTTATCGTGGAGAGTTAGGTAAATTTTGCAGTGCACTCGACATGCGCTGTCATGCTTCGAAGTTTAAAACAAACCACCCCCATTAGATTAATTCGACACCCTCATCAAATTAGTCTGAAGGTAGGCATTCACCTAGTCCTCGAATTGGCACAAAGTCGTATCTTTCTCCCACGTAGCTTCCACGATAGGTTTACCTTTCCACTGAATCAAGAACTCGGTCCATCGGTTGTTCTTATGTTGACCCATTGTTCGATGATCTAGGATCTTCTCTACTTAATCCTTGAACTATTTCCTTACAACCGGTGGAGCTCGCTTCACCTGACTCCTACTCGGATCTGATGTATTTTTATAGTAAGACTTGAGAAAAATAACATAAAAAGTAGGGTGTACCTTTAATCGCTTGGGCAATTTCAATCTATATGCCATGTTCTCCATTTTGTGTAGCACTTCAAACGATCTATCGTACTTCGACACTAAACCCCTATTAACTTGCTTACTCGAGATCTTCTTCCAAATGTGTGGGGTTAGTTTTAACAAAACTTTATCTCTCACGTCAACTTCTAACGGTCTCCTCCGAAGATCCACTTGCTTTTTCATCCGTCGAGAAGCTTTTCGAAGACTGTCCCTCATCTCATCCAACAGCTCTTGCTTCTCCATCGCAAACTTATTTACTGCAGGACGTTTGCCACCTATCCTCTATTAAGCAATCTCTAGTGGTGTCAAAGGTTGTTATCCCAACACAATCTCAAAGGGACTTTTCTCTATAGCCGAAGATCTATGCAAGTTATAGAAAAACTGTGCAGTATTAAGTAAGCTCAACTAGTTACGTTGACTTGAATTTACATAATTCTGTAGGAACTCCTCCAACAAAATGTTGATCCTTTCTGTTTGGCCACTTATTTATGGGTAATTTGTTGTTGAGCATTTCAAATTGCAACCCATAATATTAAAAAAGGATGTTTAGAATCAGCCTGTAAATATGACGTCTCGGTCACTCACAATATCTGCTAGAACTTCAAAATACTTGACCATATTCTTGTATAACTACTCGGCCACAACATCCTAGGGACAAATCATAAAAGTTGGCATGAAGATCGCATACTTGGAGAATATGCCAACTATCACTATGATTGATGTCATATTGTCCACCTTTAGAAACCTACTAATAAAATCCATTGAAACCGATATCCACAATCTCTCGGGGATAGATAAGGGCTGTAGCAAACTGGCTTCCTTTTTCCTCTCCAATTTATCCAACTAATAAATGAGGCACGTATTAACGTAACATTCCACGTCATTCTCCATCTTCGGCCAAAAATATGGATGAGATAGGAGCGCTAGTATTCGTTTGACTCCTATGTGACCAACCCACTGTGAGTCATGCGTCTCCTTCAATAACTGTTTTTGCAATCCACCAAAGCTCGACACATATACTTGACTGCTTTTAATCATCAAAGTCCATCATCGTCGAGCCAAAACCTATGTGTAACACCTTCTTTGACTTGAGAAATCAACTTATATCACATGGTATCTAATGGAGCTGCCGCCTTAATTTGCTGTAATAGGTTGGACTCTACCCTCGTGACCGAATAAAGGACCGAAAATACCTCCTTCCTACTCAAGGTATCTACCACGTTGTTGTGCCTTCCCGATTTATGCTTCAACAAAAAGTCATACTTAGCAAGAAACTCCTACCACTGGGCTTATTTTGCGGACAACTTCTTTTAGGTCCTAAAAAATGTATTAGCAACATTATCCAAAATATGCTTGCCATGTTTCAAGGCAATACACCACCGTAAGCATATCCTCTCGTAAGTCGAGTAACGTTGCTCAGCACCATTGAGCTTTCGGCTCTCAAATGATACCAAATGACCCTCCTATACAAGGACTCCTCCAATGGCTTTGTCCGAAGCATTAGTATGTACCTTAAATAGAAGATCGAACATGGGCAGCTTTAACACAGGTTTGGATGAGATAGCGGCTTGAAGTTTCTCGAATGTCTCCTCACATGCACTTGACCAATACCACTTTTGCTTCTTCTTTGGCAAGTTCATCAATGGCGCCACTTTCTTAGAGTATCCCATAATGAACCACCTATAGTAGTTCACTAGGCTGAGAAAACTTTGTAATTCTCGTACTATCGTGGGAGCTTGCCATTTAAATATCTCTTTCACCTTTCTTGGATCCATCCTGATCTGACCCTTGCTCACCACGTGACCCAAGAATTTGATCTCCAATTAGGCAAACTCGAACTTCTCCATCTTCATGTAGAGCTTGTGCTGCCTTAGTCTTTCGAAAACTCGCCTAAAGTGTTCCATATATTCTGTCATGTTAGTGTTATACATCACAATGTCGTCTAAGTAGACCACAACAGACTCATCCAAGACTCATCATAAGGTTGCAAAATGTAGCAGTGGCGTTAATTAATCCAAACGGCATAACTAAAATTTCGTAGGATCCATACCGAGTTACGCACGTTGTCTTTTGCTCATTACCCTTAGCTATCCGCACTTGCCAATACCCATTCCGAAGATCCAACTTAGTGAACACCTCAGACCTTGACAACTTGTCCATCAAATCTTGAATCAAAGGTATCAGATACTTTTTTTGATCATTACCTTATTCAATGCTCGATAGTCCACACACATCCAAAGTGCATCATTTTGCTTCTTTTGAAACAATACCAGGGCATCGTGTGGGGCTTTGGATGGTTGGATGAACCCTGCTTCCAACTACTAACCAAGTTGTTTTCGAAGTTTCACCAATTTCATTAGGGACATCCTATATGGGGCACGTGTAGGTGAGATCGCTCCAGGAACCAACTTAATCCTGTGATCTACCTCACGATGAGGGGGAAGAGTTTTTGGCAACTTTTTTGACATCACCTCCCAAAACTCCCACAAAAACTTGCAACCGCATTAGGGACTTCCACCACATGGTCTTCGTTGATTTCCCACATGGAAAAGAGATAGGTCTTCATGCCTTTCTTCAACCCTTTCTTGATGCTCATGGCCGAAACATATCCTACCAAAGTTGTAGCATTCGTCGTTCCACTATGAACCTACAAAAATTCACGTAAAAAAATTTTTGATCGTTCATTAAGATCATACCTCCCAAACTTGGATACATCACCACCTTTGCTGCTTTGAGAAAATCGACCCCTAATATCATCTCGAAATCCTCTAATGGTATGATAATGAAGTTCATCTTAGCACTCTAACTTCTAATTTTCACTAGAACGTTGTAAGCTATTCCTGGAAGTACTTGTGCCTTCCCCACAGGGGTTTTAATCTTCATTGGGGCAATGGACACCCTTATGCCCAATTTCTGAACCATCTTTTCCGCTAGGAAACTGTGAGTCATACCCGTATCTAACATTGCAGTTATGTCTTTCTCCCTAACCTATACACATATATGCATTAGTCTATCAAAGAGAACTGACTCGCTACTAATCGCATTAAGCAAGGTGATCAGATTTAGTGCTGCATCTTTCGAAGATTCACTGTCTTCTTCAATAATTAGGGCATTCAACTTTTCCTTTCTTGGGAACTTTCTAACAAAGTGTGGACCACTACACACGTAACAAGTAACCTTTCCCTTCTTTGAGGACATCTCCTCGTTATTAAAGCCACCATTCTGCTTCCACTTGCCCTTGAAATCCCCTTTCTTGGAGTCTTTCTTTTTCATACCCTCGGTCTTCTCCTATTAGGCGTGGCTTTTGCCATTGGAAGAATTTGAGGAGCTCACCTTAGATTCTTTTTCCAATTCGAAAATCCACCAAGGCATCAGCGATTACGATTGCACTAACCACGTCCTTCATGTTTTGCCTTTTGTAACTCCATTTAAGCTTACGATTATAACCCTGATAGAAAATTGAAGAGCTTGTCCTCGTTTGACGTATTCTCAATATTCAGCATTAGAGAACTAAATGATTTGACATAGTCTCTTATGATCCATCCTGTTTGAGCTTCTTCGAGGCATCTCTTGCAAGCCAAGAAGTATTCATGAGAAGGAACTGATCCTTAAGCTGCTTCTTCATCTGCACCTACATTTTCACGAGAGTTCTACCCATATTGATCTCTGTAAAGGTCCTCGTCCTCCACCAGAGCTTGGCATCTCCATCTAAGTACATGGTCGTCATATTGACCTTCTCAGTATCGGGTACCATAGTAGCTGCAAAGTACTACTCTATATCCCACAAAAAATTCTCCAACACCTTAGCATCTTACACGCCTTCAAACACCCTGGCTTCATGTACCTTCACAGATGAAATTTGTGGTGTGGACCTTTCAACCTAATTGATATCTAGCATTGCAACGACATGCCTCAGAAGAGTGATCTTAAACTGAGTCTCCTCTTGTGATTCAATAAATCCACCATTTGTTGTTGCAACTGTTGGATTTACACCTCCAACATCTCGAATCAAGTATTATGAGATATGACCTCTTCCTCCCCTTGAGGAATTGGCCTAATGAGTGCCTCTACCCTGGTCACTCATTCTGTAAAGTTGCTTACTACCATCTCGAAATTTGGCTCTAATACTAGTTAATACAAAGGACACCTTGGGAATCAAACTTTCACCAAAGTTGATTGCTAACACCTTTGTACGACAATCTTACTTAGGTCTGCTTAAACAATACTTCAGCCTTCAACGACCCTCAAAGTGTTTACCCCACACACTTGAAGAAGCAATGTTACAAAGGCAATAAGAAAATAAAGGCAACAAGGAAACAAAAGAGATATGGTAAAACCAACCTTTATATTACTTTCTCTCAAAAGAATACAAGGAATACTCTCTCTGACTGAATGAGGAGAGCAAAACTCGAATGAGCTATATATAGACACTCTAACTGGGAAGCTAAGTTACATTCAAAATCTCACTTAAATTGAACTACCTAAGATCATGCTAAGATCGTGTCTATTTCTATCACATTACATCACATGGACCAATTAGATGACACTCCATCCAAATAGGACTCTAACTGATAAGTTAGAATCTGCAAGATAACATAAAGATAGAGTTTACATTTAAATAGAAAACTAGCATCCTTATCCTTGAAGATTTCCACTATCTTCAAATGTTGAGTCCCACTGTAACTCTAACTCCAACTCCTAATTGTTTCCATATCATCCAAGATCTCCCCATGATCTCTATTCGTTGATCATGTAGTGTGATCTTGTCGAAACCCACATAACATATTGGCCTAATCTAATGCTTCCGACAACAAGTCTGCTAGTTGTGGTCTATTCATTCGAGTATGGGCCAAGTCTTTAATCCATAAAGTCCTTAGCATGGGTCAAGTCAATCTCTATAAGGTCCGAGACTCTACCAAAATTTGTAATAAGTCTAATCCTACTCGTCCATGTTTGCCTTAGTGTTTATATCTCCATAATGCGTGTAATCTAGCTAACCTTCCTCCTAAGGCGCATCGTAAAGGTCACTGAGAAGTGTTTTGAAGTTTAAGGGTCTAACACTTGGGTTAGAAAAGGTCAATTATAAGCACTTGTGGCTTTTAAATCTATGTGGGATGCTTCACATAATGGTTGGTATTTTGACAATGGGTACTCACGTCACATGAAAGGTGAAAGAAGTTACTAGATGGATTGTCAAAATTGTGTAGATGATCACGTTTCCTTTGGTAATGGAAAGAAGGATTCAGTTATTGGAAGGGGGACTATATGTGTGGATGAACTATCACATCTCAAAAACATACTTCACATTGATAGGTTAAAAGCCAACTTAGTGAGTATAAGCCAATTTTATGATGATAGATTTTTGGTTAAATTCATTGGTGATGAATGCAGGGTATTAAACGAACAAGGAGAATGTTTGGTGAGTGGCAGAAGATTGACAGACAATTGTTATATGTTGCAGATCACTACTTGCAAATCAACCTCACATGACGACAACATAAATCTTTGGCATCAAAAGCTTGGCCATGTCAACTATGATCTCATTAACAAGTTGAGGAAATTCGAAGCAGTAAGAGGATTGCCCATAATAAACAATGATGACAAGACACTATGCAGTGCATGGCAAATGGGTAAACAAATGAGAGTGCCATATAAAAAGGTTGGACATGTTACTTCCTTACGTATATTGGAATTAATTCATATGAATTTGGTTGGTTCAACACAACATGTTAACATTGGTGGAATGAGATATTTTTTGACTTGTGTTAATGATTACTCTAGATACACTTAGGTAGAATTCTTGAAGGAAAAATCAGATGAGTTTAAGGCTCTTAGAAGTCTATGTTTGCAGGTTACAAATATGAAAATTTTGACAGTGTTAAGAATACAATCAGATCATGGAAGGGAGTTCAAAAATGCAAGTTTCAACTACTTTTATGAGAAATATGGTATTATGCAAGAATTTTTAGCATCTAAAACTCCTCAACAAAATGGAGTTATTGAGAGAAAGAATAGAACTCTTTAAGAAACGACCAGATCTATGTTAAATGGAAGAAGACATCATTGAGGTTTTGGGCTGAAGCGGTAAACTCGACATGCTACATATGCAACTAAGTATAACCTTAGAAGCAACTTGAACAAGACGTCCTATAAACTTTGAAAGGGAAGAAACCAGATATCAACTATTTTCATGTATTTGGGAGTAATTGTTATATTCTAAAGGGTCAAGATCAACTGGGGAAGTTCGAGAGTAAAAGTGATGAAGACATCTTTCTTGGATATTCAATCCATAGTAACGTATATCGAGTGTTCAACCAAAGAACCAAGATAGTGATGGAATCTATAAATGTTGTGACAGATGATGTGCATCAAATAATTGATGAAGTAGAAGAAGAAGATCTTCAAAATTAGCTATACAAATCAGAATAAAGATGTAAAGAAGCAAAAGCCAAAAGCTGCCCAGATTTGTAGTCAGTTGTTGTTGGTAAAGGAATTGTTCAGACAGAGGATCAATCAGTTGCTTCAGAGGAATGAACTAACCAGGAATCTGATGCTGAAATAAGTCTCTTGAATAATGAAAACTCAAGGGAAGATGATTCAACATGGATCCGCCATCATGAATCAGAATATGTCATTATATTGAGAGCACAATTGGCGAAGTCAGTGATAGAAGGAAAATACAAGAGAGAAAAAGGATAGATTATTGGGAACTTACGGGTGTTATGTTGTACTTCTTCATTTGAACAAAGGAATGTGAAAGAAGCATTATAACATGAAATTTGGACAGTATCTATGCCAAGGTCATCGGATGTGAATGCTATTGGAACAAAATGGGTATTTTGCAACAGAACCGATGATAGAGATAATATGACGAGGAATAAGGCCATCTCTTTGTGGGGCACTGAGACTACGTGCTTTACAACTTTGAAGCTTATTGAAGTTAGTTCATAAAAAAAAGGTTTGAAGGAGTTAACGTCTACAATTTATGAGTTTTTTATTTATTGGTTTTCTAAGGTTTAGGTAATTGGTGTGGGTTTGAATTTTTCTTACTTGTTGAATAACATATTTGATGTGAAAATGACGCTCTTATTGAAGATTTGAGAGTTCTACTTCTGGACTTTAATTTACAGAGTTATGTCGAGAAAATGTTAATGCTTGGTTGGAGACCTATAGGAAGATTCAAGTTTTCTATGCTTTGGTTTTTTGAATTTAATTAGTGGTATGCAGATGACTTTGATGTGAGTAATGATATATTGACTAGTATTTTGGCTGGTGGTAAATTGTTATCTGGGCGTGCTTATGATTCTTCTGCTGCACCTACTACTAATTTTTATGCCACCTTATTCGTTGAGATTGATCGCATCTTGTTTATTTAGCTGTTGATATTTTGCTTTTTGGCATTTTTTGGTCCCAAAGGGGAGAAAAGTGGATAATTGTTGATTGTTTTGACAATTGTTTCTTTGGGTATTTGACAACTGTTAATGAGAACTTGACAAACATGATGTTTATGCAAACTTGATAACATTTGGAAGTTATTTTGAACTCGATGTTCAATTAAGGGAGAGTTCTTATGGATGTTTCGTGTCCAATTATTTTCTTAAGGGGGGTTTTGACATGTGACAAATAATGTCAAAAAGGGAGAGACTGTCAAGATATGTGTTATGATATCTTATTAATTTATTTAGGACATTATTTGTAATTGGATATAATTGGTTATTTGTGAAATATCATTATGATGAGTATTATATCTTGTGTGGGATTCTTGAAGATAAGGTTATTGGGATGAAATCACCATATCTTGATGAATATTATATGTAGATTTTTTGCGATCTTAGGACTATCTTTGACAGCCTATTTTCGGTAGTTCTATCCATATAAGGCAATTGATTTTGTAGGTATCCTATCAACAGTGGACAATTGTGTTTTCCCTACCTATTGTGTGAATTTTCTGGGCTATATTGTTACTATTTTTATGTGGAAAAACGACTAGTTGAAGGTGGCTTGGCAACTGTAGTTTAGGGTATCTTGAGCTATCTTTAAAGGCTAATTTTTGGTGATTTTTGTAATCTATTGTTGGTGTGTTCTATACAAATATACTGGGATTTTTGGATAGCTGCTTGACATGTTCTTTTGAGAGGAAAACATGCAAATTCTTTGTTGTGTGTGCAACTATATTTTTGTGAGATTTTTTTTGGTGATCTTATCTATCTTGGGCAACTGTGTTTTCTCCACCTTGTGTGTGAATTTTTTGGATAGTTGTGTTATTGTTTTTGAGTGAAAAATGCGTCCAGTACATGGGTTTCGTGAGCAACTATATGTTGTGACATTTTAGTGATGAAAAATTATTTTGTTTGATGTCTTCTTGGAATTACTGTGCGTGGATTAGTTGCTAATAATTTTTAGAGATCCGCAATAGATATTGTTATACCACTTCCTACACCTTCGATTAATAAAGCAGCATTTTTAGGGCAATTGTTTTTTTTATATCAATTGTCTTTGTTATGTCCTTATTGTGTTAATCACTTGAGTTGTTTAATTCTTATCTTTATTATTAAACATTGTTGTTAGAAAATCTTCTATTGAGGTTTGCATGAGGTGGTGTGTTATTGGGTATAATTTGCTTTAATAGGTTGTGAGGACGAATGATGGTTTCAAAGGCAGAGTGAGTTGGCTCTATAATGCCTTGAGTAAAACTATTATTGTCCTTTGGTGAAAGTGATTAAACTGAGTGAGGGCCCCGTAGACAAGGACGGATGCACATTACTTGCCCCCACTGCCCCTACTTTTTTTAAAAAATTTTATAAAAAAGTTATTATTTTAAGTTTTTCATAAAATAAAATAAAAATTTCCCCCCACTCAAAAAATTTTTATCCACATTTAAATTTTGCTCCTATTAAAAATAAAATTTTGCCCCCACTCAAATTTTTTTTTGGATCTTTTCCTGCCCATAGACATAGGCAAGATGTGCTGAACTGCATCACCAGATCTCTTGTGTTGATTTATTTATTTTGCATTTAAGTTTTTGTTTTTCGTTTATGCTAGAAAATTTACAGTTGCTGACACAGTTGCTTTTTATCAAGCAACCACATATGCAATTCAAATCAACTATAGTTAAACCAGAATTTTTGCAAAATCACGTCGTTTTGGATTTCAGTATTTATAGACGTCCACTTATCAATTTATCTAGGATTTATCATAGAAACATTTTAAGGAATTATGTTACCTTCATTCTGGATCATCAATGCGAAATTATGTTATCTTCATTTTGGATCATCAATGCGAAACAATCTTTTTGGAGAACTCATTACCCTTGACAAAGTGGGTCAGTGGAAGAATACAAGATTAGATTTCAAAGTTTGCTTGCGTGAGTAACTAAACCGTGGTACGTGCTAATCATCAGGTGGATATTTTTACTATAGGGTTGTCTAAATCCATCTGCTTTGATGTGAAAATTCCTTGTCCTATAGATTTAGTGTCAGGCATAAGAGCCTTATTAGGGCGTTCACGAGGAAGTTACAACTTATTGAAGGGAAACGCTACAATTATAATTGGATAATATCCAGACATATCTTAAATATTGTAAGAAGTCAAAGAGGAAGAAGGCAAAATAACAATATAGAGTTCAAAGAGCAGATATACTAATCAACCTTTATCAAATGTTTGAATTGAGCTAAAACGGAAGAAAGAAAGGACAACATATTGTGTTACAATTATGATGAGGCATAAGCTGGTGGTCATAAATGCAGACATATGTTTTGGATGGAAGTAGCAAACGTGGAACAAGACGAAGACGAATATAGAAAAATGTTGCTACTTTAGAGCCCTAGGTCTCTCTTTATACAACTACAGGGGTCTAAAAAACGTGTAAATTATGCAAACTGAGACATACATACAAGGGCATCAAGTTTTAATTCTGGCATATTTTAAAAGCATTTAAAATTTGGAAATAAAGGAACGGTGATCTACCTTGCTAACAATAGTCAGACCTCCGACTCTCAGTATCAAATGAAAGGAAATTCAAAGTTTTTGTACGTGGGAAGATATGTGCTATTAGGTTTCCTCTGAATCTTTTAGTGTTGCTCTTGGATGGTTTTGATGTGGTGTTAATTGGTTGTGCACACTGAGTACAAGTTGGACTTTTCCTCCTTCACAATGTCCTTTTGATTCAATGATAAGAATGCGACACAGCGAGGGGAAAATATGAAATCCGCCCTTGGAGCAAGTTCTTATGTGACACTAGAGAAATTATTAAAATATCAAGATTTATTTTGAAAATCAAAAGGGTTTTTGTAACGTTGCACACGAATCACCGCATTCCTTTGTCGTTAGGTACGGAGTTCTACGGTGGTAAGGTCATATCACTATCTATTCTTGTAAAAGGAGAAAATAGGTAAGTAATGTAAAAGACATGCTTAATAAGGAATTATTCAATTCCCTTTTTCCTCACCATGTAAAAAAACACGATAGATTATGACATTTTTGTATAGATTACAACGAGTTTAATGTGAAAATGGCAATGGATAAGTTCCCATTTCAAGTGGTGGTTAAGTTATTAGATGAACTATATGGCTTCAAGTATTTCACGAAACTCGACCTTCGCTGTGGATGCTATCCAATACATATGAATCCCTTGACATTGAGAAGATTGCTTTTCTCATCTACCAGAGTCAATTTGAATTTATGGTGATGTCCTTTGGCATAAGTAATGCTCTTTTCACCTTCCAAGCTCTTGTTAAAACGTGGGTGGAATAATTTTATCATATTCAAATTATGTTTGATCCCTTCCGCTCTCACCATCTAACTTTTAAGAAGTATAAATGCTCCTTTAGTGAAACCAAGGTAGTATATTTGGGACACGATGTCATTGATGTAGGCGTGTTCATAGATCCCACTAAAATTTAAGCGGTGAAAGAGTGCCCTAAATCTCAAATAGCGAAAGTTCTACTCTATGATTTTCTTAGCTTGGCTGGATACTATAGGCAATTTATTGAAAATTATGGCAAGATCTCAACAATGCTCACTAGCCTTCTTAGGTAGCATAATTAGTAATTAGAACCTAAAAAAGCAATTGTTGCTTTCTAGAATTGGAAGATAACACTCATGGACGCGCATGTTTTACAACTACCCAATTTTCTTTGGAGTTCGTGGTAGAATGTGACACCTTTAGATGTGGTATAACTGCTATCTTACAATATGAAGGCCATCTAATTGCATTTTTCAGTAAAAAAATTGGCAGATCATTATGTAAACTTCTTGCTTACTAATGTGAAATGATTAGTTTGGCTAGGATGTTGTAGCAAGGCGTCCTTACTTATAGGGAGGTATTTCCTTAATAAAATTGATCATTACAGCCTAAAATTCCTGCTAGGACAAAAGATAAGCATCTCTCGATAATAACATTTAGATCATCAAGTTGTTAATCTTTAATTTTACGTCGAGTACAAGTCAAACAAAATTAATAAGGTTGTTAATGTACTATTTAGAAAGGAGGAGGAGCTTGGGTTGCTATTAATAACATCTTGCTCTTTGCTCTTTGATTAAATCTGAGATGAGGTGCAAAAGTTTACATAACTATAGGCAGATCTAAGAGAGATTTGATGGAGCATCAGCGATGATCTAGTTCTGTTTCAAAACATAATCTATGTACCTATTACTTCTATCATAATTTCTTTGGTAATGGCAGGAGTTCACAACCAGATTCAGGAAGATCTTGAGAAAATTTTGCAAAGACTTAAGCTGATTTTTATTAGAAAGGTATCGATTGAGCAGTAAAAGATTAGTTGTCAGATTTGTTAACTAAACAAGGTGGAGGATTCAAGTCTAACTGTCATCTCTAACTTTGTAACTTTCTACTCAGATTTGGGTAGATATCTTTATTGATGGGTCCCCTAAGTTTAAAAGAAAATTATTTGTATTTGTGGTGGTAGATTGTTTTCTGTAGTATGCAAATTATCCCCTATCGCTCCCCCTCCATATTATAGTGAGTGTAGCTCATACATTTTAAATTTTCATAGCCTACTCGAGTTTATTATTAGGTAAATTATATTCAGATTTGTTTCAACTTAGTGGGTTCAAACTCATCATATGGATCTCCTTTTCTTATCAATTAGATAGATAAATTGAGGTGAGGTGGTTAATCACACCATATAATGTACTTAAGATTTTATGTAGGAGATCATCCAAAAAAGTGAGTTTGTTGGGTTCCATGGACTAAATATTGTTATAATATCTCCTATCACACTACCTTGCACACTACTCCATTTCGAATGATTTACAAGAACGACCCTCCACCCTTTCTCTCTTACACTACAACTACATAAAGTTTCAAAACAGTGAAAGATGCTTTAAAGCAAGGTGATCAGATTTTAATTGAGGTTTACAGTTGACTTCATCAGACTTAAGCTCGAATGAAGAGTTAGTATGACGGGGCTCACAAGGAGGTGTCCTTCAACTTTGGTGACTTTTTTTGAAAGTATGTATGTGGCCACTTCAAGTTTTCGCCTAATAAACCAAGAAATCTTTTTTGTGGCTTTTGGCGGATTCATTACTACTCTGTTGGATTGGATGTAAACTAGTGGAGGCACCATTTGTTCCTATACGACAAACTTCTCCTTTCGTTTCTTCTTATTCTTTGCCATAATGCCCATTTTGGGATGACTTACAAAAGGAACTCATAATGCTTACATGAATGAGACAGATTAGTGAAAATTTCTGACACAAATAGGTTTTATTGAGTTTACATTCATACAAATTGCTCCCCCTGACGGGTTTTCACCTGCTAAAAATTGAATTGAATTTTAAATTAATAAGATAAAAAATTTAAGGTTTGAAAGGTTAAATTAATATCAAATTATTATAAAATTATTTAAATATTAGTTAAAAAATAATTAAAAAGATTATTCTTACTTATTAAAAATTTAAAGTTTAATTAAAAATAAAACTATTAAATAAAAATTAATTTATTTATTTTGGTGATTAATTAGTAAACTAATTAATTTTTAAAAACAAAGATCATTAAACTAAATCGAATTAAAAAGTTAAAATCGAATAAAAAAATTAGTCAATTTAAAATTTTTACTGTAA
>JAOQMP010000006.1:32005604-32022373 GCA_027563575.1 Erythroxylum pedicellare
TTTTATTTATTAATTTTCATTGTGAAGTGTTCTTGTATACAATTTCAGTATCCCTAGCATATATTGGTGGAGTATGGCCAAAGAATTAAAAAAGTGGAACCGAACTGTCCTAAACAATTTGATTAAAAATTAACATGCATTTATTCCTCAAGTGAATTAGATAACGGTAGAATAGAGCTCATCAATACCCCCTTCATAATTGTATACAGTATATGATTTTTTAAAAGTTCAGTATAAGTTTTATGCCGTTCAGACTGGAACTCAACTGTATTTGTGAGTAATCGGCTGATTAATTTCATACAAATAGTAAGAATGCGCATGGGTAGCGCACTGTTTGCTGAGTGAATTTTAAATTGAAATTGAAAATGGATAACAGAACAGGATAAAAGAGATGGACCCAAATTATTGACTTCCAAAAGCTGCCGATACGACTTGCCAAACAGCTATCCAATGATGGTAGGGGGAGCTTGGGACCATACCTCCATGCTTTGAACTTCTGCAACTAAATTACACACCAGAAACATTCCCAATTTAATCTAAATAATCTTTAACTTAAGAATTTTGTAATTTACCTACAAAATTATAATTACATATTTCGTTGAGGTCTGTGTGTTTTAGAACTTAGAATTTGTTATTGTTAATTATAAATTATTAGTTTGAAGATGATTTCGATTTCTCCAATTGTAAAAGCAACTCTTTCAATCCAAAGATTCCGAGTCGGCAGTGCCATTATAGAATAGTCCTAAGCCGTTGTAAATTCCGAACTTCTATTTTATATGTGGGATGTACATACAGATATAAGGAATAAAGATTAAGAATTGCATGAGAGGGAGAACTTGAGACGTGCACAAATACCCAATAACCTAATACTGGGAGATCCCCACACCGTCCCATGTGGCATGTGACCATGTTCCCATTAAATTTGCCTGTCTACTGAACCATAACATCAAATCCATATTTTCGCCTGATTGTGGACTGCCCCTTCAACGGCTCTTCAAATTTGACATATTGTTTTTTTCTCTACAACAGCGATTTAAAAATTGGACCGAACTAATCGGTCGGATAAAAAAATTGGTGACTTAGAATATAAAATGGTCCGATTTAATTCATGTATTTTATAAGTAATTGGCCAATTTATTTTGCGATCAGACTGGTAAAAATCGCTAAATCGGTAAAAGAAAAGACTGGCTGGTCCATTTAAAATATCTTAATTTTGAATATTTCAATTTAAATGAATATTATGATTAGTGATCTTTTTTTAATCTTTTGATAAAATATGACTAGTGAGCTTTATTATCTTATTTGTGTTGTGTCGATGAACTTTAAAAAACTTGTATATTTTAAAATTTGAAGGTTTAAGTTAAGTTTACAATTAGATAAATAATTAAATAATATATTTAAAAATTCACCGGTTGGATCAAGGTTAAATTTCAGTAAAACTATTAGCCCTTGAATTAATTGCTTCTCCAATTCAATTATCGGTCCGATTTTGAAAACATTGCTCCACCGAAATTCCCAATTTTCGTTTGAAAGCATATTCATAATATCATAACCATCATTACGCATATTTAAACAAATGGTTTGTCAATTAGTGCCGTAGTTATTGCGATTTGATCCGTGAATTTAAGGGATTCGTCTTCAAAATTATTAGTGCACATCAGTTAATAGTATGAAGTTTTACATATATGCATAAATTATAGTTAATATTGCCTTCTACCAAAAGCCGGGCTGTACGTATTGTTTCCTTTGGTTTTTTCCCTTTCCATTTTGGGTTTATAACTTGATGCAAGTAGTTTAATGCACATTAAGCAGCTTATAAGTTTTGGCAGACAGGTATGGATTGGTGGTGTACTTGTGCTTGAAGACAGAAACTACCTTCCTTTCCAGTTTCCACCCTCATGAGCCTAAAATTGCAATGGGAAAGGAGGAAGTGTTGTGACTTGCTGATATGATGACAATTAGTGGACTATGGTGCTGTGACTGGTAAATGTGGGGTGGGGAACTGGGGCTTGTCGAAATGGTCATACCATTATTACTATCGTTATTATCATGCTCGTGCATGACACTCCCAGACAGACCTGGTTGAATTGAATGGCCTTCTTTTGTAGTGATAACGTCATCACACATTTCCCACGTCCTAAAACTTGATGCATTTTCTCAAGTATAATATAGAAGAAAAATAATAATAATAAAGGAAAACCAACACTAATAGAGTTTGAAATAATGAAGGAAAACCAACACTAATAGAGTTTGAAGTGGTACAACTTATAAACAAAATAATGGCAAAATGATCGCATAATCTTTGGAAATCGTAAGTTGGAAAGGCAGAACGAAGGGCCAGCCAATTAAGCACTTCCAAACCAGGCCGCCAATTATGTTTTGACAGTAAAAGCATATATAACATTTGTTGCTTTTTAAAATCATATGCAAACATTAAAGTAGTCAAGTTCGCATGTTCATAATTCTAAAATTTCATTGTGGACTGACTTGGATTGCGAACTTGGCACATCCTGGGGCTAAGTGGGGTGGGGTTGTTGATTTTGGCAAAACACTGGTGACTTTTGGTGATTCCAAGCATTTCTTCAGAGTTCATTTGGATTTGAAGGTGATGGTGGACTGGGGAGCCCACTCATTACAGCTCCAGAGATGGGGCAGTAGGAACAAGGTGGCCAAATTGCAGTGCATGTCCTGTGCGTTTCTGTCGTAGCGACTAGCGAGTGTTGAGAGAGATGTTTGAATTTGGGTTAGGACGGAGAAGAATTATGAGTTATGACTCATGTATAGTGGGGCTGTGCAAATGTCGATATTGCCTTACACTCTTCTCATCCCGTAGCGTTCTCTTTTATTCGTAAAACTCATTCAACACTTAAGAAAGTTCAAATATTCATTAGGTTCCTGTTGCAGTAAGTAACCACTTTTAACTACTTGGCACTGTCTGTTCTAAGTTTAACAAAATTCATATCCAGTCCGGTAAAAATCATACGCAACTCAACGCCCAGCTTCACTTCTATCTTGCTTTATTGTTAAATATACTAGAATTATCTATTATGTTGTTATTCTTCAGGAAGATACGATGAGACTTGGATTCGGTTGTTAAAGTTACTTATATTGTTTACCAACTAATTAATTAATTAATTTTAATGTATTTTGGCCTTAATTTTATAATTTCATATGAACATAACAATTCTATAATACATCATATAACAACGTATTCCTAATTTTTTAAATAATGTAACAACGTATCAGTAAATTGGTCAATTTTATTATTCAATAAACAACAGGGGTTACTAAAGTTAAATTCCAACCAAAGAGAGCTTTGCTAAAATCATCAATAGCATATTTATCGTCACTTCCTATTCTCTAAAAACAGATTATCTGTTCCCATTATTATGATCTTACCATATTCTATGCTCATTCATTTATTTAGTAAATGGGACCCATAAAAAATAAATAGGTAGATGGTCATAAAATAAGATAAGAATAGAATAATAAAAATAGGTAATCTGAATCCGAATTCTTTTGCTTCTAAAACCTAACTATTGGGTTATCTCTTAAAAAAAAAAAAAAGAGTACCAAACGAGTCATTTACACATTTTCTGTTTTAACTTGTATACGTGCTTACTTTTTATTAATATAATGTGAGAATTTAGGGGCAAACTTGGCTTATAAGGAAATATTACTGATTACTTCTTTGTAACCATGAAGTGATAGGTTTAAGTTACAGAAACAATTTTTTTATAAAAAGAAAAAGAAAAAATTGCATATATAATAACTCTCCTTAGATCTCCGCAAAGAAAGAAATTTTGTATACTAGATACGTTAACTTTTGAGAGTAAACCTTAGAGCAATCGATAAAATTGCCTTTTCTTTTTACTATAAGGTTATAAGTTTAAGTCATACAAACAACTTATTTGTAAAAGTATATAAAGAAGATTGCATATATTATGAAGATTAAAAAAAAAAAAACTTCTCCGTTGGAAAGCTTGCTTGTTATTTCATCTTAAAGTGAATTACATGTACGTCCTATGTATGGGATTTAATCAATAATTAGTTCAGAGCTTTTGCTTCTGCTTGGACTGGGAGGTTGACTTATAATCAGTTAGTTAACAAAGCAAACTTTGTACTAATTATATTGTCTTATGAAGGACCTGAAGGGAAATAGGGTGACGAAGATAGGAGCATACTACTCTAGGGTAAAATCATTCCGCCTAAAATTTACAAGGCTGTGATTCAAAAAAAAAAAAAAAGAGCGATTTATTTCTAGTGCAGTTTTGATAGTCTTATGTACAATATGCACATTTTCTCTAAGACTAGTATAGTAAGACTCCTCCATGTGCTATAGTAAAGTAGATAAATAACAATCAAATTCTTTTAGAGTATCTATAAAATTTCTAGGTCAATTATTTAACTTCGATTTAAATAGACAAATGTAAATTTTAATTTTTTGAAAATATAAACATTTAATATTGTAATTATAGTGGAATAAAATATCACCATTATGTTTCATTTAGAAACTGCTGGAGTTCAATGCTTCAGGATCCAACTTTGTATTAAAATTAAGGTTGAACGAATTTAATGTAATTGGATAGTACGGTCGTCATGGACATTGCAATATGAATGAAAATCACGTATAATCAAACTCTGAGTTTCCGACACTATATTCGGTGGCATCTCTTATGCTCCAACCCGTACTACAGATTATGAAATCCATCTGTGTCTTCAAGCTTCCAGTGAAATCTGTCCTCGCGTTTGCATATTCCATCAATATGTATACCCCTAAAACGCACCGTTCAGATACAAGGTACATTGGTTACTGTTAAAATTAATTATGACAAATCACCAATACCCTCGGGTGACGTGGCGTTCCCTGTTCCATTTGTACTGACACCGGTTACATAGCGGAGTAGATGAAGCCGGGGTGGCCGACCAGTCGACAACCTGATTTCTGTGGACAGCAACTACTCTCTCTTCCCTTTCGTCCACGTTTCAACCATCTGACGGCCAGATGTACATTAATTTTTTGAACCCCAAAGTTATCCTTCTTCCCCACTGAACTCCTAAGTATTGGTATGGGTAATTTAGGATTTTAAACTAGAAAGGGTAGCTAAGGAAAATCTGGGAGATGCATAGGGGTAATTTTGTCACTAAAAATAAATAATGTTGCTAGAAGATTTGCAAAGGATATTTGTCAGAGTTGAGAATCTCTTCTCTGCTGCTCCCTTCAGTTTCACATCCACCCAACTCTTCCTCTCTCTCAGCTCTGTTACATGTTCAGTTTTTTGTTTTCCCCTGTTGTTGTTACAGGCAAAGTTAAAGCGTTGTTTACGAATAGAAACAAATTTCTCTTTTTTTTTTTTTTTTGGGAAACAGAAATTTGTTGTTGAGTTCAGCTTAGAGTTTGAACTAATATCATAGTCGGACGGTGAGTCATTTGATTAGGAAATGCAAGATATCCACTCAACAGGGGGCGGGGGGAGCCTGTTTGCAGGCGGGGGCGGTGACCGGAGACTGAGGACGTACCATAACCAGAACCACCAAGTACTCAAATGTCCTCGCTGCGATTCTCTTAACACCAAGTTCTGTTACTACAACAACTACAATCTCTCGCAGCCGCGTCACTTCTGTAAAAGCTGCCGTCGCTACTGGACCAACGGCGGAGTCCTCCGAAACGTTCCCGTCGGCGGCGGTTGCCGGAAAACGAAGCGATCCAAGCCTAAACAACAAACACCCTACTCACCAGCCAATACAGAGACTATTAGTGCCACCGCTGTCACTACTACTACTAGTCCTACTCCTACAACTGTATCTAGAACTCCACCGCCACAGAATCAACAAGAACGAGAGGGGAAATCGTGGGAGAATTCCCATTCGAGCAGCGAAAGTTTGAGTCTAACCACGACTACAAACACTGCCGCCGCCGTGGATGCAGCGTCAGCGCATTCTACGAGCCCTGCCGCTAATGTAATTGGTCGGCCAAATGTATTTTCTCAACCAAGCTTGGAGTTACTTGAGCATGGATCATCATCAGACTATGGGATATTTTCAGAAATAGGAAGTTTCACTAGCTTAATAAACACGTCGTCTGTGAATGAGCAGTTACAGTTCGGGTTTAGTAACGTTTTGAACCAGCAAACTAGTGTTGACAACGTGCAACACTGGCAACAACAGAAGTTGGCTGGGTTAGGCTATGGTGGCGGTGTTGGGGAGGAGATGAAGATGCACGAGATTGCTGCGGGTGGTTTAATTGATCAAACGGTGCATCTCGATTATAGTAGATCAGGGAACGGTGGTTTTGGAGCGTTGGATTGGCAAGGGGGTGGAGATCATCAAGGTCTATTTCATCTTTACCAACGCTGTTGATCAAGCTTACTAGACTGAGTGGACTGATCAAGATCCCCCTAATCGGCACTGCCGTAAACAAACATCCGGCTATCTCTCGCCTACACACACCCCCCGTTTGTTTTTAACTTGAGAAGAAGAAGCTAGAAAAATCTCTATAATTATCCAGGAGACAAGAGAGATCATATGTAATGGGGAATATTAATATGACTGCTGTTTCTTTAATGTTTAAATATTTTTGCTTCCTTCTTATAATTATCTCTCCTTTGATCTTTACTTTGATGACTTAGAATGTCTGCAACATTTAGAGCTTGGGGTTTGATCAGGGCTGTTTGGTGTTGGTGGCCATGTAAGTCATTTTTAGACATGTAACAATTTGTGTTGGTATCATTATAAGTTCTGGTTTCTGTAAATTGGGGTGGATTAACTAGTTAATAAGTGAGTTAATTGCAGTGTAACAAATGTCTAAACTGAAAACCACTAACACGTCAGCCATATTGAGGATAATTGTGGGGGATGCCATCATCTCATTCATAATAGTCGAAGTAAATCTTCAGTTGCATTATAATTGTAAGAAAGAGGGCCTACGGTTGGTGCAGCATTCCATTAGACTGAGCTTGGTCTATACTTTAAGTCGGTTGGAAGGTGCAGAAGGGGTCCACATTGCAAATGATCATTCCCACGCGTGATTTATGACTCCACGTGTCGCTACGCTGTCGGGTGTTAATGCTCTCCGTCGCCTGGTTTCTCCTCCTCGACCGATAACTCAGCGTGCAAGAAAAGGATGGAAAAGAAGCCGGTTTCCCGGCGCTCCTAGCCTTTTTCCCAAACATCGTGCAACTGATTTCCTACTGCAAGTAGAGTATTTGAGTCGGGGCTATAGAGATAATTAGTCACAGTGAACAATTGAAGATGACGTGGCAATGAATAGCGGACCCAGATTGGGTGGGGGTGGGGGTGGGTGGTGGTTACAACTGGTAAAACGGAGCGGGGAAGTGGTGTTCTTCGATCATGTGCAGTGCAGAACTGGTCTCTTCCATATGATATGAGTCATTTGGGTTCATTAGTCTGTATCCAAATCTATCTCATCTTCCACATTTCCATCCCCACCCCTTTTCGTCAGTGGGGGACGGGTTTAATTTGGCATTATTACTTCAATTGTGCGTTCTAGGGGGTTGTAATTGGGTTACTAGTAGTGATTTTTCTGTGCCAGTGCCCATTTTGGTAACCTATAACTATAAGTGCCATCGGTGGAATTTTATGCTTTTCAGGGGCATTGATTACTGTACGTACTGGCTCTGTAGCTGCCACAGATGTGGACTGTGTCAATATGTTTTTCACTGTTGACGACGAATATTGCTATTTCTTAGGTCCTTTTTTAGGGTATTGCCTAGCAATTCAACGTAAAATATTATTTTGGTTTGGGTTGAATCCTTAATATTTTTTTATAGAAATGAATCTTTAAATATTTGTAACCAATTTACCAGGATTTTAATGGCTTTTTTTTAACCTAAATTATAAGAAGAAATTCAAATGGAAAGTAAATATTATTTAAATCGCTTATTTTAGGTACTCATTAATCAGGGTATAAGTATTTTCTTATTTAGAACGCTGAAGTGTCGAAAATATACAGACATTAGACTATATATCCTTTCTTGGATAAAAACTACCATGAAAAATCTATTTTTAGTATTATATTTACTAAAAGCTCAGTTCAATTGTCACCCGTCCTAGCATACTCAATTGCTTCAACATCTTGTTCAAGTAAATTATGTTTGCAAATCTTGAATCCAAACTTTTCTTTTGAATTGTGTATTTTTAATTGGATGTCAACTTTTGCATACAATGTTAAATATTGTAATTCTCTTATTCAGGAGGAGTGTTTTACATTAAAAAAATATTTCAACCCAAATATAACGAAGTATATGGCTAAATTTTGGTTCAATGTAAAATTACAACACTAGCTAGCAGCCTTGAGTTGGAATGAGTCCTTGATTAAATGAAAAATGAACTTCCAATGTTGTCAAGATGAATATGTACTAGGCTGTTATTGATCAACAGTTGTGTTCGTTTGTGTAGATAGCAAATAAAGATAGCATGTCCGGTGCTAGTTCCTTCAGTTTGTCGGTAGCAGGAAAAGAAGGGTGGGTCTTATTAAGGGGATGACATCTTTTCTTCGGCTTAATCTTTTTCACCTCTATTTCGTATCATCTCATTCGCGCGTTTAATTTTGAAACAAATTAACTGAAACAGAAGATCTCGTTTACATAATATAAATATGTGAATAAGATACTGTGAAACAGAGTTAGAATAGGTCAACCAGCACAGACCATCTGTTCCTCTTATTAAGTTTAGCTTATAGGAGGATGGGAACAAATCCTTTGTTCACGTAAATTAGTTTCTACCGTATTTTATTAAATCTCACCCATATATTTTTATAAATCTCACAAAAATATGTGAATAAAATTAAATAACGCAAAATTGGAACACCCTAAGAGGATTTCTTGTGTGAGAGGCACTGCGAAGTTGAGAATTATTCAACTTAATCCAAAAAACCTAACTCTTAAGTTCTCAATCGTTATGTACCGCAAAAACTGATATATGCTTTCATTATCAGATCTCTTGATATAGATAGAACGTTCTGTCAGGTAGCTAGTAAGTTCACGTAGATGTAGCAGATCCTGAATTGAAGCATATCAAAACTTCTAAGGTGTCGAGTCTATTAAACTAGAAAAGAAAAGTATAGGTTAGTACACACATGTAGTACGGCAACATACAATCTAGACAAAGTTGATGTTATCCTCGTAACAGATTAACGTCTTTATTAAAACGAGCAAACAACCCTTGGTGGCTCTACCAGTTGGAGGCTTCTTAATTTTCAATTGACCATACATGGCCGTGACTCATGATCTTTAAGAAAAGACAATGCATCGCGTGCAGTGGTCCAAACATGGGCAACTTGGGGCCAACGGAGCTAACCATGAGAAGGATCTCCCTGTGAGCTGCTGTGTGGCTATCAAAAATTAATTGCCTTAAGACGACTTCCAAATGGGAAGGGTCAACTGCAGCTTCGTCTGCATTGCAACCGTCGTCTGTCCAGGCTTTGCCTTGGCGTGACAAGTCGCTGACAAATATGGACCACTGACTTCTTTATATTTGCCCTCGAGCGTTTGGCACATGGTTATGGTGGTCCTCGGTTCTTGCTCTTGCCGATTGACTGTTAAATTTGTGCTACGGTTTTGAAGTGTTCATTTGGATGGTGCACCATTAATGGCTACCAAACTGGGGCCGTTTTTCGTTCCTCCAAACATTTGACAAGAGGAGGCAGTCATAAAGAAACGGTTATGGACTTAGATGATCACTGGGTTGCCTCAACTTTATGGTACGGAGAGAAAGCCTAAGTCGTTGACTTTTATAGGTTTACAAGAAATTATACTCATAACCATGTTTCACTTGTAGAAAGAAGGCATCCTTCTATACGTGATTCCAAAGTTCTTTTTCAACGGCAGGATGATCAATCTGGTGCAGCAACATAAATCTAACCTCTGTCCACATATTTTCATTAATATGGGCTCTATCAATGTTCCCCGCGAACCTGTGACTAAGGAGACCTGATTTGAAGCCAAACTGGGTCCAGTTATAGCTGCAATGACATTAAAGGTCATAACTTTGGTGACTGGTTCAGAGATTATTAATTCCTGGATCTTACCATTTCAATGCCTGGTGTGGTTTTGACTAAACAAATGTTAAATAGTTCTTGGGTTCATACTTGTGTTCTTAAACAATTCAGAACAATATGACAACATTTGACGTCAAAGCAAAAGCTCAAGGCCACATGAACTGTGTCGTAATTCGTTATGAGAGTGCAAGGAGCTTTGCTGTTGACGTCGATGTTATACACGGATGCATTCATCAACAATCACTAAACCTAAGGTCAATATTTTATTTGGAGCATTAACAACGGAATGAGTTGACATAATTCTAATGCTTGGCGTAGAGTCTTGTGCATTCTCTCCATCTTTTACCACAACCTATCAAAATCAACAACATCTTGTGCAAGAGAGGAAGCTAATAGTAGAAGACCCAATATTCTGATTTTCAAACCCACACACCATATGCCCACAATCTCATCATATGTTATGTCTTATAACATGTTCTATTTTAAGCGGTAGAAAAGGATAATTGTTTCATTTCAAGGATGTTATGAACTATAGTTTAATGAGCCAATATATAGTTATTAAGGTACTACTATGTGTTTCAAATGTAATTAGTAAATTATTAACTATCTCATTATGGCTATTAAACATACATTAGGCAATTCAATTAATGGTCATGCATATAGAATTAATGTTGCAATTATATTAGTTCACATATTTTTAACATTCTTCCACTTGGATAATATAATCAAACAATCATGCAAATCTCCATTATCCAAAAGCAGTCAAATAAATCATATGTGATATTATATCGATAGTATATATATACTACACATGATTTGACCTTAGAGATGTTCAAATACCACAATAATCATTAAAACAACATGCATGCAATACAACAATTGAGACTTTGCATTTGTCTCCTTTTGTACCTGTCAATTTGTCAAACTAAATATATACATCAACATATATATATGTCAATATTAACAAGAAGTGACTGCAAACATCATTATGCATGTTTTATATATAAAAGTCATAAGCAATTCGTATAAAGTACTAACATGTTCAATACAAAATAGCAAACTCCCATTAATCTTATCAAGTTAGGCTCTTAACAATCCCATGCGGGAGACATGTTCTGCAAACATACATATAGGTAACCTTTCTATAAGTGGATCTACTAACATGCTAGCTGTAGGCGTATACTCAACAGTAATGAGGGATTCAGTGAATTTCTCTTTAAAAAATATTACTTTATATCAATATGCTTTGTACGAGAAGTACTTCTAGTATTCTTAGAGAAAGCTACAACTGCGGAGTTATCACAATACAATTTCACCAGACTCAAAATAGAGTTTACAATACCCAATGCTGAAATAAAATTTCGCAACCATATTGCTTGATAAGCTGCCTCATAGCATGCTATACACTCTACCTTCATGGTAAAGGATGTTGTGAGTGTCTGTTTGATAATTTTCCATGATACAACTCCTTTAGCCATCATAAAGACATAACCTGAAATGGGCTTTTTATCATCTACATATCCTACATAATCAGCGTCACTGAATCCAACTATATCTAGAGTGTCAGTTCGCCGATAAGTCAACATATGATCTTTGTTATCCTGAAGATATCTTATAAATTTCTTAGCCGCTTTCCAATGGTTTATATCAGGATCACTTAAGTACCTTCCTAACACACCTATAAAAAAAGCAATATCAGGGTGTGTGCATTCTTAAGCATGCATCAGACTGCCTACAAGTGACACATAAGGAACAACTTTTATTTCATCTCTCTCTTTATCATTTTGTAGATATTAGACCTTTGAGAACTCGTCACCCTTCACTATTGGTGCCTTTCCAGGAGAACAAGAATGCATATTGAATCTTTTCAAGATCTGATCAATGTATGTCTTTTGAGACAATTGAAAAATTCCATTAGTTCTATCTCAGAGAATCTGAATTCCAAGTATATAAGAGGTCTCACTAAGATCATTCATGTCAAAATGACTAAATAATAATTTTTTTGTCTTAAATAATAGATCAATATCATTAGAAGCAAGTAGAATGTCATCAACTTACAATACCAAAAAAATGAAACTACTCCTATTGAACTTCATATATATACATTGATCAAATACATTCTCCTTGAAGCCATTTGCAGTGAAAACCATATCAAACTTGAGATACTACGTCTTGATGCTTGTTTTAACCCATAGATAGACTCGTTGAGCTTGCAAACCAAGTGTTCTTTACTAATTATCTCGAAACCAGCTGGTTAGGTTATATAAACATCTTCATACAGATCTCCATTCAAGAAGGTGGTCCTCACATCCATTTGATTGAGTTCTAAGTTAAAATGAGCAACTATAGCTATGATGATTTGCGGTGAATCTTTGTTAGAAAATGGGGAGAAGGTTTCTTCGAAATCAATCCCTTCTTTCTGGCTATAGCCTTTAGCTATAAGTCTAACCTTGTACCTTTCTACTTATCTACTTGAGTCATGTTTGATTTTGTAAACTCACTTGCACTCAAGGGGTTTGCAATCTTTAGGTAGTTCAACCAACTCCCAAACTCCATTTTGTGACATGGAACTCAACTCATCTTCCATTGCATTCATTCATAATGTAGATTGAGGACTATTCATGGCTTCTTGAAAACTAGCTAGTTCAGTATTATCTCTCACATCGAACTCATGTTCCTGCAAATAGACAATATAATCATCACGAATGATAGGTCTACCTGTTCTTTATGATCTCTTGAGCACAAATTCATCATCCCCAGTATCAGTGACTTCATCTTGTGCTTGATCATAAGGTTCATCATGAGATTCTACTTGAATTTAGTCAATCACAGGGTCATTAGTAGGAGCGGAAGCGATGATTACAAGGATTAGAATGCATTGTTCCCTGAATACAATTTCTCTTGACCTTTGACTTGAACCAAATTCATCTTCAAAATAGACAACTCTATCTGATTCTATAATTCTAGTCGTGTGAGATGGGCAATAGCATTTATAACCCCTTGATTTGATGGTTTAGCCTATAAAGTAACCACTAATAGTTTTCGGATTAAGCTTCTTAGATTATGGATTATAGGGTCTCACTTCTGCTTTGCATCCCCAAACATGAAAATGGCACAAGCTTCGTTTCTTACTTCCATAACTCATATAGAGTCTTTGGGGCTAACTTGCTAGGTACTTGATTCAAGATATAAGCAATAATCTTCAACGCCTCACTCCACAAAAATTTAGGCAAACTAGAATAAATCAACATACACCGCAACATATTAAGAAGTGTGTGGTTTCTTCTTTTAGCGATTCCATTCTGTTGAGGTGTTCTCGACATTGTATATTTTGCTTCAATACCATATTCCTACAAGTATTTAGCAAAAGGCCCTGGATTTTTTCCACTCTCATCATAACACCCATAATACTCTCCACCTTTGTCAGAATTAACCACCTTGATTTTCTTCCCCTTTTGAAGCTCAACATTTATTTTGAAAATCCTAAACACCTCCAAAGATTCAAAATTTTCACAATTGAGCTCCACATGACCATACCCGAAAAAATCATCAATAAAAGTGATGAAGCATTTATAACCACCTATAGCAGGTAGAATAAATGGTTCACATATATCAGTATGAATCAACTCTAACAATTCTAAGCACCTGTCTGGTTCGCTTTTTCTAACCTTAGCAATCAACTTTCCTTTAATACAATCAATACAAGCAGTGAAATCTGAGAAGTCAAGGTCCTGAAGGACACCATCTTTTACCAACTTCTCCATTTTGTCTCTAGAAATATGGCCTAAATGTTTGTGCCATAACATATAAGATCTCAAATCCAACCTTACACGTTTGGAACCAACAACAATATTAAGAGAAGAGGAAGAAGCAACAGTAACAACATCATTCAAGTAAAGTTTGTATAAATTTTGACATAAAATTCCATTTTTTTACAAAAAGAGAGTCATGATACAAAGTCAATTTTTCAGTTCCAAAAAGAAGACTATAACCTAGTGTATTCAAAATGGATACAAAAATCAAATTCGTCCTAATATAGGGTAAAAAAGTGTCATCTTGTAACACCAAAAGATGTCATGTATTCAATTATAATCTAACTGTCCCAAAAAATTCAACTTTGACTTTGGTATCATCTCCCATGTACACATGCTGCTTAAAACTAGTCGGCCTTCTTCGACTTGTCAGTTTTTCTAAGCAATTCGTAACATAAATTGTTACTCCAGTATCTAACTATCAAGTATTTAAGGGCACATCAACAACATTAGACTCTAAACAAACCATCACAAGGCAATTACCTTTCTTCTCTAAGTGAGCTTTGAGTTTTTGGCAATCAGTTTTCTTGTGCCCAAAATTCTGACAAAAGTTGCACTTCCCTTTGAAAAATTATCTTCTGACCAACAAAAGATGAGCTCGACTGACCACTTCCTTTAGTACTAACAACCTTCTTTTTGAAAGATTTTTGGTCACTTGAGCTATTAGAAGTGAACTTTCTCTTTTGAGAATTGTTGTGGCTTGTCATCATGGAGATGCCTTTTGCCCTTCCCCTTTTCATATCATCCTCTTCTTTAACAAGAATAACAGTCATCTCCTTAACAGTGATTGCTTTTTCTTAGCATTATAGCATGATCTGATCGAATCAAATTTATAAGGAAAAGTCCCATCACAAACCATACCATGTAATCCTCACCAAAGTCCATATACATAGCCTTAAGCTTATGGTAACAACCTATGAACTTGTCGAGTGAGCTTTAATGTCACTTGCACCATCATAAATGATGTGATGAAGCATGCTTAAGTATTTATTCTTCTCATTCTTTAAGAACTTTATGTACTTCTTAATGGCAGCAAGAAAATCCTTTGTATTATCAGTCTCAAGAATACTATCACAAATGGACTCATCCATGTGATACTCCATAATCATCAAACAATATCGGCTAGAGTATTCCCACTCCTTATAGGATTTCCTTTACTTCTCAATAACATCATCATCATGTTTAGGAAGTGGATCACTTCTCAAGGCCAAGTCCATTGGCATGATAGTCAAATTCATCATAAAAAATTCAATCCACTACTTATGGTTTGTTCCATTCAACATCAAGATAACAGAGATTCTCAGATTGTTTAAAGCTGAATGAGAACCAAGAGTAATAACTATAATATGCATGTTAAAACATAATCATGCAATTCGTGCTCATTTTCTCAAAATTAATTATATCATTCATGCTAGATTTTCTTAAACAAATATAGAACTCACTCACAGGTAAGAACAATTTATTGAATATTACAACTAAATCCTCAATATACTATCAAAAGGATAGAAAAATTGAGGGATTCATAATATTTTAATAAAATTTCTTTACCATATTAAGCATCCTATTAAGTAGTAATTATCTACAGGATAATTAATTACCCATATGAATCTTAATGTTATTTTAGAGGAAAAACATAAAATTTTAAATATACATTAATATTTAAAAATTCCTCATCATGAATAGTTTCATATGCTCAATTCTACGACAGGTAAAAATAAGCATTCACTATTGTTAACAAATAATCGTGTTTATGCCACAATAAGATTAAAACAACTATAATTATAAAATAAAAATTACTAATTAATCATGTGCATAAACATATCAAAAAATATTAAAAATTGAGCAAAAAGATAAAAAAAAATGGTCCCAAAAAGGACCTTACACGCCCTACATGCACTGTGTAGAATTTTTTTTTGAATATTTTAAATTAAAAATAATAAATGAAATAAATAAAAGAGTCAACAGGGTCAAGACAATGCCATCTGGGTCATCCCTAACCTTGATACGGGTTGGTGGGTCGACCTGCTAGTGCGCGGGTCCGACCCGCATGCAACTTTCTCTCCCGACTTTGGTTTTCGACGATTTTTGAGGCGTTTTCTTCCATTTTTCATTCTTTATGGATTTCCCATATCCATTTCATCCAAAAGTGCTCTAAAATATGAAAATATCAAACCCATTTCGGCCATTAGCAAAATCACGAAACTTTTCAAAATCTCACCTAAAAAATCGCGATTCTTTTGTCCAAAACAAAGGTAAAAGGCAACAACATCAACCAACAACATTTTCTGAACCTCAACGCATCATTTCAAAGTCATTTATGCCAAAAATGATTTGAAAAAAAAAGTTTTGTACCAAAAATGAGCCTTAAAATCAAATGATCATGGAGCTCTGATATTAATTGTTATACACAGATGCATTCATCAACAATCACTAAACCAAGATCGACATTTTATTTGGAGCATTAACAACACAATGAGATTGACATACCTCCAATGCTTGGCATAGAGTTTTGGTGCATTCTTTCCATCTTTTACCACAACTTATCAAAATCAACAACACCTTGTGTAAGAGAGGAAGTTAATGGTAGAAGACCCAATATTCTGTTTTTCACACCCACACACCATATGCTCATAATCTCATCATAAATATTATATCTTATAATATGTTCTACCTTAAGGGGTAGAAAATGATAATTGCGTCATTTCAAGATGTTATGATTGTTGGACCAATGAAGGTTGACAAATTAAATCCTTCTATGTTTTGATAATAATAAAATTTATAGAATTGGTTAACAAATAATTTCAGGTATTTGGATTGAAATTCAAATAAAGGATTTGTGCAAATCAAGGTTGACATATCTTTAACGTGCAAGAGATAAACAATGTGCAGATAATTCAAATCAGCATCTCAACAAATTAGATTGAAGATTATGTGAGATA
>JAOQMP010000006.1:32053022-32068751 GCA_027563575.1 Erythroxylum pedicellare
TTTTATTTAATTTTTTTTTATTAGTTAGTTTCATTTTATTTTCTTCTTTCAAAATCCAAATTCCTCCCTCCCCCCCCCGGTTTTTTTTAAACATCAATTAATTTCATTTCATAAACTCTGCACATACACTCTGTGGGATCGACCTAGACTCATCACTACTATAGTAGTAGGTCTAGATATTTTATTTTGACAAGTGTAACGACGCGCAGTTAGTTCTTCTTAAGCAAATGCCCTGCGTTTCCAGTGGTTCAAAGAGCATTGTCCAAATCATGGTTAGTTATCGGATTGAATGAAACTCTTATTACTGGTGCGAATAACTTCTTATTTAGATTTCACTCGGAAGATGGGATGAATTCTGTACTAAAAAAGGGGTCTTGGCATATCTAAGGAAAAACCCTTTTTCATACGAAGATGGAGCTTAAATGGAGGGGAACAGGAAGAAGTCCGAGTTGCTTCAGTCTAGATAAAGTTTCACAATATTCTAGTGGAATACTGGAATACTGAGGGTCTAGGAAGAATAGCTAGTGCAGTGGGTAACGATCTCTTAGTGGATACACAAACTAGCATGATGTCCCGAATTGTTTATGCTAGAATGTGTGTGGAGGTGGAGTTGGGAAAGAGTTGGCCCTCTTCCTTCCAGTTAGCTATTTATAATGAAGACGGGAAACTAACTTTCAAAGAAATTCAGGTTGAATATGAATGGAGGCTAGAGAATCAGATATAGAAAAAAAGAATGGGCTTCTACTGGAAAATTTTTTAAGACGGGTTTATAACAAGAATTGGTAAAGGGGAAGGAACCCTTGCTAGCAAGGTTAAATCAGCAGTAGAAGAATGGAAAGGAGATTGTTTCCCATCAGCCTAAACTTATTCATCAGGAGAGTATGGACTCTGGCAATCAAATTGAACAAGGGGAGGGTAAAGGAACCCCACAGAAGGGTTAACCGCATGAAATGGTGATGTCTAGTGACAAGGAGAGTAGTTCTTCTAGAAGTTTAATTGCACAATGTAAGGATCAACAAAAGCTAGATGAACCAAAAGGAAACCTTAAGGATGCTGAACTCTTAGACATAAGCCAAGCAGGTAATCAACTTTCTCCTTCTAAATCTGAATTGGTTCCTGATCATAGTCCCGGGAATATAGAAAGGGCAGAGGGGGACTTTACTATTAGAAAGAATAAAAAATCCAGGAGGAAACAAAAGTAATGGTTCTGTTATGACTTTTTCCGATATGGATTTAGTTTTTTTTTTAATGTTAGGGGTCTTAATAATTCTAAAAAATAATTAGCTATGCATGCTTTACTTAAGAGATTGTCAGTTTCTTTTATGTGCTTAATTGAGTCTCAGATTAAGTCACTCCATTTGTTAAATAATATGTGCTCTTCCTTGTTTCCTAGATGGCTTTCTTTTAGTAACTTATAGTACGATCCTAATGTTAGGTTAGTAATAGCTTGGAATCCAAACTGTTTGTTATTTGTTCTTAAATGCACTAGTGATTAGTTGGTTCACTTGGAGGTCACTCCTATAAATAACTCTTCTGTTTTCTTTATTACTTGTGAGTATAGGTCTAACAACTCCAATCATAAGAAAAATATCTAGTCTGCCTTGTCAAATCTTAAAAACATAGTAGGAAATCATCCTTGGATTATAGTGGGGGATTTTAATGCTGTTATGTTCTCTCATAAGGTTGACCCTATCAGTCCCTTAGCTACTACTTGAATGAGTGATTTTAGGCAGTATGTTGAGGATTATTCTTTATATGATCTTAATTCTAGTGGTTCTAATTTCACATGGGCCAACAAGCAGAGTGGTGAGCTCTTTGTTGCTAGGAAGTTAGATAGAGCCCTTGTTAATGCTGCCTGGAGTTCTAGGTTTCCTAGATCTTATGGGGTTATCCTTAATCCCAACATTTCAAATCACTCTTTTATAGTGATTAGGTCTCCTTCTGATAAGACAAAGAAACCTTCCCCTTTTAGGTTTGCAAACTTCCTAGTTTCACAACCAACCTTTCTCCAAATAGTAGAAGAGGCCTGGAATATTCCAGTTCAAGGAACCCCTATGTTTTGTATTATGGCCAAGCTTAAACTGGTAAGAAAGGCCCTCAAAAGGCTTAATTCTGGTTAAGTAAGTGATGTGAATGCTAGAGTAGAGCATTGCCAAACAACTCTTAACCAAATTCAAGATCAAAAGAGACAGTTTCCTAGCTGTCCTTTCCTGGTGGATAAGGAAACCTAGGCCATTAATAACTTGATTAGAGCCTTAAATGATCAGGAGTCTCTATAAACAAGCTTCCCGTATCAAGTGGCTCAAAGAGGGGGATCGAAATACCAAATTTTTTCACCATTCTATCCTGGAAAATAGGAATAGAAACAACATTCACTCTCTCCTAGGAGAAAATGACATTAGAATTGTTGAAGTAGAAGAGATTCAAAACTAGTTCTTAGGTTTCTTTCGAGGCACTATTGGGGCTAGCAAGCCCCTTCCTCATTCTAAAGAGCTTGTGGAAAATTGTTTCCCTAATAGGATTTCCGATACCCTCATAAACAAACTAATTGTTGAAGTCTCAACCCAGGAGATTAAGGATGTTCTTAATTCTTTTAACCCTAATAAGTGACCTAGGATGGATGGATTTAATGGGGTTTTCTTTAAACATACTTGGCATATAGTCGGGAAGGATCTCTCTATGGAAATATAATATTTCTTCCATCATTGGAGACTCCTCAAAGAGATCAATTCTACTTTCATTACTCTTATTCCTAAAAAAGATAACCCTTCCACAGTAGTTGATTATAGGCTTATAGCATGCTGTAACTTTATTTATAAGGTGATTTCAAATATCATGGCTAATAGGCTTAGAGACGTCCTCCCTTTCGCCATTATCCCAAACCAAAATGCTTTTATTAGGAGCCATCAAATTGGGGATAATATCTTATTGGCTCAAGAGATCTTTAAGAATTACCATCTTGCAAATAAACATAGAAGATGTGCTTTCAAGGTGGACTTACAAAAAGCATATGATTCAATCCATTTGGATTTCCTATTGAATGTGCTAGTAGCTGTAGGTTGTCTACCCCAATTCATTGATTGGATAAGAGAATGTATTACCTCTCCTGCCTATGTTGTCTTGATCAATGGATCCCCCCCCCCAAAATTCTTCCCAGGCAAGTCAGGTATAAGATAAGGGGATCCTTTATCTCCTTTACTTTTTATTCTCTTTATCGAGGTTTTTTCAAGGAGCCTCAATGCTTGCATAGAAGGCATTAATTCCTTTATATACCACTGAAGATGTAAAGCCCTCAAAATTACCCATCTTTTGTTTGCTAATGACCTCTTAATGTTTTGTCATGGTGATTTGGCCTCAGTCTATACCTTACTTGATTGCTTAAGAACCTTTTTCATCTTTTCTGGTATGGTAACGAACCTGTCTAAGAGTCATGTCTTTGTATCTCCAGATATGGAGCGAATGGCCCATCAAATTGAAATCATGTTTGGTCTTAAAACAGGTCAACTTCCTATTTGACACCTGGGAGTTCCTCTTCTGACAAGTCGGTTGTCTAGGAGGGATTGTTTACCCTTGCTACAAAAAATTGACTCCAGAGTCAACAAATGGACCCATAAATTTCTTTCTTATACTAGTCGAGTGGAATTAGTTATCTTGGTCCTTTCCTCCTTTCAGGTCTATTAGTCTAACCATTTCATCCTCCCCACCTCTATTATTAAGGAAATAGAGACAAAACTTCAAAAAAATTTATGATCGGAAAAGGTGGAAAAAAAAGTTCAAGCTAAGGTAAAACAGAATGATATTTGTAGATAAAAAAACAGGGAGGTCTAGGTATTAAACATTTGTCTCCTTATAATAATGTGTTACTATGGAAAAGAATTTGGTTTATGTTTCATGATAAGGAAACTTTATGGGCCAGGTGGGTTCCTACTATTATCCTTAAATGCAAAAACTTCTAGAATACCTCTCCTAACAACTATTGTTCGTGGAGTTGGAGGAAAATTTTGTATGTGAGGGATCAAATTGGGAATCAATTCAGATTTAGAATTAGAAATGGAATTCTACTTTCTTATGATAAGATCCTTGGCATCCTAGAAGTATCTTAATGGCTCATTCTACTCCTAGGTTGATCAATGAGTCTGAACTTCCTATGAATGCAAGAGTGTCTGAAGCAATCAGAAACAATTAATGGAGCTAGCAGGAGTTAACAGTGGGGACAATTAGTAACCTTGAACCTTTACCATACTACCCAGATTCTTCAGGAGAGGATAATTTAGAGTGGCTAGCTAGCTCTTCGAAGCAGTATACAAACGCTTCTGCATACACCTTCTTGAGACCTCCAAATCAAACAGTTCCTTGGTATAAAATTGTATGGCATAAAAGCAATAGCCCTAGGTGTTCTTTCATATTATGGTTAGCCTTCCTGAATAAATTGTAAACAAAGGACAAACCACTTTATCTCCATACCCTTAATCGATGTTCTTTATGTATTGCGGACTTGGAGACTATTGAACATTTATTCTTTGAATGCCCTTTCTAAAAAACTGTTTGGTTTAAAAGCCTAAGCCACTTCCAAATCCACCTACCTCAGCTAACCAATCTTCAATCCATTGTATTATGGTTTAACCAGCCAACTACCTCCAGAACCTATGACATAAATACTTTCTTCACTATCCTTTCTGTAAATGTTTATAACCTATGGACTGAAAGAAACTTGCGCACCTTTAAAGATGAAGCCTTGGATGTAAGGAGTTTCTCTATGCGAGTAATCTTTCAAGTTATGGAACACCTCAGCTCAAACAGTGAAAGAAGGTAAAATGTTTGTATTTCTTTTTATTTCTAATGAAATGTCTTTAGGTGTTGCCTCCATGTTCCAATTCTGGCCAAGAATGGTCAATCTTATACTATGCTACAAAAGGATGACCATAAGATTAAGGGCAAGCCCCACACTCCACCAAACATTGATTATGGAACCAGGTTACTAAAGCTATAAGGGAATTCCAAGACCCCTCTCCCACGGATGCTGCTTGTTAATAAGGAAGTTCAGTACAGATTCCAATATAAAGATTCCGAATTGAAAGGTGAAAAGTCAAATTGTGATATATTGTTACTCATGTAAAAGATTAGTAGTGAGGTTGGAATGGCTGATGGGATAAATGTGTGTGTTGCAAGAACGGAAGCTATTGGCAAGAGGGTTCTGTTGTGTCAATCATAGTGTAGATTTGGCTTGGTTTGATATGGTAGTTGCATCATGATGGAAACTTTGTAGTACTATTTATATTTTGGGAGTTTGGTTTGGAAAAGAGATTGTCATTTGGGCAAACTTTAATTGTACATAACTTTTGATTATTTATAAATTTTCACTAATCTTCCAAAACAAATTTGTTTTTGTTACAGCTCAGAGTCTTTCTTAGACATGTAATTACTGTGAAAGGATTTGCTGACTGGTCCTTTTGTGGCAAGAGTTATGGCAATGAAAGAAATAAATTAAAAAGGCATCACCAATAGGTAAAACAACGATTTCACATCCATTTGCTTCTTGAAACCCAACTTCTTTCAGGAAACTATACACATCTTATCCGAAAATAGAAGCTCTGATTGAGGGTAGGGACCTGGTTGTTTTAATCATTGGAACTAGAGAGTAATTCTACGCTAGTGGCTAATGCTCACTCGTTAGTACGCAGTGGAGGAGTTAGGTTGAGAATGATGACCGTTTTACACCCATAATGGGTTCAATAGTCATCTAGTGTGAATAACTACTACCGGTAGTTATTCCCAGATGATCTATATATATAAGGCAACGGTTATGAACAAAAGGTGAAGATAACTTACTGTGTGTTTATCTGAAAAAAAACGCTGGGCATTTGGCTTTGCAGAAAAGGAAAACACTCATTCTACGTTCTTTAATCGGTGGAAGTATAACAATTCATCAAGTATGTATGTTTTGTTTTTTCCAAGCATAAACAATCGATCCTATGATATATGATCTGTTCATTTAATTCTATCAAGTTTCTCCAAGTCCAAAACCGATGGTGGCACGTGCAGATTGTAATGTTAAATACTGAATTATTAATACAGAGGCGCACGTGAGTGAGAGTAGAAAGAAGAAATGAGAGAAATAGAAGTCCGTACACTTAGCGGCGAATCGACGACGGTGTCATTACCGGCGAACAAGACGGTGAAAGAACTTAAGCATCTCTTGACGCTCGCCTTCCCTCCTGCCTCTTCCTTTCCTACTTTTCATCTCTTCTTCAAGGCAACGTCTTTTCCTTTTCAATATTTATTAGTCTGCCAAGATACTGTTTGAGTAAGTTAATAAGTTTGTGTGGATTGTTGTATCAGGGAGTTAAATTGAGCGTTGAGTGTGGATTAGGCACACTTGACATTGAGCCTGGTGATTTCTTTGTCCTCATTCCATTCACCAAGAAGGATCGTCCCAAAAAATCCGAATTTTCGAACAATCTACCTCCTCAACAAGCCTCAATTTCAAAGTTTGCGAATTCTGCTTATTCTGATATGGTGCAAGAGTTATCTTCCTTATTTGACAAGCCTGCTGGTGACAATACTCAGCAGCT
The DNA here is from genome assembly GCA_027563575.1 of Erythroxylum pedicellare. NCBI lineage: Eukaryota > Viridiplantae > Streptophyta > Magnoliopsida > Malpighiales > Erythroxylaceae > Erythroxylum > Erythroxylum pedicellare. Next base: position 32,059,595 of record JAOQMP010000006.1, read on the forward strand.
TAATTATGAGCCTGGTAGAACTGATTTTGGACATAAAAGGAAGAGGGACTTTGAGAAATGCAATGATAGTTGTGAGGATGAGGGAGGCCCTTGTGCTTTTCTGTGGAAGGTATTGCAATCTCCAGACAAGAGCATTTTTGAGCAGCAGAACTGTCAGAAGTTTGTTGAGATTTTGCAATCAATGAATTGCTTAAGGAATCCCGATTCTCAGAGCTGTGCATTCTTGGCAATTATGGCTAGTGGTGGTAGAGGAGTTTTTGTGGACAATGGAGCCTCTTGTTTGTGTCCAGCATGGTTGAAAAGAATCTTGGAGGCATTTGCTTTTCTTATCATTCTCTCTGCATTTCTTCAAATGCGGAGGCAGGAAATCACATTGGCTATATTGAAGGAGGCACTGGCACAGCTTGGTAAATTTGGCAGCCAAGTTGTTTTTGAAGATATAGAGCATCTTTCTCTTGTTTGCCCTAAGGTAATCGATTGAACTTGTGAGGCCTTATTTCCAGATATCAAGTCCATGATTAGATAAAATCTAATGTGTGGTAGTTAACTATCTATGCTGTAGAATCTACTTCAACTGCAGCAATTGTTCTAGTATTATTTCATTGATCTGTCAAATGAAGAATGATGCGGCTTCTAGATGTACATTCTATAATTAGACATTCAGTGAAGTGCGGGAGACAGATGAGAGAGATTTGAAGATGAACAAGACAGAAATAAGAAGAGAAAAATATAGTGGTGAGCAAATAGAGTAGAAATTGAATCAAGAAAGTAGAAAAGAACACAAAATTACAACTCTACCAACAACTTCATGTCTTCCTTCAAAACATACCTCATAACCATACAAAAGTGTCTTGAGACAGCCGACTTCTATTTAAGAGTTCATCAAACCATTTCATATAATTAGTTGCAATAGAGCTTGCTTAAGTTTGGGAGCTGAGAATTCAAGTCATTCCTATTGTTAAATTTGCAATGGGCCTATGGGCCTACATGACGAGGAAAGTTAGACCACTCACAAACCCAAGTAAGGTTTCATCCTAAAACTAATTCGCAATAGGTAGAGTAGCCCACTAGGCTTATATGTTAGCCTTCTTTTCTCCTCTTTCTTCGATGTGGGACACTCACATGTGGGTATTCTCAACGTTCTCCCTCATATATTTTTTTTTTGACTTGGGCAATTTGGAGGGATACATAAACAATCCTCATCAGGGTTGGACTTTTAATTGAGGTCAAATACCTGAGGCAAACAGTACTGTTGGGCCACTTGCTACACGCAAACTTCAAATCCTTCTCCAATTGCTTAAATGATGGCCCCTTTTTGGGGCAAACAGTAGGCCAAGATCTTCATTGTCTCTGATGTTATGTTAAATTTGTAATGAGCCTATGGGCCTACACAAGAAGAAAAGTTAGATCACATACAAGCCCAAGTAAGGTTCCACCCTAACCAATTGATAATAGGTGGAGTAGCTCACTATGCTTATATATTAGTTTTCTTTTCCTCTTTTTATTTGATGTGGGACACTCACATGTGAGTATTCTCAATACTTATATGCGGAATATAGGCATTTCTCTTTAAATTAAACATTTACAATTGAAAACTACTTCTAACAAATGCTTAAAAGAATCCATCACATGTTTGATGGTCTTGCATGATTTTCTCTGTCATAACTTTATATTGGCTAATTATATTTGTCTCAATAAGCCATTTACTGTCCAACTTTTGCTCTGCATCCCCTAATTATTAAATTAGTTCTTTACTTGTTGCATGGAGATACAAACAATGTCCATAATCAACTATAGATATGTTGTTTCTTTATTTACTTACTAGCAATATACCTAGTTATCTTGCCAAGTGTGGCTCACACCATTCTAGTTCTCAGAATGATATTCACATCTTTTTCCTTGTTAGATCATATAACAATGCTTATTTTTTCTTCAGGCTGTAGCTTTTGCTAATAATGATCCAAAGCTTGCAAAATCAGCTGAGGCCTTTGTCATCATCAACTCTGGAACTGAAGAAATGGATCAAATTGAAAACAATCATATTAGTGGTATTGGTGAATGATTATGTATGCCTTTTTTGCCTTTAATTGAGTTCATGTAAGCTTTTAACTTGCATCTTTTATGCCTTTTATTCCCAGGTCGAAAAGCAATGTCCTTGTCCAAAGCATTCAATTCTATGGAGAAACAAGAAACATTCTTTAGAAGTTATATGTGGGATGCTACTAAATGTTTCATTGTATGGCTTACCAATTCCAAGTACTCTGGAATTTTCAATTTCTAATGCATCTTTATTTTTCAACAATGTACGATTAAAGAGCAATTACTAAATGCAAAAGTGGATATGAAAGGGAACACTTGGGCCATCTATTTCTGTGCATAAACTAAGAGTTAAGATGCCGTTGGAAATTTTTGGTTTACTTTATTGGGGCTACTTTAATAATCTTCAATCTAGCGTCATTTCGTTATTGGTTATATCTGTGAAATAGCTATAAAACATAATAGTATTGTGATTTGGAAAATTTGTTTCGTCATTCAAATCTCTTATGGTTTAACTAAGTAATCAATTGCTCCGTATATCTGCATATATTTTAGGATCATGAACATTCCTCTCAACAATGTGTGACTATGTGGGGCTGTCATGATACATTCAAATGTGATGTGCTGTTTAATGAGCCTACTTTGTGAATTCGTGCAATTTAGAGTAAGTTTGACTGAATTGATATTTTAGGAAGTCAGCCAAATTATCTAGTTGTTTGCGATTATTGGACAGGTATATGAGGTTATGAGCTGTTGTGAAATACAATTGTGCAGGTTAACAGAGGTTCTGCTTTTTTCAATGATGAGTTCATTTAGTAAATAAATGAGGCTTGTAGTGGCCTATAATGTGTTTGTTTTTCTATCTAAAAATGACCATCACAGCTACTTCCCAGTGATAATCAGCAATTTATGAGCATTGCTTTAGGAAGATTGTGCAGGTTTTATGCTTGAATGTATACTTTAGCTGCATCTAAACTGATGATAACATTGTTCTTTATTTTCCTTTTCAAATGGCTTGCAATATTTGAGTATTTTTTTCAGCCCAAAGTGGATTGATGTGTTAATTTTTTTCACTATAAGTTCTCTATTTATTTTGCATTGATCGGCCAGTCCTTTCCCTTGTCTTGCATTTTACTTTTAAAATCACGCATTTGACAGACATCACCTTAGATAGTTAATGATCAATTATTCTTTTGTCCCAGCAATCTAAAAGTGGAAATGGGAAGGCAATACTCTTTTGCTTGGAGGACATGATCAAAGTTGTGAATGAAGGTGCCATTAAAACTAATCAAAGTGAAGCTAAGTTAATAAAAAGAAGAGAATCCTCAACTTCAAGCTGTCACTCATTTCATCAACGATGCCATGTAGGTTTTCATCACTGTGTTGAACTATCATGTTTTGGTCTTTTCCTTTTTCTCTTTTCAACATTCATATGAAGCTTTTTGAAAAACTGAATGTTGGATATAAAATTTTTATATAGTAATTTGCTTTTGACAAATTTCCAGATATACGTTACTTGTCAGTAGCATGAGTCTCTGTCTGTGCCTTATTGTCTTGTAATGATGCTTTGGTTGAGTCTAAGCAAATTCTAAATCAAATTTCTATTATTCATGCCTGAATCTCAAAATAGAGATAAATTCTTATTGAATTTTGTTACTTGTTAATCTTTAAAACCAGAAGTCCTTCAGGAACATTATTCTCTGTTAATAAAAAGTAAAACCACCGAGTTAATAACCTTTTTAAACTTTGCAGGAGACAAATCAATTACTACCAGTTGACATGGTTCAACATCTCAAAAGGGGCATTGGATCAAAAGGACAGGTCACTCCACTTTCTAGTAGTTCAGAATCTACATACAGCAACATGTTCAACTCTAATGAATGTCTTGGTCCCTGTGGCTTGACTTGAAAGACTGCAGAAATATGATAACATTGGGCCCATGTCCATTCAATATCATGATACAAAAAGTCTAACTAAAAGGCCTATTTTGGGGTCTAACACCAGCAGATTTATGTGATGCAGATTATGCATATTGAAGATATTAGTGCAAGGAAACCCATTTATGTGGAGGTACCATGTCAACTTTCTGAGAACATGAAATCTGCATTAAATTGTCTTGGTATTAGTCAATTGTACAGCCATCAGGTACATCACTTTTTCCCCTAATGCACACAAACCTTTTCTTTTTCCCATATATTGAACTCATATTGTACTTGCAGGAAGAATCAATCCTAGCCTCCCTTGCTGGTAAGAATGTTGTTGTAGCAACAAAGACTTCCAGTGGGAAATCTCTTTGCTATAATGTGCCTGTTCTGGAAGTGTTGTCTCAGAATTTGTCATCTTGTGCTATGTACTTATTTCCAACTAAGGTTGGCTTAAGAATTCTGCAGTGCATCAGCAATTGTATGTTGTGTCCTATTTAAATTGTTGTTCTAATTGTTTAGATGATACAAGCTTCTCATACCTGCAGGCTTTAGCTCAAGATCAAAGAAGAGCACTAATAGCTATGACAGAAGGACTTGATTGTAGCATAAATATTGGTGTATATGATGGTGACACTTCTCAGAAGGACAGGCTGTGGCTTCGTGATAATGCTAGACTGGTAGTCAATCTGGATTTTGCTGTTTTAGACAATTTTTTTTGAATGAAATTCATTAGTTATGTGCTTATATTTTGTCACCTTATATGCAGTTGATTACGAATCCAGATATGTTGCACTTGTCAATCTTGCCATATCACAGGCAATTTAGTAGAATTTTAACAAATCTTAGGTAATTATCTTTATTCCTTGAATTGATAGAGCAACTAATCGAAGTGGTTTATGGATTTCATAACTTTCTTGGCGCAACTTCTCCATTCAATTTATCTATAAACTGATCTGTCTTATGCATTATTTATTAGTGTGATTAGTTTATTTTAGTTTTTGTAATCAAGATGTATACAATCAGGTTTGTGGTAATTGATGAAGCTCATGCTTACAAAGGAGCTTTTGGATGCCACACTGCACTTATATTGAGAAGACTCCGCAGGTTATGTTCTCATGGTATGAATTTTCTCTTGTGAGATTAAATTCTATTTGTTTTGGAATCATTACTTTAGCATTGAAGGATCAATATTACTTTTTTTTTCTGCAGTCTATGGTAGTGAGCCTTCATTTGTGTTTTGCACTGCAACTTTAGCTAATCCTCGTGAACATTGTATGGTAAGATTTTTCTTATTAGTCTAGTTTATTACACTAGGTTGTACTATTACATTATTTGTATCTTTTTTCTTCTTTTAGTTCATTGTATCAAATAAAGTTTTTGTTTCAGTAATTTCCTCATGTAATTTGAGTTCTTGTTTGCTTTACTTTTAGTGATTGAGTCTCTTGTTAGATGTTTAGGAACTTGCAAATCTTTCAACGTTGGAGCTGATTAATAATGATGGTAGTCCTTCGGCACAGAAGTTTTTTGTCTTGTGGAATCCATCATCGTGTCTTAAGCTGGTGAAGTTTTCTCCTTATTCTTACAGTTCTCTATCCAAAAAAATAAAAGCGTATAGCATAGGTGTCAAGGTAGTCCTTGATAACACTTCAAGATTGCAGGTTTCAGATAAGTCCAGGAGTGACGTGCTTGGTAGTGATTCTTCAGCTAGAAGCATAAGGTGCAATTTAACTACATTTATTTACTCTAGAACTATTGCAGAAATTTATGTTTCATTGATTTGAATTGTGCAAAGTTCAATTGTAAATGATTATAGTACTCATGAGATTAATTCAAATTACTGGTGCAAGTATCAATGGTTGAGGGTGATGCAAAAGATCCTAGAGATTATAAATAAATAAAAGAGGTTAATTTGGTGGAATGAAGAGTAGGAGTTGATGGACAGCAAGGACTACCAAGACCGAAATTTACTTTATGCTAAGTTTTATTCACTAGATAGGGATTAATAATGAGTTAGATATACTGTTCTAGCTTGTTTAGAACTTAAGATTTTTTAAGAATAGAGAATTCTTATTCGAGTACGATTCAATTCTATTTTGCATATTATGTTTGAGAATCCCTTTACTATTATGATAACAGTTCCAAAAACTTCTCTTTATATATGTGTACTTGCCATTCAATAAAATAAATCTGAATTTTCTTTTCAAACTTAAGGTTTCAACTGAAAAGTGTGATGCTTTCTTCTTAGAGTAATTAGTAGATGTTAGGAGTGACTCTTTGCTACCCCCCATTAGTCGGCTTTCTCACAAAATTTCGGCACTTCTAGCCTGGCATAAATCTAGCTATAACAAACCTAAAATTCCAGCTATATCAAACCTAAAATTCCACTAAAACATTTTTGTGAGCCTCAAATTCCAGCAGCTAAAATTTTATAAGTTTTATAACTTCTTGCAACCATTTTGGTATCTCTCCTATTCGTCTTCTATCAATTTGGTATCAAAACTTTGATTCACAATAGAGACACGTATAGGAGACTACTCAGCAACCAAGAGTGAGATAAAATAATTTTGAAAATTGTAGATTTGATGACCTTCGGTCACAAGATGCGTGTAGATTTGATGACCTTTGGTCACAAGATGCTTCAAGAACTAGTTTAGAGAACAACATCGAACAACAAGCTATACTTGATGTTGAGAGTAGAGAAAGTGAAATCCAAGATGAAGAGGCCGAAATTAATCGCCAATAAGTGGGGTTAGAGTGACTAACAACAATTGGAGAGCGTATGTGAGGCTTTAGAGCCCATGATAGAGCTGAAACACACAACATATTTGAAGATATTATTAAAAAACTGTTGAAGCACCTAATTTTGTAGGAAAGATGGATCCACACCTAATTTTAGACTGGACAGTCACAATAGAAGATTTTTGTGATTGGTACATGTCAGAAGATCAAAAAATCCTATTTGTGAAGATGAAGCTAGTTGGACACACTAAAATCTTATGGAGATCATTAGATAAATTTGAAAAATAGGGAAGCTGCCAATTTTTGATTGGGAAGAGATTAAACTGAATTTATCAGAAAAATACTTTACACTACCAAGAATATCCCTAAGATTAATTCATAACGCTTAGATAAGAAATTATGTCTTTCACGAAATACACAAAAATATTTGATGAACTTTCTACCTAATATGAAGGAATGGTATCTAAACAAAAACTTGTACATCACTACAAAGAGGGTTAAAGGGCAGAAGTTCATAATGAGTTGACAATGCAAAAGATTTACAGCCTTGAAGATGCATGTCACTTAGCTTTAAAGAATGAAATAATACCAGGGACAACAACTTAAAAATTTTAGAAATCAAGTTGAGGAGTTTGGCATGAAGAGAATTATGATATTGCAGAATTTCATGCCAAGACCTAATGAATCCACCATATAACAACTACAAAGACTTTTAAGGAGGTTGAACCTAAAGGAAAAACCATAGTTGAGATTGGGAAAAAAAGAGACAACAATAAGAAGTGTTTCCAATGTAATGGGAAGGGTTACTTTGCTTATAAATGTACTAACAAAGGTTTACAGATGATGGAACAAGAAGACGAAGAAGAATCAAATAAATATGTGTGTGAGCATGAAGCTAGGAAGGAGTTGGAAGTAGACTCTAGTGACGAATAAGTTGGTCCGTGAGGGGCATACTTATGACCCCTAAGGTGTAAGAACTAGAAGAATGGCTTCGTACTTCTTTTTTACTCAAGTTAAATTAGGAGATGAAGTATTTAAGCTTACTATTGATGGATGAAGTCGTATGAATTTAGTATCCAAGAGCATGGCGATGCGATTGAACTTACTTGCAGAAGAATTCCCACATTCCTACAAAGTTGCTTAGGTGTATGATAGTACTATACTTGTTGCTCGGAGGTGCTTGATCTCTTTCAAATTAGGAATATATGAAGATTCTAGCTGATTTGATGTTGTTTCCAGGAAAGTATCTCATATTTTACTTAGTCAACTGTGACTTTATGATTGTGATGTGTAGCATTTGGAAAAGCTAACACCTGTGAGTTTATATTCCACTGAAAGGAGATAATTTTGAAGCCTATGAAGATAGAAAAAATAGAGAAGCAAAGAGAAAGTAATAAGGTAGCCATAAATACCAAGAAAATACCTTTTAATACTTTTAAAGAAAGTAGTAAGGCAGTCATAAATACCAAGAAATTGCCTCTTAATACCTTTAAAGAGAGAGAGTTTGAAGTTGTAAGCAAGGAAAAGGCATTGTGCTTGCAATGATTGCAAGTGGAGTAACAAAAATAATACTTGAAATAACCCTTATAATACCAAAAGAAGTGGGTAAACTACTAATTGATTTTTTTGGTACCTTAATCGACCCTACCAAATCTTCCATTATGTCGTTTAAATCCTATAAAGAATGAATGAAGAGTTGAAGAGAAAACTAGAAGAGTTACTGAAAAACGGTTTATTTAAGGAAGTCTTAGTCTATATGCAGTTTCAACGTTATTGACTCAAAAAAAAGGTAGAAGTTAATGAATGTGCATTGATTGTAGGCGATAAACAAGATCACAATAAAGTATAGGTTTCCAATTCCTCCCCTTGATGACATGTTAGACATGTTTACTTGAGACACCATCTTTTCCAAGATAGACTTACGAATTGGGTATCATCAGATCATAACTAGACCTGAGGAGAATGGAAAATCACTGTCATGACTAAATATAAATGGTTGCTGATTCCATTTGGACTCACAAATGCACCAAACAATTTTATGAGATCAAGAAAAGGATGACCAAAGCTCATGTTTTGCAATTTATAGATTTTTTCTGAACTATTTGAAGTTGCTTGTGATGCATCTCGTGTAGGAATAGAGGTATACTCAGCCAAGATGGAGACCCAATTGCTTATTTCAGTAAGACATTAAGTAAAGAGAAATGATGATATATTCGACCTATGACACTGAACTTTATGTTATTGTACGTCCTCTTTACAATTAGTGTCATTCTCTTAGAGAACTTCATAGAAAATGTGGAACGCTAAGATTTAGTTTTCAAGATCTTTCCCTCCAAAAATTGATGGACAAATGAAGGTGATAAATAGAAGCTTAGAGGAGCTGAGGAAGTATCTGCACAAATTGAAGAATTGTCATTTACTTCAGATGATGAATCAACCAAAACACTGGATGCGGA
>JAOQMP010000006.1:32099108-32112760 GCA_027563575.1 Erythroxylum pedicellare
GCACAAATATAACAAGCAAAACGTTATTTGCATAAAGGTACATGCTTATAAAAATGTTTTTGGTTTTCTATCAAAAGATTTTTTTTTTTAATTGTATATGAACGTTTAATATACATGTACACCCGTTCATGCACAAATTGTTTGAAACAGGAAAAATCAAACGTCTGTGTTAAAGTTCTGTAAAAATATTTAACGCATTAACTTTTGAAACAAGACCGAAAAAATTTCCAGCATCTGCGTGGATACGCCTTTGAAATCATTTAACGTATTAAATATTTATATAGCTCTTACACATGCATTCAATGAGTCTTTTGCGTGGACATTGTCTTGGAAACCCATTTACTTGATGCGTTTGAAAGACATCACAGATTCACAGTGAAGCAAGGATTCTCGTATTAATGCACAAATACCAAAATGCAAAAACAAACACGAAAATCACCATACATAAAGCCTTTAATGGACACTCTCATGCATTTAATGAACACTCTCATCACCATACGATCACGAAAATCAAGAAATCTTCATAAAGTCTTTAATTGTGTTAACCGTTGGTCTCTTTCTTTAAGCAAAGGAACATACGAAAATGCAAGAATGCTTTAAAGAAGAAACAAACAAAACTTTTCGGTTTCCGTGAAACCAATTACAAAATTAAAACCACGATAATCTCTTCCGTGTTTAATCAAGAATGTTTTTTTTTTAAAAGTATCTTTACGCACAAAAACCGAAAAAGCAAGACCCATGAAATGATCTCTTCTTTCATGTAATAAAGACACGATTATAAATGCATTTACTGTACACAACTTGACAAAAACAAGGATTTGTGTGTCGTCTTTTTAACCATCGGTCTTAATTGCACTCTTATGTTCATACCCGTACATAACGAAAAATTTCTTGTTTTGTAAAAAAATATTTCAATGTAAATCCACGAGAACATATGAACATAACAGAATACGCAAATCAATGGGAACGTAAAACTTGGCTCTGATACCAATGTAGAATTATAAGGACTGACCTTAATGCGGAAATGTTGGATCAATATGTTGTTTGTAAGTCTTCGGATTACGGTTGGCTACTAGAGTCACCGATTAATTCACGTCCCAAATTCTAAACCTTTGATGGTTTATTTTTCGTGAGAAAGAATGAGAGACTTTTCTCTTTTATTATTATGAACATTCCACTTTCACTCCTTGAATTCTCCTTTTATATTAGAATCAACATAACCGATGGAGGTTATGTTATGTGGCTGTTCATTGTGTCCTTTCATGTTGTCTAACTGCCAACACTACTCAATACCAAAAGTTTTAATTTGTTGTGTAAGAGTTAATTTTATTAATTCATGTCATTAGTTTCATCAACTTGAGCATATAGATAAGAAATTTGCACAAGTCCAATCCGATTTGACTTGATCTAAATTTAATAGACTAAGTTTAATTTTAATAGATTCGACTCTAAGTTTTGTTTCAAAATTTCAAGTTTGATTGGATCAAAATTTGAATTTGACAAATTCTTTTTAATTAAACTAATTTTGACTCTTTCATGAAGTTTATTATAACCCAATCCAAACTAAATTAAGTTTCTTTGATTTTGGGCTTAAATATTTTTCAAACTCTTAAATCGGAAATTCTGGCCAATTCCATTGCTAACACTACTAAAGTGTCACATAAAAAAAACAACTTTATAATTTTAAATTTATTAAAATTTCACATATTTATTTTAATGGATTTAATTTGTATGACATTCTATAATAATTAAATTAATAGTAAGAATTGATAATTGATTATATTTTAAATAAAATTTGAACGATTGATTATATATTTATATTTATAATAAATTAAAATTTTTAATATTTTTACATAGGATTACAAAAATAAGTAAAATTCTGCATATGCCCTGATCTTTATCATGGTGTTGGATATACTACGAAATTGTGCGATGTGAGCATTGAAGATTGTATGTACTTTGATTGGTTGTATATATTGTCATTTGAAGTATGGAACTTGTGAGCTTTCCTTTGATTTTTGTCTAATGATTGCAGGGTGTAAATGTCTAGTATTCACGGAAGTTGTATACAATCAAGATTCTGAATAAAACTCAACGTATCACTGAGTTTTTCCAATTAATTTATTCTTCTTAGTTTCCTCTATTTTTCAAACGTATACGGGTTACTGCGTGTTCTTTCTGTTGTCTTCATTAGTCAGAGTTCAGTAGAATAATTCTTAATTCTTTGAATGATAGAGAGATAACAACAACAAAGTGGTATCAGAGCTAGATTCTTAAGGGATCTGTGAAGGTGTAAGCAAGGTTTTTAGCTTAAGAAAATAACTCTTTCCTGATTAAGCTGTGACTACGAGAGAGGAGTACTCAGAGATGGCTGAGAGTTCGACTCAGGGTTTGCAGCCTGCAATTTTCAATGGAGAAGGGTATTAGATCTGGACAATAAAGATGGAGGCATACCTACAAGTTCAGGATCTTTGGGAGCCTATTGTTGAAGACTATGCAGTCGAGGTTCTAGCTGAAGATGCACCGATTGCTTAGCTAAGATGGTTAAGGGAGAGGCTGACTAAGAAGGCTCGAGCTAAGTCTTCTTATACCAGTCAGTAGCACCTTCGATTTTAACTCGGATCATGGGTATTGGCTCTGTGAAGGAGATCTGGGATTTCTTGAAGAATGAGTATGAAGGTGATAACAATGTGAAAAATATGAAGGTGTTGAACCTTTTGAGACAAGGAGAACAAGTATAATCCTTGTCCTCACTGTGGTAAGTCAAATCATTTGGCTTTCAGGTGCTGGAAGAGACTAAATGTGGAGTGTAGAAAGTGCCATCAGAAAGGACATATGGAGGCAATTTGCAAGAAGCAAGCTACTCAAGCTGCTGTAAACGTCCAAGTTATAGAAGAAGAAGAAGAGAAGCTCTTTGTAGTCATATACAATCTTGTCGAAGCATATCCATCCGAGTGGCTGATTGACAGTGTATGTACGAGCCATATGTCTCCAGATCCAAGATTATTCAAGTTCCTAGATCAGAATGTGAAGGCAAGCGTGAAGCTAGGAAATGGAGATTGCATCTGAGTAGAAGGGAGAGGAGTAGTTGAGATCTCTACCAAGAATGGAGTCAAGATCATTTCTAATATGCTTTTTGTGCCCAAGATTCAACACAATCTCTTAAGTGTGGCCTAATTGATCGAAAAAGGTATGTTAGTACACTTTGAATCTAATGTTTGCAAAGTGTTTGATAAAACTGGCCAGGAAATTCTGAGCACTTGAATGAAGAATAAGAGCTTCTCCATGAGAACAAAAGAGATACAACAGGGGGCACTTATGAGTGACATTGTTGAGTTTGATCTTTGGCATCGAAGACTCGGACACTACCACATGGAGGGACTAGAAGCAATGAAGAAGAAGAATATGGTTGATGATCTACCAACACTCCCATACTGTCACTCAGAATGCAAGGTTTGTATGATGGGTAAGCAAACACGTGCTCCTTTCTTGAAGTCAAGATGGAGGGCTAAAAAGAAGCTTTAATTACTACGTATGGACGTATATGGTCCAATGCTCGTAACATCTTTGAATGGGAGTAGATACTTCTTGTTAATAATTGATGACTACTCGAGGTATTCGTGAATATATTGTCTTAAGAGCAAAGGAGAAGCTGCGAAAGTGTTCAGGGAGTTTAAAGCTCTAGTTGAAAATCAAGCTGGATTGAGCATCAAGTCTATAAGAACCAACAATGGCTCATAATTTATTTCTAATGAGCTTCAGTTAATCTGTAGAAATGCCGGCATCAAACACCAACTTGGCACGCCCTATACTCCTCAACAGAATGGAGTGGTGGAAAGGAGAAACAGAACTATGGTGGAGATGGTGAGATGCATACTGGAGGAGAAGGAGCTTCCGAAGGAGTTTTGGGTAGAAGCAGCATCCACTGCTTGCTTCCTGCTGAACAGGCTATATACCCAAGCCCTTGAGGATAAGACATCGCATGAAATGTGGTATGGAGTTAAGACAAAACTGAAGAATTTGAAGATCTTCAGATCTCTCTGTTGTGCTCTTATACCTCAAGCTAGGAGAAACAACATGGATAGCAAAACAGAACCTGCGATTTTTATGGGGTATTCTGAGGTAAGTAAAAGATACAAGCTATTTTATCCATAATAGAAGAAGGTGAAGGTAAGCAGAGATGTGCATTTATTTCACTGCGTATGGTTATTGTGATCCATACGCTGAGACGAAATGAAACAAAAATTTGGAGACAGAACATAACAAAAATTGGAGATAGTGAGGTGTTTGGCTGTAATGGACAAAACAGATAAAACTGTGCTCGTCTCGAGGACAGAAATGTGTTTGGTTGTAGTTGACGGAACATAAAAAACAGTGTCAATGACTAAAGTACCCCTATAGTATAATATGATTGGAAATATGTAATTCATTGATTATTTTAAAACGAATGATTTGTATTAGTAAAAAAGTTAACAAATAATAATTAGCAATAAGAAATTAATTTCGTATAATAATAATAATAATAGAAGAAAAAGAAGAGGAAGAAAATTATTAATAATAAGCAATTTAAAAATAGAGAGAGGATATTTCTGAGATTTCATTGTGTGTTTTGTTTTTGTCCTTAGGACAAAAATTCTTGTACCACAGTCTTGGAAGGAACAAAAAATTTCTGTCCTTGTCCTCCGAAGACGGAACAAAAATAGGTAACGACAGCAAGCAAACACTACGAAACACAGAACTTTTGTGTCCCTATCATCCGTCTCCAACCACGAAGACGTTAACCAAACACTACGTTAAGCTAGCAAAATTTGAGAAGGCTAAAATGACATCCAAATTCGAAAGTTATAACTACTTGTAGGTCTCATATATATATATATATAAGACCATTTTCTAAAATTTTAAATTTAGCATTGGATCGGTCAGGTTTGGACTTGTTTAAGCTCAAGTCCTACTAGAAAATTTATACTTAAGCTGAAGCTCAATCTAAAGTCTGGTTGAATTAAGCCTAATTATTTTTATTTAAAATTTAAAATTAATGTTATTTTTACTTCAAAATTTTGAGCTTCAGATTGTATAAGACCAAAATAATTTGAGCCTGTATATGACTTGAAACTCAAAACTTTTAAAAGAAAAGAAACTTAATTTTAATCTAACATTTGATTAACTCGAACCGAATTTATTGACTTCGAGTTTTATCAAGCCCTACTAAGTTTGGACTTCATTTTCAATATTTCTCTAAGATGAAGCTAGGATTAGAAGTATTTTAAAGATAAAAACTACATTTTATATTTTATAGTTTTTAATATTTAATGTGGCATGGTAATAAAAAGATCCATGCTAATCACGTGATATTTATGACGTAATAATTGGAGGGTCAATGAAATTTATATTTTAAATAAATTGAAAATTAGAATATTTAAATTTTTTAAAGATTTAGCTAGTATTACAAAATTAAATTAAACTATAATTTTTATAATTTACTCTTAAAATAAATTAAAAAATAAGAAAACTCTTTGAATTTTTCATATTTTTCATTGAATCTTTTGTATTTTTTACATTTCTTGTAATTTTTTAAATTAGTCATTCATTGATTTCTTTAAGTTTTATTAGATAATAATTTGTTTTTCAGCTTAAGCCATGTCTCTCTCTCTTGCAAAGATAACAACAACCAATTTTTAGCAAGAAGCCATCGAATCATTATAAATTGGAATACATGATAAAACCTTAAATTTCCAAATTATATTATCAAAATTTCTTAAAATCTTCAAATCCTTCAAAACTGTAAATTTGAATACATTGTAAAACTTAATCCAGCTCTATTGTTTTATTATATGAATCATTAAACACTACGTATGTAAGTAACATTTGTACTCAACTATATATATTGCATCTTGATCTATACTCCATGTAGAATTTCAATCTCTTTTAGTCTCTGCATGTTCATTAGTCAATTTATGTACGATTTTTGAATTATGAACCTAACCTTAATTCATTTGCCCTGTCAACACATTTGCATTAGTGGTTCTAGATAAAGGTTGACGATTGTACAAAATTTTTCCTTCTTTTTATTACCAGTTGAAGAGAAAAACAATTAGGCCTTGTTTGGTTGAGGGCTGATCAACTAATTTTTAATTGATTGACTAAAATCAACTGCTTAATTTCATCAATAAGCTATTTAATTTGTTTAGTTGTTGACTGATTGGATTGGCTGATTTAACCCAACAAGCAAAAAATGAGAAGCTGCTTGTAAGCAGCGTTTAGGACAATTAGCTGATTATTCTAAACTATAATGCCAAATTTGCCCTTATCTCTAACAACCGCTGCAACTGTCCCAAGACTAGAGGGGAGATACAGAGAAAAAAGCCGTCCAAACGGGCTAGGCAATAGCAATTCACGGCAGTGCCGACGACATTCCTCTCTCTCTCCCGCCTGAGCGCCGCCTCCTTCGTGAAGCTACCCTCCGTTGCTGCCTCCAGATCGGTGTCGTCGCTCTCCAAGCCTAAAACACCCCTTGATGTGGTCGAGCTTATGGTATATTTAAGTCATAAATTTTTCCTTCAGGGGCATCTCTCTCTAGGGTTATTTTTATGGTTTTTCTATTGAATTCAAACATAGTTCATAAACAGATGACAAAAAAGCAATCTTTTTCTTTTTTCTGTAAAAATATGATATTTGTTTACTTTCGGGATATGGTGCAATGGGTAAATCCTGATAAGTTCATGGGATTTTTCATGCAAAGTTGATTATGATTTAGTTACTATTGTTTTACCCTGTATAGGTCCGTGAATTGGAAAACTGCCCACATTATAATGCTGGGAAGGGATGAATTCTAACCACTGTAGGCACTGTTTAGATGGAAGCTTCAATTATGGAAGGTAAGACTAAGAGATGTGGTGCTGTTTGTGGTCTCAACACTATTGTTAGTCCCATTTTGCTAGCACAGTTGGTCATGGAGAAGACTCCTCATATTTATCTTGCATTCGATGGAGCTGAGGCTTTTGCAAGGGAGCAAGTAAGTGGTCTCTTCTGACCATTTTTCTTGGCACTCTTATTTATTTCTTGTTCAGTATACTTCCATGCTTTAGTGAAGCCTCTACTCTTTGTAATAATTTTCGGTTCTCTTACATATAATGCATATTCTCTTACATATAATGCATAGCTGACTTTGTGATTCATAGAGTCGATTTAATTGGAAGAAAATGGCCTGAATCTGATCTTTTGAACTTACAAGGGTGTCGAGACTGTGGATCCTAGTAATTTCGTTACTTCAGAAAACATTGAAAGGCTAAAGCAGGCAAAAGAAGCAAACAGAGTCCAGGTACGACGCTTTTGAAATTGACGTCTTTTAAGCAAAGATCTTAGCTTTTTGAAATCTGTTGTTGCAAAATCATCAGCACTGAACATGGTCATTCGTGATTTGTTGATTCTGTTGGGGTCCAAAGATATGTTATTGGATAGGAATACCCAAGTCGCTTGGCAATTATGCGTTGATAAACAAGATCATTTACGTTTTAGCCTATTAATGTACATCACTGTTTTTAAGGCTTCTGTCATATCCCTTATAGCTTGCATATACAGATTGATTACACGCAACCCATTAAGGAGGAGAGAAGTGGAATTCCAACTCCAGATGGAAACAGCCGAATTGGAACGGTTGGGTGTGTGGTTGTTGATGACCATGGGAACTTAGCTTCTGCAACTTCTACTGGCGGGCTTGTAAACAAAAGGGTGGGTAGGATTGGGGACACACCTGTGATAGGAGCAGGGACATATGCCAACAATCTCTGTGCAGTTTCTGCTACAGGTAAAGGAGAAGCGATCATAAGTGGAACTGTCGCCAGAGATGTTGCTGCCCTTATGGAGTATAAAGGTCTTTCAGTTAAAGAAGCAGCAGCATATGTCATCCATGAGTGTGTTCCAAGAGGCAATGCTGGATTGGTTGCTGTTTCTGCAAAAGGAGAAGTCGCAATGCCCTTCAATACAACAGGCATGTTCCGTGCTTGTGCTACTGAAGATGGGTATGAAGAAATTGCAATATGGCCTTTACAAGATTGAGTGAACTGGTGGATGTTGGCTATTGAAAAGTTGGTAGTCTAAGAAGTCTATCCAGCATCTCTAGTTTAGAAGGAAATAGTTTCATGAAGCTGAAACTTGCTAAGAGATGCGATTTATGGTGTTAAAATAATATGTTATGGCATCAAGGTTTATTTTCAGTTAGTTGCAGGCCTCACTCGTGCAGTATTCAAATACGAAGGGTGTTATTCACCTTCTCAAATCATCCTGTCGGGAATTACATAAACAGGCACTCCTCATGCTCAAACTATATAGCCATGATGACAAAACTTTTCTTTGCAAATCAAACAGAAGATTATAAGCGTACCAAGTAGGTGGAGTTGGCATCTAATAGTTTCGCCACTAACATCACTCGACTTAAACGAGTGTCATTACAAAAAGAAATTTTATTGGTATATATCAATTGAGGTTAATTGCTTGATTTTATGTTCATTGAAATGAAAACAACTCCTCATTAAGGAGAAAACAAGAAGAAAAAATGTAATCAACTCTCACAAATGATGGAACCTATCAACTTGGCTTGCCAAAGCACAGCATGAGTTCTTGATGTGACTTGCATTTCATTTGTAGAGAACGAAGAGTCAACATCATGTTGCTGTCAAGAATGAAGCATAAGTGGCAGGAGTGGAACATTTGACCTATAACCTTTCATAAACGGAAGAAAATATAGTGAATAATTGTTATCAAGATATAACTAAATGACAAATCAATGCCATCAAACCTTTATTTAGTGATGAGATCGAGAGTCTTTATCATAGAAGTTGTCAAATGTTCTTCCACTCTCCACCAATTACTTGTTTGAAAATTTTTCTTCCTAGGCCTTCATGGTATGCTCAAGTCTTTTTCACTTCGAAGTCCTAAGCTCACCAAAATTACGTATTAGTTATAACACGAACTGTAATTATGGACTCATGATCAACCATAAACTTGTATTAACGACGAAAATGTGAAAAAAAAACTATTTTGCCATCCATTGGCATCAAATAGTTCCGCCATTAACATTACTTGACTTAAACGAGTGTCATTATCATAAAAAAAATTGCCCTATATCAATTGGAATTAATTGCTTGCTTTTTATTGTGGGTCGAATAAGATTTGAAACTTTTTGCTCATTGAAATGAAACAACTCTTCATTAAGAAAAAAAAAAGAAAAAGAAATGGAAACAACTCTCACAAATGATGGAACCTATCAACTTGACTTGACAAAACAAAACATGAGTTCCTGATGTGACTAGCAAGAGTGAACATCATTTTGCTCGCAACAGTGAAACATAAGTAATAGGAGTGGAACATCTGACTTATAACCTTTCGTAAATGGGAGAAAATATAGTGAATAATTGCCATCAAGATACAACTAAATGACAAGTTAATGCCATCAAACCTCTGTTTAGTGATGAGATCAAGAGTCTCAATTGTAGAAGTTGTCAAATGTTCTTCCACTCTCCACCAATTACTTGTCTTAAAATTTTGCTTCCTAAGCCTTCATGGTATGCTTCAGTCTTCTTCACTCCAAAGTCCTAAGCTTACCAAAATTACATATTAGTTATAATATGAACTTTAATTATAGACCCATGATCAACCATAAACTTGTATTAACGAAGAAAATGAGAAAAAAAATTATTTTTCTATCCATTGATATCTAACAGTTCTGCCACTAACATCACTCGACTTAAACAATGAGTTTCATCACAAAAAAAGGCCTATATCAATTGGGGTTAACTGCTTGACTTTTGTTGTGGGTCGAATAAGATTTGAAACTTTTTGCTCGTTGAAATGAAAACAACTCTTCATTAAGGAAAAGAAAAAGAAAAAGAAATGGAAACAACTCTCACGAATGATGGAACCTACCAACTTGACTTCCCAAAGCAAAGCATGAGCTTTTGATGTGACTTGCATTTCATTTGTAGAGAAAGAAGAGTCAACATCATTTTGCTCCCAAGAGTGAAGCATAAGTAACAGGAGTGGAACATCTGGCTTATAACATTTCGTAAACGGAGGAAAATATAGTGAATAATTGCCATCAAGATACACTAAAATGAAAAGGCAATGCCATCAAACCTCTGTTTAATGATGAGATCGAGATTCTCAACTATAGAAGTTGTCAAATGTTCTTCCACTCTCCACCAATTACTTGTCTGAAAATTTTGCTTCTTAAGCCTTCATGATATGCTCTAGTTTTGTTCACTCCAGAGTCCTAAGCTCACCAAAATTATTTATTAGTTATAACATGAACTTTAATTATGGACTGATGATCAGTTATAAACTTGTATTAACGAAGAAAATGAGGAAAAAAACTATTTTGCTATCCATTGGCATCTAATAGTTCTGCCACTAACATCACTCGATTTAAACGAGTGTAACACCTCACTATCGCAAGACACATACCTGACATCCTGATTGATGTCAGAGTACGTACCCCATAAGGATGGCATGCTAGAACAGTAGATCGATCGAAATTCATTACAAAATTTTCAAAACATTACACACATATGTGGAAAATTAATAATGGAACTTTGGACCCATTTTATTCGTAAACATTTTCAAACATAATGTTACAACCATTACATAACTCATCAAAATTTCACTAATCACTTGGGCCTATTTCAGATACAAAGAATTTTAGTCATGAAGTTATAACATTACAAAATCATTTACTTACACATTATAAAATACTTGTGAATACATATTTTGATACAAAAATAAATTAATACAAATGCATACGCGAACTGATCCTGACTTCTATCTTTTACTCAAATGTAGTGGCTTGACTCCAATTTGTCTAACTGAAGATCTTCTCTAAGCCTGAAAAATATTACAAATTTTGAGTTGAGTTTTGTGAATTCAATGAGTGGACCATCCTCGATGGCTCACTCAAACACATAACACATCAATTCATATAATTGTATAATGCACATCACTTCATCAATTCAACATGTTGTGTCATATACACTTCATATTCACTTAAATCATATATCACATTCAGAAATCAGTCAACTATTTAAATCATACATATCAGATGCATATGCAGTGCTCATGAGACTCACTTTCAATTTATTATTGTTATGACCGAGTACCTATAACTATGCTGTATCTATTATGGATACTGGGTTCATTGATAACTGTCCTGTATCTATTAGGGATACCGAACTCATTATACATAGTGAGCCTTTGACTCTTAATCACATTCTGAGCTTTAAGCTCTTTTTCACTTTCTAAGCTTTAACCTCTTTTTCGGTAGCTACTCTGGTCACAACAGCCTTTATGTTGTCATGCATTCATGTAATGGAATGCATCAATGACATAAGATTAATCAGTCACTTTATTTCACTTTACACATGTCATCGAACCTGAGTCTGACATTCAACATTTAAGTTGAGAATCACTTATTTCATTCACATGCACATTCACATTTTTCTTCGAAACTTGCTCCGACATTCAACAATCAAGTTGAGTATCACTTATTTCATTAAATTCACATACAATGAGCACTTCTACTATGATATTCATGCATCAAACACCTCGGATTTTCGAAGTCTAGAATCAACATATTCATATTGCATATCAATCATATTAGTAGTAATTAAATGCAGAAATTTAAAACAGAACAAACAATGAAATGAGACCATCTAAGTCGACTCACAGTACGCTCCAGATTAGTATTAACTTCTATGATCCGGAAACATCCGGATGCGAACGTTCTATCCTGTATCATCGTTATGCAATACACATATTGCACACACATTATTAATTGCACAATCTTATGAATACTTAATCACATACATATGTATATGTATTGTGTATAATGTTGGGAAATCGGGTTGGAATCCGAACTCGACCGTAGCAGAATAATATCTAATTTTTTTGTGATTTTTGATTTCCCAAAAAACAAAATCAATTTAATTCTATAAAATGATTAACACAAATCATAATAAAGCAAAAATTTAATTCGTCCTTTATTCCGAAACTTGATCTGTATCTTGTTGTATCCCTCGAACTGTTCCCAAAGTTGATCCGTTTTAACCACTATGGTCGCATAAGCGTCTAACCTCTAACGATATCCATAAAACAGGTTAAGAGAACTCTGTAACTCTTACAAAGAGGCTTAAGCAAGAAATGCAGCTTATTTATAATAAGCTTTGGACATTTTAGTAATTTAATTGAAATTAAATTCTAATTTTAATTAAACTTTAATTAAAATTAAAAATAATTCTAACTAAATACCAGTTATGTCCAAATAAGATTCAATATCTTCTATTGATCATTATTTGTTAAATATCTCATGTTTAATCATATAGTTTCTCAAACTTTACAATCAAATCCAACTTGATTAAATTAACTTTGCTCTCTTCAACCCATTCTATATGTGAGACTCATTAGGTTCCCACATATGTTGGAAATGATTATAAATTATAATTATAATTAGAATTCATAATTAGAATTAGATAAATTAATACTTCTTTTAATTTATCTAATTCTAATTTAATATATCTTTAATTGTCCAATTAAACAATTTATAATCATAGATCGAAATTGGCGTCTAGCAATGCATCATGACCACCTAAATATTTAGGAATATTAAAGTAGTTTTGACTAATCTTTTGTGCCTGATTTTTGATATAGTTTAATCCTTCATCAACCAATTTTCTGATTAGACATAGAGCATGAAATTAATGTCTACTCTATTTTGAGTCCAATATATTAGTTCTCCACCATTAGTCATTGATTCAATTAATGACATTTCTAAACTATTTATAAAATGTCATTCCACCTTGGCCAAGAATTTCCTGAATCAATACTAATCGAGAACAACAGAACATTCTCCCTAATTACTTTAGGGTGATGAATCCTATTATGGTCACAAAACTATCTCCATATAATTCATGCTACATCCACTGACTACCGATTGAACAAGTCATGATTAAATAGGTTATAAATAGTACCAAAGCAATCCCTATATAAGATAACTTTGGTGATCTCAAGTCAAATGATCACTTATACAGTTATCACAATAAGAATTCCAAAGATATACAAGTAATGTTCCAAATAGATTTTTCATATCGGGTCTGTTCAGTGAATTTGTTCTCTAACAAGCACCTACATATTTGTTTAAGTATCTCTATAATTTAGCCTATGAGATCGACTACTTTTTTTTATAAGAAAAAACAAAACTTGTGCTAGTCTTTTGACGTTCTATTAATGCCCAATTTTAATAGAATAATGATTAGGAATATTTAGGAATAATACATAAATGCAATATGTATCTTATAATTATAATCTTATTATAATTTCATTTGCAATGTACAATTATCCTATGGACTTTATCATATACGTCTAAACATGTACAAGATAAAGAATGCATTTAAATAATTTGTCACTAAACTGTTAAACTTTTTTGCAATTTCCTATAAAGTTAGATAATATTTAATTGCATATTTTGGTTTTTAAATAACTTATTAGTTAGGTTACGTAATTTGATCCAGATTGTAAGACCCCAAAATATGTCCTAGTTGAAATAATACATGTTTATGAAAGTACATGTGTGATAGGAGTTAGAATTTTGCTATGATTAGAATATGAAA
>JAOQMP010000006.1:32113463-32136999 GCA_027563575.1 Erythroxylum pedicellare
AATACATAAATGCAATATGAATCTCATAATTATAATCTCATTATAATTTCATTTGCAATGTACAATTATCCCATGGATTGTATCATATACATCTAAATATGTACAAGATAAAGAATTTCTTTAAATAATTTGTCAATAAACTACAACCAAAGTGATTGACTGTTGGGCATAAATCAACATATAATGCATGCTCAATGACAATCCCGAGTATATCATCTAATTTCACATCTTATGATCATTCATACTTTAAAACTCATATAAGTATAATTTGAACTTAGGTTAACATCTCAATAAATTATAATATCATTAATCAATCATTTATCAATGTTATTCTAACAATTTATGATCATACAATAACCAAACTCTCATTCCTTCTTGTAACATCTCCAAAATTCCATACCTGAACATTAAGTAAACAACAATACATTCTTAATGAATTGGAATGATAATGAAATTTTTTGGAGAGGAAGAACAATGTGTGAAGAGTTTATGGTCCAAATTTCAAGTCAATCGGAGGTCCAGAGAAGAAGTTATGGTCAAAAGAGTGAAGGGTATTCAAAGCTATCAAACAGCAGTATACCTTCACTGTGCATGATTGTGCAATTCCAATTGATCCTCCATTTTCATGACCGTGCAATACCTTAATGACACATTTTGTCACTACCTTTTATTCAAGCTTCCTTCTAGATCTTCTCAAAATAGACCTTCAGTTAAATTTTTCATGGTCATTTTGACAAGTAAAATGAAGGATTTAGGCAAAACATTCTCTAAATAATTGTTTCTTTATGTCTTAAGTTTCTAATGATACTAATTTCATACAATTTGGTTCCGTATTCTACAAGTTATACCTAAAATACTACAGACTGTTCCCAAACCGTAACAGAATACAAAAACTCAACTTCAAGCAAAATTGTGAAACTATGAATACAAAAACTCAAATTCAAGCAAAATTGTGAAACTATTAAAGACAGAATTCAAAATCGGTTCCTCCATGAAAAATATAGCCATATGTCTCTAGTTTAATTTAAACTTAACATAATCCCATTTAGATGTCTACAGATCAAGATATGACTAAAATACATATACATGTTCAGTGAAAACAATGCATCTTACATTTTCTAGCATTCTTCATCATCATTTTCATCTTAGTTCATCTCTTCTTCTTAGTCTATCTCTTCTAGATTATTTCCTCAATATTTCCTCTTCATTCCTACTTCCATTTCATTTCGATTTCAATCACAAACAAATCATACTCTATGTTTGATCATAATACCGAAAACAGAACATATACATATATATACATTCATCATCAACTTTCTACACCCAGTACTCAACTTTTAGTCAAAATTTGAAAATCTCAAAGATAGAATTTGAATTTGATGTCTTTATGAAAAATGTTGCCTTCTATCTCTAATGTAATCCAAATAAAAAAACATCTGATTTGGATATCTACAGAACAAGTTATGGCTAAATTATAGATGCATAATCGGTAGAAAATGTTACAGCTAACATTTTTCCAGCACACTTAAACACCATTACCATTTTATCTCTAAACTTCATCCTAGTTCTTCCCTTTTCAAGACACTACACTTGCATTTCATATAACTTCAAATCTCAATTCAATCCATGTATAAAACAACCAATGATCCACGTTTTTATCCATAAAAAACATGACATAACAATATCCATTCACAAATCAATTTTTCTGCACTTCTTTCTTCCTCATTTTAGGGTTCATTCTAACTCTAAATCAACTCTACATCACTTTATGAATCATTAATCATCATACATATACAAAAGTAAGACATTTTCATATACATTTCATCACTCACATTCGAGCATACATAAAATACCATTTTATGCCCATTTAACCTCTAACTATCATCATACAAGCTTCTATTTATACAACCCATGAAGAATAGAGTTTAACTTGCTTGATTTTCAATCACCATGAAACCTTAGCTTTCCATGGCTTCATACAATCATCATCATTCCAAAGGTAGTAGGGCTAGGTCTTTGGTGACAAATATGAAGAAGATAGCAAAAATGATAACAACAAATGGAGGTGAGAGAAAGCTTCAACATTAATGGGGTGAGAGTGAATGTCGTAGATGAGAACAATGGAAAAGTTGAAGAAGGTTAGAGCATTTCGTGAGAGTAAATATGAAAGACAAAGGAGATGACCATTCAAAATGATAAAGTGTCATGAGTGTTGAGTGGTGAGTGGTGAATGGTAAGTGTTGTGACACTTGTCACTTGCCACTTGTTCTATTATTGTGGTCTCTAATTGGTTCTTTTAAAAAGCTAGTCCAATTGTCACCAATTTTCAACCCAATTTTCTCCTAATTTTAAATGAAACTTGTCATTAAATACTAATATCATTTATGAAAATTTCCATTGCCATTTGACTCTTAATTCTACTACTATTCATCAATTATTCTACCACTTAGTATTTTTCCTAGTCCAAAAAAACCCAAAATTTCTCAAATTTCTCAAATTTTACCAAAAATTCTAAATCAATATTTATACTCTCCAAATCAATTTTCAACATATAAAACCATAATTCGTAATATAGTCACATTTATAAATCAATTAAACCTCGAAAATGTCAATGAATGCATGTACAGTCATTTTAATATGCAAGAATCGATATTCACGTGTGTGTGTGTGTGTATGCTATATTATGCATGAGCATGAAATGCATTTTTCTAATCTCTCATAGCTATTTTCTCAATTACAGAAATCTGAGGTCTAACCCTTAGTATGGGAACGGGATGCTGCAATGAGTGTCATTACAAAAAAAAAATTATTGGCCTATATCAATTGGGGTTAATTGCTTGATTTTTATTGTGGGCCGAATAAGATTTGAAACTTTTTGCTCATTGAAATGAAAACAACTCTCCATGAAGGAGAAAAAAGAAAAAGAAATGGAAACAACTCTCACAAATGATGGAATCTATCAACTTGACTTGCTAAAGCAAAGCATGAGTTCCTTATGTAACCTACATTTCATTTGTAGAGAAAGAAGATTCAACATCATTTTGCTCCCAAGAGTGAAGCATAAGTAACAGGAATGAAACATCTGACTTATAACCTTTCGTAAATGGAGGAAAATATAGTGAATAATTGCCATCAAGATACACTAAAATGACAAGTCAATGCCATTAAGACTCTGTTTAATGATGAGATCCAGAGTCTCAACTGTAGAAGTTATCAAATATTCTTCCACTCTCCACCAATTACTTGTCTGGAAATTTTGCTTCCTACGCCTTTATGATATACTCCAGTTTTGTTCACTCCAAAGTCCTAAGCTCACCAAAATTATGTATTAGTTATAACATGAGCTTTAATTATGGACTGATGATTAACTGTAAACTTGTAAAACTATAAACTTGTATTAACGAAGAAAATGAGGAAAAAACTATTTTGCTATCCATTAGCATCTAATAGTTTTGCCACTAGCATCACTCGATTTAAACGAGTGTCATTACAAAAAAAATTATTGGCCTATATCAATTGGGGTTAATTGTTTGATTTTTATTGTGGGTCAAATAAGATTTGAAACTTTTTGCTTATTGAAATGAAAACAACTCTCCATTAAGGAGAAAAAAAAAAGAAATGGAAACAACTCTCATGAATGATGGAACCTATCAAGTTGACTTGCTAAAGCAAAGCATGAGTTCTTGATGTGACTTGCATTTCATTTGTAAAGAAAGAAGAGTCAACATCATTTTGCTCATAAGAGTGAAGCATAAGTAACAGGAGTGGAATAATTGACTTATAACCTTTCGTAAATGGAGGAAAATATAGTGAACAATTATCATCAAGAGACACTAAATGATGTTGACTCTTCTTCCTCTAAATTCAAATCTCAATTCAATCCATGTCTAAAACAACCAATGATTTACGTTTTTATCCATAAAAAACAAGACATAACAATATCCATTCACAAATCAATTTTTCAGCACTTCTTTCTTCCTCATTTTAGGGTTCATTCTAACTTTAAATCAACTCTATATCAATTTATGAATCATTAATCATCATACATATACAAAAGCAAGACATTTTCATATACATTTCATCACTCACGTTCCAGCATACATAAAACACCATTTATGCCCATTTAGCCTCTAAATATCATCATACAAGCTTCTATTTAGACAACCCATGAAGAATATAGTTTAACATAATTGATTAAACTCCAAGCTTCTTCAATCACCATGAAACCCTAGCTTTCCATGGCTTCATACGATCATCATCATTCAAAAGGTAGTAGGGCTAGGTCTTTGGTGACAAATATGAAGAAGTTAGCAAAAATGATAGTAACAAATAGAGGTGAGAGAAAGTTCAATGTTAATGGGGTGAGAGTGAATTTTGTGGATGAGAACAATGGAAAATTTGAAGAAGGTTAGAGCATTTCGTGAGAGTAAATATGAAAGAAAAAGGAGATGGCCATTCAAAATGATAAAGTGTCGTGAGTGGTGAGTGGCAAGTGTTGTGCCACTTGTCACTTACCACTTGTCCTTTTATTGTGGTCTCTAATTGGTTCTTTTAAAAAGCTAGTCAATTTGTCTCTAATTTTAAACTCAAATTTCTCTAAATTGTCAATGACATTTGTCATTAAATCCCAATATCATTTATAAAAATTTCCATTGCTATTTGACTCTTAATCAATTGTTTTGCTTTTTCTAGTCAAAAAATACCCAAAATTTTGAAATTTTCTAAAAATTTACCAAAAATTCTAAATCAATACGTATACTCTCCAAATCATTTTTCAACACATAAAAACCATCAATATAATCACATTTATAGATTAGTTATACCCGAAAATTGTCTATGAATGCATGTACAATCATTTTAATGTGTAAAAATCGATATTTGCTTGCGTGTGTGTATGCTATATTATGCATGAGCATGAAATGTACTTTTTTAATCCCTTATAGCTATTTTCTCAATCACAGAAATCTAGGGTTCTAACCCTTAGTATGAGAACGGGGTGTTAAAATGAGTGTCATTACAAAAAAAGAAAATATTGGCATATATCAATTGGGGTTAATTGCTTGATTTTTAATGTGGGTTGAATAAGATTTGAAACTTTTTACTAATTGAAATGAAAACAACTCTCCATAAAGGAGAAGAAAAGAAAAAGGAATGGAAACAACTCTCACGAATGATGGAATCTATCAACTTGACTTGCTAAAGCAAAGCATGAGTTCCTAATGTGACCTGCATTTCATTTGTAGAGAAAGAAGATTCAACATCTTTTTGCTCCCAAAAGTGAAGCATAAGTAACAGGAGTGAAACATCTGACTTATAACCTTTCGTAAACGGATGAAAATATAATGAATAATTGCCATCAAGATACACTAAAATGACAAGTCAATGCCATCAAACCTCTGTTTAATGATGAGATTCAAAGTCTCAACTGTAGAAGTTGTCAAATATTCTTCCACTCTCCACCAATTACTTGTCTGAAAATTTTGCTTCCTAGGACTTTATGATATACTCCAGTTTTGTTCACTCCAAAGTCCTAAGCTCACCAAAATCACGTATTAGTTATGACATGAACTTTAATTATGGACTCATGATCAGTTATAAACTTATATTAATGAAGAAAATGAGAAAAAAAACCATTTTGCTATCCATTAGGGTCTAATAGTTTTCTCACTAACATCACTCGATTTAAACAACGAGTGTTATTAGAAAAAATATTGGCCTATATCAATTGGGGTTAACTGTTTGATTTTTATTGTGGGTCGAATAAGATTTGAAACTTTTTGCTCATTGAAATGAAAACAACTCTCCATTAAGGAGAAAAAAGAAAAAGAAATGGAAACAACTCTCACGAATGATGGAACCTATCAACTTGACTTGCTAAAGAAAAGCATGAGTTTTTGATGCGACTTGCATTTCATTTATAAAGAAAGAAGAGTCAACATCATTTTGCTCATAAGAGTGAAGTATAAGTAACAGGAGTGGAATATCTTACTTATAACCTTTCGTAAATGGAGGAAAATATAGTGAACAATTGTCATCAAGAGACACTAAATGACAATTCAATGCCATTAGACCTTTGTTTAGTGATGAGATTGAGAGTCTCAACCATAGATGTTCTCAAATGATTCTTCCACTCTCCACCAATTACTTTTCTGAAAATTTTATTTCCTAGGCCTTCATGGTATGCTCCAGTCTTGTTCACTCCTAAATCCTCAACTCATCAAAATTACATATTAGTTATAACACAAACCTTAATTATAGATTTAGGATCAACCATAAACTTGTATTAAAGGAGAAAATGAAAAAAAATACAAATTTTGGCTATCCATTGCATGAAGATCAAGCAGTTGAATTACTTAAACAAACTTCTTAATATATGAACAAGCTTTTGAAACTTTGGATCAACCTTTATGAAAGTAGTATCCTTCTATTGTAATGTCTTTCTACACCCTCTTAACGAGTCAAAGAAATTAAAGTCCACGAACTTACTTAGTAAACAGTAAGGGACCTTATTAGCTATTTATAGTAACCTTCTCCTACCTCCCCATCATAGATCCAATACATAACGTCTCATGCTGAGTAGAGCCCATTTTTCTCTCTGAACTTCAACTTATTTAACCAGAGCTTTTATTAGTCTTCTTTATTATCTTTAATCTAGATAAAATTTGATTTTCTTAATTTTAAGTTTATAAAATCTCCTAATTAATAATTGTTAAATTAAGAAAATCACTAACATTCTTCCCCTTTGAGAAATATTAACTACAATAGTTGTAACAATGATAAAAACAGTAAAAGTGGTTAAGCAAAATCAATATATAGGTCGATCAATTTAGAGCATTTGATCTAAAGATAATGAAAGTCCATTATTCGGTCCCATAAGGCTTTCAATATTGGAAAATATTAAATGCATATATCATGCGAAACAGATTCAATACAATCACACATATATAATACCTTACTAACATAAATAAGAAAATGAAGTGTAACAAACTACGATGATGCCTGTATGATCTAAAATGCAACATCTTTTCATTTATTGGTCTCAATTCTTCTTAACTTTATGCTAAATTACATTACAAAAATTTATTTTCTCTCACTAAATGCAAAACTGCATTAGAAAAAGCCCTTATAGGAATAAATACTTATATCCCCTATGTTTTATAAAATTCATAGATTTATATATGCATCTATATATGTCCTGAAGATAGACTTGAGGCCAATTTGTATATATATGCCCAATGACCTTTAAAATGCTTAAGATTGATACAAATCTTAAGAATTTCACTTATATTATGACACTATATAACAAGTTCTATGGTTGAAAACAAAATGATGATCATTAATATGCACAAAAGATATTGTCATAATACATGAAATTCATACAAATGTATCGAGAGCAAATAATGTGATTCCTAAAGACTTTAGTAAACTAACAGTGACTAAAGACTTTAGTAAACTCATACTATACACATATCACTTAAAAATAATTGGGTGAAGTCCTTTTCTTAGAGGATCAACAAAGCATGCAGTTAGTCGTCAAATGCTCCACATCAATATCACCTTTCTGCATCAATTCCTTTATGATCAAATATTTAACCTCGAAATACTTAGAACATGTGATGTTCTTATTATTGTTGTTGAATATTATAGCAAAAATATTATCACAATATAAGCAAATGGGTATAACCACTAAATCAACCATAAATAACTTAGAAATCAAGTTCCTGAGTCAAATTGTCTATGAAGTAGCCCATATCAATCCACAAATTTTGTATGCATTGTCGAGGAAGTGACTAGTGTCTACTTAACACTCTTCCATGATACTGCATCATCTATTAACATAAAAATGTACCCTGATGTGGACTTCTTATCATTTATGAGTATAGTAAAATTTGAATTTATATAACTTGTAAGGGTTAGACTGTTAACTTTCCTAAATGTTATCATATAATCTTTAGCTCCTTTCAGATTTCTCAACACTTATTTGACCGTATTCTAGTGTTTTATTCCTGGGATAGCTAGATACCTACCCAGTAGTCCAATAATAAATGCAATGTCTAATCTAGTGCACAAATTAACATACATCAGGATACCAACTGTACTAAAATAAAGTACATTATTCATAGCCTCTCTCTTTATACCATTATTTAGAAATTATGCCAAAGATAATCTCTAACCATGAGAGATTGGTGTTGCAATAGGTTTATAATCAGCCATATTAAACCTTTAAAGCTCTTGCTCAATGTATTGCCTGACAAAAGATTCCTCACAAAGGTCATTCATGTCAAAATGCTTAGTCAAAAGCTGCTTAACCTTATGCAACATGTTTAAGCTGATGTGAGCAAGATATCATCTACATATAAAAGTAGAAAGATAACCTTGCTCCTCCTAATCTTGTAATACAAGAATCTTTGAACTTTATTTTCCATAGATCCAAATGAGGTAACAACCTTATCAAACTTTAATTACCATTGTTTAGAGACTTGTTTCAAACCATATGTGGATTTCCTCAGGTTTCAAACCATATCAGCTTTGTTTTAAACCTGAAATCCTTCAGATTGTTCTATATAGACCTCTTCATAAAGGTCTTCATTTAGCAAAGCAGTTTTTACATCCATCTAATATATCTTCATATCTTAATGACCCACTATTTCCATAATCACTCTAAATGCATCCTTAGAGGATACAAGAGAAAATGTATCATTAAAGTTAATCCCTTCTCTTTAAGTGAACCTTTTAACAACCAAACTGGCTTTGAACCACTTAACTTTACCCTGATGGTACTTTTTAATCTTGTAAATCCATTTACAATTGACATGTTTACAGTTATGAGGTAAATCCACAAGCACCCATACCTTATTATACTTTATGAATTGCATCTCATCCCTCATTAAATCTAACCACAAATCTGCATGAGGTCAAGAATTAGCTTCTGTAAAAGTAATTGGATCTACTACATGTCCAATATTATAGTCTTGTTTATCTAAATAGACTATGTGATCAGATGAGATAGTAGGTCTTCTTACTATAATAGATCTTCTTAATTGAATTGGTTTAGTATGCTCTTGTACCTCAGGAATATTTAAGTCATAGTTTTTCTTCTCCTCTATTGTTATTGCACTATATAATTCTTCTTATTTCATTTAATTACCTCTTTAAATACTTTTTTAAGTATGCTGAACCAACTTGCTCCTATTCCTTTAGAAGAGTTCCACACTTTAGCTCCAAATGGTTCCAACCCTAACCTTGGTCCCTTTGACCTAATTAAGCCTTCTTTTGCATACATCCTCAGCCCTTCCACCCCAAAATTAAACACCCACCTATTGGTGTTAGGAAGACTTGGGTATATATAAGTTCTAGGTGACTCCGCTAAAACCCTTAAACTCCACCACTTCCCTCGAACATGTTAACTAGAAAAGCCATAATTTCACTAGGCTTAGAGACACTTAAGAAAGGGGCTCTCAAATGGGAAGCCATTCTTATAGGTTCTTCTTTGATAAGAGAGTGGCTTAGGCATAATATTAGTGGAGAAATAGGAACTTCTAGAAACAATGGTGAATAAGGAAAATATATTTATCTTTATATTTGAATCATTGAACATAGATTATAAGGTTATAGAATTTGATCCTTGGAATTACAACAATGGACAACATTGTTCTTATAAACATGGAAGTCAGGTATCTCATTTCATATTTTGAAGTAAAAGCAGTTACCATGTGGATAAATTTTAATAGCATTCTATTGAAATATTGGACAAAGAGGGGGTTGAGCCATTTGGTGAGCTACATTGGAAAGACATTTTGTATGTATGATGTTATAACAAGAATGGGTACTGTGAGCTTCATAAGAATATCTATTTTGGTGGATGTTGATCAATAAATACCTAAAGCTTTATCTATCTTGAGAATGGATGAAAACGATAAGCTTTTCGAGGACAAGATCTATGTAACTTATTCCTCAAAAGTAGAGAGCTTAGGAATAAGGAATCTTAGATCTCAGCAGGGAAGAGGTTCAAAATTGGATATTCATTATAATTGCTTAAGGAGCAACATATTAAGGAAGTTGAGGTCTAAGCCAATGACAAGAGAGAGGAATATATGGGTAAGAAGTTGAAGCTCTTGAGATGAGATATGCATAAAAATGTAACAGTGCTTCATGATACTACGGAGGAGGTAGATGTGTAAATAGAGCCAAAGAGGCCTATGGCTCTGATAGGAGAGGGAAAAATGTTTAACCTACGAACTTTATCATATACATTTAAATATGTATAAGATAAAAACTTTCTTTAAAGAATTATGTCATTAAACTATAATCAACTGATTGACTTAGAGTATAAACCAATATTGCTTACATGATCTTCCTAAATGAATGCATTTTTTAAACATCTCTTATTGATGATCTTTTTAAATGGATGCATATGTTAAACCTCTCTTCTTGTGTTTTTGGTATATTGTATGCAATTTTTGATAGTAATTAACTATAATAAAATAGCAATATTGGTTTAATTTGCTAAACATAATTTACAAACTCCTCGTGCGAGGATCATGGCGACGTTGAGTTTCACCCTTAATGCCTTGCCATAATTAAGTAGAGGAATGATAGATAAGTTAAACAAACAAACAATGTCAAACAGATACACAAAAAAGAAGGAAGTGTGATCTATTAGGATAGCAACCAAATATGCAGAGAGACAATTTTTTTTTATTTTGTCATCTGTCTCCACTAACGGAGACAGCAACCATACATTGCGTAAAAGTAGAACCTTTTTAGTAAAAGCATAAATATTCTAAGCTAGAGGGGCATGGGAGAGTAGGTCCCAACATTGTGGGAATTAAGAATAATGTACTCATAAAGTTGTCCAGCAACAGTCCAAATAGTTTGCTGTAACATTGTGGAATGTCTGTATCACAAGAGAGTGGCTCTTTTTTGTTTTTATAAAAAAGCCACATTTACCAACCGAATCTTTCATATGCATGTCTCATCTTTGATGTAACTTTTATATGGAAAATAATAGCATCTCACATTTCACACTGCCCAGAATTCAAACCGATTTACACCGTCTATATGTTTCCCAAGACTATGGTCTTATCTCCCTCCAACAACCGCTGCAACTGTCCCAAGACTAGAGAGTGGAGATACCGTCAAAAAAGCCGTGCAAATGGGCTGGGCAATAGCAATTCAAGGCGGCGTAGGCGATATTACTCCCTCCCTCCCACCTGAGCGCCGCCTCCCCTGTGAAGATACCCTCCGTCGCTGCCTCCAGATCGGCGTCGCGGCTCTCCAAGCCCAAAAACACCACCTTGATGTTGCCGAGCTTGTGGTATATTCAAGTCATACATTTTTCCTTCAGAGGCATCTAAATCTTCGGTTATTTTATGTTTTTCTATTGAATTCAAACATAATTCATAAACAGATGACAAAAAAA
Source organism: Erythroxylum pedicellare (assembly GCA_027563575.1). NCBI lineage: Eukaryota > Viridiplantae > Streptophyta > Magnoliopsida > Malpighiales > Erythroxylaceae > Erythroxylum > Erythroxylum pedicellare. The sequence continues at coordinate 32,124,886 of JAOQMP010000006.1, forward strand.
GCAATCTTTTTCTTTTTTTTTTTTGTAAAAATATGATACTTGTTTGCTTTGGGAATCTAGTGAAGTGGGTAAATCCTGATAAGTTCATGGGATTTTTCATGCAAAATTGATTATGATTTAGTTGCTAGTGTTTTACCCTGTATAGGTCCGTGAATTGGAAAACTGCCCACATTTTAATGCTGGGAAGGGATCTGTTCTAACCACTGTAGGCACTGTTGAGATGGAAGCTTCAATCATGGAAGGTACGACTAAGAGATGTGGTGCTGTTTCTGGTCTCAGCACTGTTGTTAATCCCATTTCGCTGGCTCGGTTGGTCATGGAGAAGACTCCTCATATTTATCTTGCGTTCGATGGAGCTGAGGCTTTTGCAAGGGAGCAAGTAAGTGGTCTCTTCTGTCCATTTTTCTTGGCACTCTTATTTAATTCTTATTCTGTATACTTCGATGTTTTAGTGATGCTTCTACTCTGTACAAATTTCGGTTCTCTTACATGTAATGCATAACTGACTTTGTGATGCGTAGAGTTGATTTAATTGGAAAAAAATGATGCCTGAATCTGATCTTTTGAACTTACAAGGGTGTCGAGACTGTGGATCCTAGTGATTTCGTTACTTCACAAAACATTGAAAGGCTAAAGCAGGCAAAAGAAGCCAGCAGAGTCCAGGTACGACCCTTGTTACGACTCATGATGTCAGTGGTTGGCTTTTGAATCTTAAGTCTTTTAAACAAAAATCTTAGCTTATTGAAATCTGTTGTTGCAAAATCATCTGCACTGAACATGGTCATTCATGGTTTGTAGATTCTGTTGGGTTCCAACGATATGTTATTGGTAGGAATACCCAAGTCTGTTGGCAATTATGCGTTGATAAACATGATCATTTATGTTTTTAGCCTATTAATGTACATCACTGTTTTCAAGGTTTCTGTCATATCCCTTATAGCTTGCATATACAGATTGATTACACGCAACCCATTAAGAAGGATGAGACAAGTGGATTTCCAACTTCAGATGGAAACAGCCACATTGGAACGGTTGGTTGTGTGGTTGTTGATAACCATGAGAACTTGGCTTCTGCAACTTCTACTGGGGGGTTTGTAAACAAAATGGTGGGTAGGATTGGGGACACACCCGTAATAGGAGCAGGGACATATGCCAACAATCTCTGTGCCATTTCTGCTACAGGTAAAGGAGAAGCAATTATACGTGGAACTGTCGCCAGGGATGTTGCTGCCCTTATGGAGTATAAAGGTCTTTCAGTTAAAGAAGCAGCAGCATATGTCATCCATGAGTGTGTTCCAAGAGGCAATGCTGGATTGGTTGCTGTTTCTGCAAAAGGAGAAGTCGCAATGCCCTTCAATACAACAGGCATGTTCCGTGCTTGTGCTACTGAAGATGGGTATGAAGAAATTGCACTATTGCCTTTACAAGATTGAGTGAACTGGTGGATATTGGCTATTGAAAAGTTAGTATTCTAAGAAGTCCATCCAGAATCTCTAGTTTAGAACGAAATAGTTTTCCTGAAGCTGGATTGCGAAGAAATGCGATTTATGGTGTTAAAATAGTATGTTATGGCATCAATGTTTATTTTCAGTTAGTTGCAGGCCTCACTCGTGCAGTATCCAAATATGAAGGGTTATTCACCTTCTCAAATCATCTTGTCGAGGAATTACATAAGCACGCACTCCTCATGGTCAAACTATATAAGCCATGATGACTGATTCAGTTAAAGAATTCTCAGCAACTTTTCTTTGCAAATCAAACAGAAGATTATAAGCGTACCAAGTAGGCGGCATTGGCATCTAATAGTTCCGCCACTAACATCACTTGACTTAAAACAACGAATGTCACTACCAGAAAAAAACAAGAGCCTATGTTAATTGAGGTTAATTGCTTGATTTTTATTATGGGTCAATAAGATTTGAAACTTTTTGTTCGTTGAAATGAAAACAACTCTTCGTTAAGGGGGAAAAAAAGAAAAAGAAATGGAATCAACTTGACTTGCATGAGTTCCTGATGTGACTTGCATTTTATTTATAGAGAAAGAAGAGTCACCATTATTTTGCTCGCAAGAGTGATCCAAGAGTGGAACATCTGACTTATAACCTTTATTAAACAGAGGAAAATATAGTGAATAATTGCCATCAAGATACACTAAAATGACAAGTCAATGCCATCAGACCTTCATTTAGTGATGAGATCTCAGTCCCAACTATAGAAGTCAAATGTTCTTCCACTCTCCACTAATTACTTGTCTGAAAATTTTGCTTCCTAGGCTTTCATGGTTTGTTCCAGTCTTGCTCACTCCAAAGTTCTAAGCTCACCAAAATTACGTATTAGTTATAATATGAACTTTAATTATCGACCAATGATCAGCTAAAACTTGCATTAACGAAGAAAATGAGAGAAAAAAAACTATTTTGCTATCCATTGCATGCTAAACAAGCTCCTAAAATTTTTGATCGACCTTTATTAAAGTTGTTTATCCTTATGCTATTAATGTTTATCTGCGACTTTCTTAATGAGTGGGCCTCTTAATGGGTCAGAGAAATAGAACGTTCATGAACTTACTTAAACAAGCAACGGGAGACCGTGTATAAATAGCTGCTAAGGTATTTATGTCATGGTACATTTATAGTAACCTTGTATAAAACCTTGTAATTAATAATTGTCTAATTACTAAAATCACTAACATTACAAAGATCAATCGTATCTTTTATAACCGAACTATACTCTTCCAATGAATTGAGTAGGGTTGTCTAAGAACTTTACTAATTATTTTTTTACTTTTACAATTCTCCACTTGCTTTCCACCACCTCAGTACAGATCTCAAAAGGTCCACAACTTGCATTCCTAAGACAGAATATATCCAAAATCTCTTTTAAAAGCTGGGTAATCATTTGTTCTATTCTTGAGTTAGGAAGTGTAAAAAAAATAGCACATCTGTTAGGTAACTACAAACAACAACAATCCGACAACCTGATAGATCGATATGAGCTTTTACATAGATAGTAAGTGGCAAGAAGAGGAAGTGAGGGAAGAACTTCAAGATTGGTAGTGAGAGGTAACATTCCAAAAACTGAATTCATTCGTAAGGGCTAGGGTAAGCAAAAGGTGTTCAAAAACAGCAAGTTTGGTTCATTCATGGAAAAATAAAAGCTTAAGCCATGTTAAGCTAGATTTTGGAGCAGAAGCCAACAAAATACCACTCGACCTACCTTGAATATGTTTTTTATATTGGAATGTCAAAATGAGATTTCATCACAAGCACATCAGACCAAGATAAAAATGTTTCAAAATTATTTTTAATTTTTTAATATAACTAATTCATAAATATAATAAAATATTAATCATATATTATATCTTATTTTTAATTTGATTTTCTAAATATTTCTCTCATAAACCCTTTAATAATTGAATTTAATTAAAATTTAATTAAAATTCAAGTAAAGTTACAAATAAGCCTATTTAAATACTAACTAGGTTCAAATAAGATTTAATATCTAATATCAATCTTTATTTATTTGAATCTATTTTTTTAAAAGTTTAATATCAAGTTCAACTTGATTAAATCACATGTTCTCTTTTAAATCATTCTTTGCATGTGATTTATTAGTTCCTTAATATGTGAAAAATTTATAATAAATTATAGTAAACTATTAAAAATTGCAAAATTTACTCAAGTTTGCAACATTAGTCCAAACTTTCAAAAATAATACTAAAATTCTCCAACTTTCTTTTTTTTTTCACAAAATTAGTTGTTGTTAACCATCTAACTAATGGTACTAATATGATAAGTTATGTTAGTAAACTTATTAGACATATGGCAGACATATGATTTATTAGTGCCACATCAGAATTATGATTGAATATAAAAATATGAAACCTAAAATTCTTCTATCCATAAAACCCTCAAAAGCTAAGCTTCCCTTAACCTATCAATAACAAAATTATCCTTGTCAACGTGCTCCATCATTTTCCCAAACTCTTAGGTCTCCAATATCTTTGAGTTTGGCTTCTCCAATTTGGTTTTCTAGAAATTTCTTGAAATGACCCCATACTTGAAGTTGTAGGGATTGGGATCAGAAGACCAAAGAGAGGATGATGACTCTTGATAGGTTAAATACAAATTACAGAAATCTTGGGATTTCTTAGGAGGGAGAATATGAGTCTTTATATAAGTGTTCACGATCCAACAAGACTTTGCATTATATCAAATCAAAGTAGGCTCCTCTAGCTATGTTTATATGGTTCCAACAACTGTATATTCTAACCATCATCTTTTTTCTAAGGGGTCATAACTACGGAGATAAAGAAACCTTTTCAAAATCTATCCACATCAATGTTCCATAGTATATTCACTCTCCTATGTTTTAACTTGTACTTATGTATCAACAAATCTATTAGCTTTATAAATTTCAATTACCTAGATTAGTAACTCGAAAAACTAAAAATAAAAGGAATTTAGAATCAATATAATTGCTCAATGTTTAAAAGTACTAAAGGTGAACATCTCGGTGACAAAGTTAATATTTCTATTGGTTATATCAACTTGGGAATTGTAGAAGTTCATGATATTCTCATGTTTTAAGGTTTTGAGCAAAGTGAATTTCATAATAAAGCCTTTCAAGATCTTTAGGACTCTATAAGAAATCATAAAGCTTCCTTAATTCCATTGTACTCATTAACGACTAATATTCACTCACTGGTGTTTTAGCATGTACTTGTGTATCAAAATTTTTATGGTTCTAGAAGCTATAACAAAAGGCCAACCTTTTAGGTTTTTAAGGATAAAAGAATGGTTTAATATTTATCTTTTTAATATTAATTTTGAGATGGCACTAATGCGAAGTATGCCTACTATTATCCCCCTTAACATTGGAGGACCGTTAGCCATTAGTGAGCCTTGGCTAACATCTAGCATAGATTAGGCATGAGGAAGGCATGCCAAAGGAACCAAGGTAACTTAACCAAGTAAGATCAAGTATGGTTCGAGCTATGGCTGGCTTTGGTGGATTGTGGGGTGTTGATATGCATGACTAGGGCAAGTTGGACTTGCCTATGACATCTTTTATGGGAATAAAGACAAAATGGTGCTCAAATGATGGACCATGGGTGAACGGATTAAAACATGGGCGCCCATTGGTCGAACCATGCATAAATTGGCTTAGAACTTGGATAACTTTCACCTTTGGATGAAGATCATGGGTGATATGGAAAATTTAATGGGATGAATCATCAAAGAAGTGGGATGACATGGCAAAGAACATGGATGAGGTGTCTTGTAAGCATTTCTCACATGTTGCTTTTACTTAGAAGTGGGTTAGTGGTAAGTTATGTAAACCACCTACTAACGTAGTGCCTAAAGTGGTAGGGGATGTTAACCACCAATTATGTTAGTAGCTCAGTAGCATTATGCCTACTTTCTTGTATTCTTGCCCAACGAGTCTCCAAATGCCTATAAATAGCTCATTCGAGCAAGACTTTATTCATTAGCGAGAGTTCAAGCTTTGTATCCTTTGTATCAATTGTGAGTAATATAAAGGTTGACAATTTTGCTTTAAAGTTGTGTGAATCTTTCTCTTCTTATTGCTGTCCATTCTATTGTGTTAGCTTAGTGAAGTTCGTGGATTTATTTTTCCTTTGTGGGAAACACCTTAAACATGAGAAATTTGGTAAGATTGAGTTGAATGGCCAAAGTTCAACTACCGTACTTAGATTTGGCGCATTTTGTGAGCCAACTTAAAGTTCTTTGCAAAATCTTTGTAACACCTACCATGTGTTCATCTACCATTTGTCCAATAACTTTACTAACATGACTTTCCTTATTAACAACAACAACTAAATGACTAATGACAAGCTATTTTTGTAGAAATTTGAATGTTATAACATTTTAGTGCCACTTTTATAAGTTTAGACTAATATTACAAAATTGAATAAAATTTGAGAATTTTTATAACTTATCTTATAAATTATAAGCCTAAATTATATTAGGATTAGATATATCAAACTCCTTTAATTTATCGTTAATTATCTAATTAAACAATTTACATTCATATATCAAGATTGATGCTTAGCAATATATCATAATGATCCAAATATTAAGATTGTTAAAATGATTTCGACTAACCTTCTTATACATAATTTTTTGTGTAATTTAATTTTTCACCATACAATGTTCAATCAGGCAGAAGTATAAAATTGATATGTACTTTATTTAAGTCCATTTATATTAGTTCTTTAGAACTAAAGGATGATTCTTTTAATGTTATTTGGAAAGTATTTTCAAAGTTTCATTGCACCTTCTCTTGGGATTTATCAAATCAATCTTATTTAAAAATAATGAAATATTCTCCTTAATTACTATAGGATGATGAGCCTTATATTAATCATTCAACTACCTCTATATAGGTTGTATCATATTTAACATATACCAATCGAGCTACCCTTTATAGTATCAAAATATAACAATCTTTACATAAGATAGTTTGAAAATCGCAACTCAAAAGATTACTTATATAATCATCATTATGGGCATTTCTCTAGAAAAATAAGTAATGTTCCATATATAATTCAAAGTAGTTTAGTGAAATTGCTCGCTGACAAACAATAATATGCATATATTTTGTTAAGTATTTTACTTCATTTTAAAATTAAATCACCTAGTTTTACTTAGTTTTGATATATTTTTAGGTAATTGTATATATTTGACCTAGAGATGGGAGAATTAAAGGCCATTTTAAGAAAAAAGTTCCAAAAGTCATTATTCTTGGAGGAATAGAGTCTAGCCTACACTTATATGACAACTTATACCCTTTATAAATTAAGTACAGTAAAAGACATGACCTAGAATATGGTTTAGGTAGAGACCATACATTGTTAAAGAAAGTTTAGAAAGTAAAACGACCTAAGCGATAATAGTATCACAAATCATATACTAGTCATAAAAGAAATTGGAGGATATACGATCTAGAGGTATGGACATACTAGAGACACATCTCTTCCCTAAAGAAATAGGAGGATCCATGCCCTGGTTCATGATTCTGGCTTGGACTATGTCTATAAAAACCCTAATTTTTAGAAGACTTTTAGAAAATTTACATCTTTTATACATTTTTCTCTGAAGGTTAAGGTTAGACGTTAGGAGCCTCCAAGACTCTCATAAGGCCAATTTCAAGGCCATTTTCATTAGAGAATCAAGATCTAAATACCATCTTAATAGATCAAGTTGCTAATGAAATTGTGATTATCATCTAGATCTATTTCTACCATGATTTCCTTACTTTTTGTATTACTTTCATTATTTTTGACTATGATTCATTGCTAAATGCTTTTTTTTTATGTTTAGATAGAAAAAACCGTAGTTTTTATATTTTTATGGATTGATTTAGTTTAATTTATAAAATGAGATATATTTCTATGAATTCCTTTGTTTGATTTTAATACATTATTTAGTTATGCTAGCGACTAAACTTGATGTAAATTCACTTATGGATGCCTTAAGAGAATTTGCTTATGAATGGACCATATCTTTAGGTTAGGGGTTGAATGAGGTGCTAAAAAAAGACCTATATAATTTTTCTTATAGTATTTAAGTGAATCTTTTCATGGTGTTTCATAGATAATAATATACTTGAGGGGGTGTTGGTAGAAATATAGGCTAACCTATCAAAGACTATATGATTGTAACTCAAGTGAATGTAGTTTTACTTCTAGGAGATCCTGCTTGTTTAAATTAGTATATCCATTTTAGGTTAGCCAAATCATATAGTCTAAACATTAATATATGATTGAACTCCTTTTTGATAATTTGCTTTGTCTAAATATAGAGAATTCAAAACACTTTCGTAAGAGATTATATACCTATTTACCATTTTATTTCTTACTAAAAATAAATGCACTTTCCTTAGTTTTGAATAATATATTAGTAATAGGAAAGACTTAAGAAGTAAAAAATATGTATAAGTTTTAAACACCATTTTTGAGGAAACAACAAGTTTTAGAAAATTCAATTATTTTTTAATCATGTATGTTTATTTTCTTTCAATTAATTCTATTTATAAATTTCTTATTTTATTTTCTTTCATGCTTATCTCATTTTGATTTTAAAGGTATACTTAGTGTATAATAAGAAGCTTCTAATATATTTTCCTTGAAGAAGACATAGAGTCCTAAATAATGCTTTTTTATAATAAAAGAAAATGGACTAAACAAGACAAGAAAAAGCCCAAATTAGTCATTCAACTTTAATGATAGGCGCACATCCTCAATTTTTCATTTTGCTAAATTAACCTTAAACTTATTTAAAATTCTTATTAAACCATTAATTTATTAGCATATCGAATTTGTGATGCATGTTCTGCTTATGTAGGGTGGGATTCATTAAAAGACAAATTAGTAAGGGAATTTTAGTATTTTTTTTTTCTAGTTAAACAAACCAAAAACTCATCTCAAAACTTTTGAGCAATATTGTAACTTCACTTCTTATTAGCTTATTAGAAGAGAAGAGATTAGAGGAGCTTTGAGGAGGATGAAGAGTGGTAGGGTAGTAAGACTTAATGACATACCCATAGAGGTGTGGAAGAGGCTAAGAGAAGATGATCTTAGTTAGTTAACCAACCTTTTCAATGTGATCCTTAAGTCTACTAAAATGTTGGATGAGTGAAGATTTAACATACTAATCCCTCTTTACAAGAGTAAAGAGGAAATCCAAAAATGTAACAATTGCAAAGGCATCAAACTACTCAGTTACACCATCAAGTTATGGGAGAGGGTGATTGAAAAGATAGTGAGAAATGGTACATTATCTTGGAGAACCAATTTGGTTTTAAGCTAGGAAGGTCCATAATAAAAGTCATACATCTCCTTAGATGCTTAATGAAATATTATAAATACATATAGAGAGACCTACATATGGTTTTTGTTGATTTAGAGAAGGCTTATGACAAACTATCCAAAGAAGCCATATGGAGGTGTTGAGAAGATAAGAGAGCTCATGTTGCTTACATACAGATTATTAGGGATATGTATAAAGGTGTTAAGACTAAAGTAAGGATGATAGGAGGAGATATAGTGCATTTTTCTATCAGGCTTCACCAAGGATCTTCATTGAGCCCCTTCCTGTTTACATGGTTATAAATAAGCTTACTAAGAATATATAACGGAATGTACCTTTATGTATATTATTGTTTTGATGACATTGTTTTAGCGGATAAAATAAAAGAGGGTGTTAATGACAAGCTAGAATTTTAGGGGGACACATTAGAGTTAATGTTTTTAACTTGATCAGGATTAAAATTGAGTATTTAAAGTGTATTGTTTTGGACCTTAAGGTTGTATCTGATGTGGAATTAGGATTAGTTCTATAGTTATATCATAAAAAGATTGTTTTAAATACTTTAGATCCATCATATGAAGCAGTAACGGGATAGATGATAACATAATTCACTATATCAAATCAAGTTATCTAAAATGAAGGAGCACCTTAGGAATTTTATGTAATGAGAAGATAACACTCAAACTAAAAGGTAAATTCTATAACCTAGCAATTAAGTCAGCCATACTCTATGGGGCAAGGTGTTAGCCCATCAAACAAGCACATAGTAATAAGTTAATGTTGCAAAGATGAGAATGCTCCTTTAGATATGTAACCTTATGAGAAGAGATAAGGTCAAGAATATATTGCTAAGAGAAAAGTTAAGGGTGGCTAACATTGATAATATAATGAAAGAGACAAGGCTCAGATGATTCAAACATGTTAAGAGGAGAAATCCTGATGCTTTAGTGAAAAGATATGAAAGATTGTATTTAGGGATTATAATAGAAAAAGAGGAAGCCCTAAAAAGAATTAGAGGAAGATGATTAGGAAAGATATGGCCTTATTAGAGCTTATTGAGTATTTGACCCTTAATAGGAAACTTTGGTGAACTAAGATATAAGTAGAGGACCTTACATAGCTTTGAGTCTTTTCTTTCAATTCTTGTGTCTTTTAATTAGCATAAACACTTTTGTTTGTAGCACTTACTCCTTTAGTTATTTTATTTATTTCTTATTTTCATTTTCCAATTGCTTATTTATTTTTTTTAGGTATTTTTGCTTTCTTGTCAACTTATTTATTTACTTGCTTTTATATTTATTTTAATTTTAATTGTTATTTTATGCAGTTATTTGTTTATAAATTTGTCTATTAGTTTCTTCCAACTATTTAAAACTTTTTTTTTCATTTACTCTATTAGAAATAGCCTCTCTATTAGCTAGGGGTAAGACTGCGTACTTATGGGTCTCCCTAAACTCCACTCCTCTACGAGATTCCTACTGGGATGTCATTTTTTTGTTATTTTACATTTATGCACAATTTAACCAAAGAAAGGGATTTCACTTGTAAATCCAAGTCATCTTAGCATTTGCTTTCAAGTTGCAAGATTTAATTTTTCTTATATGTTTTCCCAAAATAGAAACTCTATTACTAAAACTTTTATCACAATTGATAGATCTATTTAAAAAGAAGATAGCCTCCAAAATGTGACAATTGCATGCTCCAAAAATTTCACATAACTAAGCATTTCATTACAAAAACATTAAAAATATCAGTCAACTTATAAAGGCATAATGTAAATCATTAACAAATTTCCATAATTATAAGATAAACCTTTAAAATGAAAGAAAGGAATATAGATAGCAAATGCATGTTTAACAAAGATGTTAAAAGATACCAATAACAATAATACTCTATGAACTCAAATGAATAAAACTTCAATAGGGAAAAGTATTATTTTCATTATTTTACATGTCAAAACAAAATGTACAATCCCAATATATAAGCATTATAGAGTATTAAACCAGACCATGGGAAATTGCATCATTGAAAAATTTTGCATTCTTTTGCCACTTTTTGTATCCTCTTCTCAATACCTATCATATAATAATGGAAACATTTCCATGTACAATCCTCTTTCCACAGTCAACTTAATTCTTTACTTATACAAGCATAGACAAGAAAGAATATCTTAATCTTAAAATCTGGAAAGAGAGGAGAGAGAGAGAGAGAGGGAGAGAGTGAAAGATTGCAAAAACAATGAAAGAGGGATGATGGAGATGTGTTATTACTTTGATTAGCTAGTAAAAATACTAAAATAACCTTACTGATATATCTTTTATTGAATCTTACCTCACACCTCATATGAATACAGTGTGCACCAAACACTTTGTGTTTTGGTGAATTAAGGGTTTAATGAGAAATTTTAAACAAGTTTAAGGTTAATTTGGAAAAAATAAAAGTTCGAGGATCAATTTGTACCTAACATCAAAGTTTAAGGACAATTTGGGCTTTTTACCAAACAAGAAACTCAAGATACACTAAGAATACAACTTGAATCCATAGAGGCGGAAAGCACAAAAATTACGGTGAATTACTGAAAACCATCTTATATAGGAATATATAGCATTGCAAAGTCAAATATTAATGCAAATTATTTTGAAATTAAGCCCAATAATCAAAATGTTGCAACATAATGTATAATTTGATAGATTATCACATAAGGATCTCATAATATACATTGTCAATTTTTTAAATATTTTTGATACTTTAGGATCAATAGGCCTACTGAAGATGCTATTAGTCTGAGGTTATTCCCATTCATGTTAATGGATTAGGCCAAGTAATGATTGAAATTATCACCTGTAGCATCAATTACTATTTGTAGAGTCTTAAAGAGAAATTTCTTGCTTGAGACTTTCTTGTTGAATTGTGTATAGCCCGAGCATTCACAATACGCTGCGGAAAAGACCATAACACAACACGATGGATAACCGAAAACATATAGGATGCATAAAATACCTTTTTGACACGGATTGGTGGTTGCTTTTTTGGATTGTAGACACTGCTACACGCGAATGTCCTCTACCGGTATCCACACGAGTATGCACGATCTGGGCTGCAGCTATCGTGTGCTAGCACGTCCTGAAACTCTTTCCGAATGTCGCACACTTTTCTCTCGGATGGTGGCTAGGGTTTTTTTGTATCACAATGGTGTCTTTTTTTCTTATGAGACCTAAGTTTCTCTATTTATAGAGAAAACCTAATCCCATTAAAGCCCAATAAGTTTCGGCCCATTATA
>JAOQMP010000006.1:32174691-32193176 GCA_027563575.1 Erythroxylum pedicellare
TAGATTTTTATTTTAATTCAAGTATTTCTTGTTTTGTGTTATTATATTTCATGAATAATTAATATTGATTAATATAATAAATTAATTTGATGTTGATTATTCTATAATCATACATGAATATGGTGATATGTAATTGTTATGAAGGATTGGTACAAGTAGTTAATATATTGTTTATGAATTTGCATATTTAACTTATGAGAAACAAGAAAACTAAATAGTTGTATCTGTCTCAATTATTTAATTTATGGTTTAGTCTTTTTTACTAAACTTATTATTACCATTTAATTGATATACAATGCTTATCATTTAATTGATATACAATGCTATCATACACAATCAATTTATGGTAAGTTTTGGATTGAATGCTAGGTTTGAACCAAATAATTTAGGAAAATTTGAGACTTATTATGTCCATCTTAATAAGTTTTGGACTAATTGCTTGAATTTTGAAAATTATTCTTCTTAGATCGATGATCAATGTTACAATTAGATGAGATATTTCTCTTGAATCAAAATTAGTTAAAATTGAATTTCTCACTTTTTATGTTCAGATGATTTATTTTGATTCTTTGTTAACTTTAGTTCATTAGTTAATTAATCATAAACCCCCACTTTGTTTGGACAATTGAAATTAAGAAAATAGTTTTTAATTCTCTTAAGTGTCAACCTGGTTCAGCGACGATTACAAAAGTTTAGTGAATCATAATTAATTTTGAGGGGATCAATAACCTAATCAAAATCTTAGTTTCGTTACCGTGGAATTGTTTTATTTTCTTAGTTTCTTTACGTTATTTTATAATTCATTACTAATATCTTGTCATGTATGACTTTTTCTTCTAAAAAATGTAAATTGCAATATAATTCAGAAATTAAGAAGACAACGCATCAGTTAAGGAAAGAGACTACGGGGTCGTTTGGTTCCACTTCTGTGTTTTCTATTGTGATTTTTAGTTTTAGCTTTTTGTTTTTGGTTTTTTTAATAAAAACAAAAACTTGTTTGGTTGAGATTTTTAATATAAAAAATGAAAACAAAAGCTTGTTTGGTTAAGGTTTGAAATAAAAAATTAAAAATAAAAACATGTTTTATTTTATCATCTTGTTTCTATTTTTTAATTATTCTCTTGTGTTCATTATTTTTAAAATAATATATTATGTTTTTAAATTAATTAATTCTCATTATGGTTAGAAATAAAATGATTAATTATTTTTAAAATATATATAGAAGGGATACTTAATCATCAACATATACCTTATAGAAGCAAAATGCCTATCAAAACATATACAAAGAGCTATTATGGTGACTTTGCTATAAGTTGCACTTTCTCTTAGACTGAATCAATAGAATTGTTAGACCCATTATTCATAATCTCTCTATACAAAGATTCTAAAGTAGTTGGCTCAATTGTTACAAGGATGGGAATTTATGTAAAAGGGGGTGGCAAAGTTGAAGAACATCTTAGAAAGGTTACCTGAGTCGCAGTTCACCTCTGAGGATTACATGATGCTCTACATGTATTCATTCTTTTGACAAACCATGATTTTGTATTGACAAATTCCTAATTTTTCCCTTGTTAGTTGATGAGGGTTTTAAATGATTTTCCTTTAATTTTATTTACAGTACGATCTATAACATATGTACACAGAAGCCTCATCATAATTACAAGTTTGTCATCTCAGCTCAATTCTAAGAATTCATATATCAATTCAAGTTTCAAACCAAATTGGTAAGCTTGGGTTCAGAAAGAAAAGCTCTACAAAGCCCATCACCACCACCACTGGAAACTCCATCAATCTACCTCCAAACCACTTTACCACTATCTGCACCACAATCATCCCATAATGCCAATTTCCCAAACCTCTTTGCCATGAAATAAACCCTATCACCACCACCATACACCTTCAATTTACTCGATTCCTGAAAACACTTATACATCTCCACTGGCATCATCGCAACCTCTCCCCACTCTAAACTCTCCAAGTCTAATCTCAATATTAATATCATCGAATAAGACGAGTTCAATGGAAACGTTGACTTTAACCCTCCAACCATCAACAATCTCTTCCCATTTCCTAGTACCAATTGTGGCCTTTTCATTATTGACCTTTAACTTCTAAGAGATGATGGAGAAAACTTTTCCAAGCGCCAAATTTTCGTTGCCTCCATTGTTAACCTTTTCTCAAAGAGGAAGAAGCAAGAAAAAAGTGGTGAAGGTAGAGTGAAGCCAAAAAAGAACACAAAGATGGTGAAAAAAATGGGGAAGCGTTGTTTTCACAAAAAAAAAGAAACCTGTTTTAAAAACTTATGAAACATCTTTTTTACATTTCTTTAAAGTAGTTATGTTTTTTTATTTTTGAAAATAAGAAATGATAACAATACTCAACCAAACAGATTTTAATGACTTAGTTTCCTTTTTATGAAAACCATAATAAAAAATAGTAAACAAACTGAAACAAACAGGCCCTAAGCAAATAAGAGTTCATTTACCTTCAGAAGGGAAAGTTAAGATAGATCTAATAATTAGTGAAGATTCTAATTTCCAAAAAGTTGAAGAAATAATTATAAATCCTAACCCTAGAATGTTGAGGGAGTTAGTCGTACCAAATTTAAATCAATAACCCTTATATATATGATTTCTTAATGTTAAGGTAGATTTCAAATTGAAATCTAGTTTAATTCACTTACTTCCTATTTTTCATGGCTTTTCAGGTGAAGATCTACATAAACACTTGAAAGAATGTCATGTTATTTGCTTGGAAATGAAGCCTTAAAGGAGTGACTAAAGAACAAATTAATCTTAAAGCCTTTCCATTCTCATTAAAAGATAAGGCAAAAGATTGGCTATATTATCTTCCCTCTAGCTTAGTGACAAAATAAAATGAGATGAAAAGGTTATTCCTAAAGATCTTTCCAACATCACAAGAAGTCAATATCAAAAAAGAGATATGTGGGATAAGATAATTCACCGTAGAAACATTATATGAATAATAGGAGATGTTTAAAGAGTTATATGCTAGCTGCCTACACCATCAGATTCCTAACCAACTTTTTATTTAGTATTTTTATAAAGGATTATTTCTGATGGATAGGAGTATTGTAGATGTGGCTAATGGAGAAGCTTTAGTAAATAAAACACCTGAATCAGCAAGACAATCAAACATGGATGAAAATTCTCAATATTTTGGGACAAGGATGAATGAAGTTGTTAAGCGTATGAATGAGGTAAGTAATATGAATCTTGAGACTAAAATTTTAGATTTAATTGCTCTAGTTTTCCAAATGGCTATAGGTTAATTACAATCGACATGAGTGTGTATAATATGCTCATTCCTTGGACGTCTCATGAGTATGCACCCTTCATTGCAACAAAACTCCTTTAAAAAATCTAAAAAAATAGAGAGATTTCCTTGTCAACCTCAATGAAAATATGACCCTTATTTCAATCATTATAATATAGGATGAAGAGATCATTTGAATTTTAGCTGTGGAAATTGAGGAGAGAAATAAAAACACCAATCTTATTCAATAGACAACCTCAAACACCTACATATGCTCAATCTTAATCTTTAAATTCAAGTATGCCTTTGGATGAAATTGTTAAGGAACTTGCTACTAACATTTAATAGTTTTAATAGGAAATAAGAGCAAGTCTTCAAAACTTAGGAAATTAGATCACTTAATTAGATACCTTAGTTAATGAATTGGAAGCATAAGCATCAGGAAAATTACCTTCACAAAAGGTGGTGAATCCTAAGGAGAATGTAAGTGCAATGACATTGAGAATGTGGGAAGGAAATTCAATCTAGATCCTCCATACCAATGGAAGTAGAAAAGCATGAAGAAACAGTGAAGAAATATAAACCTCTAACTCAAGATTTAATAAAGTAGATGATTTATCTTTATCAATATCAACTAATGCACGTGTACCTCTTTTCTCTTGCAAATTGCTAATCAAAATAAAAGTAATAAGAAAGAGAGATCTTATACACCTTCAAAAAGATATAAATCAATATACCAATTTTAGAAGACATTAAGCAAATTTGAAAATATGCAAAGTTCTTAGAAGAACTACGAACAAATAAAAGGAAGTTGAAGGATAAGGAGAAAATAATTTATGGTAAGAAAGTATCAGTTGTGATGAATAGGAAATTACTTAAAAATGCAAAGATCCAGGTATATTTACACTTCTATGTGTCATTGGTCATAAGAAGTTTGAGCATGTCATACTAGATTTACATGCATTTATTAATTTCATGCATACTCAATTTATCGAGCTTTAAATATAAATTATTTGTAAGAAACTAAGGTGATTATTCAGCTAATAAATCATTATTATGTTCATCCAATTGGTGTTATAAAGGATGTTTTAGTCCAAGTTAATAGTTTGGTATTTCCAGTAGAATTTTACATCTTAAAAATAGATGGATATAGTAGTGAACATTCAGCTTCAATTTTATTGGGAATGTCATTTATGAAGATGACCAAGACAAAAAAATGATGTGGATGAGGGTACTCTTTCTTTTGAGTTTAATAAAGGAATAATGAAGTGCCCTAATGATTTTTACTCCGTTTATCATATGGATATGGTGGATTCAATCGTGCAAGATATTTTTAAAGAAAGTGTTGAAGATGAGTAGGAGTTTAATGATAAATTAGAAGTGAGTAAGCAAGCTAATGAAACTCGTAAGGTTGTAGAATCATTATTAGGAATGCTAATAGATTCGATAATTTTAAATGTTGAAATTACTATAACTCACAAGAAAATGTTGCCTTCTATTTTGTAGGCTCTGAAGATAGAATTAAAGGCCTTAACTGATCACCTAAAGTATGTCTATTTGGGTGAAGGAGAGTCATTACTTGTGATCATCTAAAAAAGTTGGCTGGCAAGGTAAGAGGAAAGGCTAGTAACACTTCTAAAGGATCACAAAACTATAATTAGTTAGACTTTAGTTGATATAAAACACATATGTCTAGTAATTTACATATATAGAATTCTTCTAGAAGAGAATGCTAAGTCAATAAGGGAACCCCAAAGAAGATCCAATCCAACAATCAAAGAATGAAAGAGATTCTAGAACTTTTAGACACATGCATAATCTATCCAATCTCAAATAGTGAATGGGTAATCTCAGTGCATTTTATGCCAAAGAAACCTGGAATAACAGTGATACGAAACTAGAATGATGAATTGGTACTAATAAGGGTACATAATGAGTGGAAAATGTGCATAAACTTTAGGAAACCTAACTTAAGCACTAAAAAGGACCATTTCTCATAACCTTTTATAAATCAAATGTTAAAAAGACTTATAGCTAAATTATGTTTTACTTTTTGGATAGTTTTTTAGGTGACTACCAAATAGCAATTGCTCAAGAAAATGAAGAAAAGACTACCTTACATGCCCTTTTGGAAGGTATGCCTTCAGAAAAATACCCTTTGGTCTTTGTAATGCTCTAGGTATATTTCAAAGATGCATGATGAGTACATTTTCTAAGTATATTGAAAATTACATTGAAGTATTCATAGATGATTTCACTATTTGTGGAGATTCATTTGAGTTTACTTAAATCATTTATATAAGGTTATTAAAAGATGCATTGAAACAAATTTAATGTTGAATTTTGAAAATTTTCAATTTATGGTTGATCAAGGCATCATTTTGAGACATCTGATTTAATCTAAAGGAATAGAAATTGATAAAACAAAAGTAGATTTAATTGTGAAATTACCATACCTTACGAATGTTAGGGAAGTTCAATCTTCTTTTAGACATGCAGGATTTTATTGTAGGTTTATTAAAGATTTCTTCAAGAGTGCGATATCATTATCAAAGTTGCTACTCAAAGACATTCCATTTGAATTTGGAAAGGAATGTCAAGAAGCTTTTAAAAACTCAAGGAATTATTGATAAGTGTGCCTATTATTTAGTCATCAAATTGGGATCTACCATTTAAGATCATATGTGATGCTAGCAATTGTACAGCATGAGGTATTTTAGGAAAGGATTAGGAAACAAAGTCATGTCATCTATAATGTTTCAAGAACAATAGATGTCACACAGCGCTATTATTGTACAATTGAGAAGGGGATTTTAGAAATTGTTTTTACTTTAGATAAATTTAGATCGTATTTGCTTGGATTTAAAGTCACTATGTATTCTGTCCATGTAGCTCCAAAATACGTTTTGGAAAAGGAGTTTAAACTAAGGTTGATACAATGTATTTCATCACTTCAAGAGTTTGATTTAACAATAAGGAATAAAAAGGAGCAGAAAATTCAATAGTAGACCATTTTAGTATATTGGTAAGGGATGAAGATATTTTACCTATCTTCATGATGAGCAATTGTTCAAAATAAAAGGTATGGTTCTATGGTACACAAACCTTGTTAATTATTTAGCTACCGAAACTTTATGTAGTTACATTAGTAAGTCTAGGAAGGAAAAGATAATGAATAAGGCAAAGTATTATGTTTAGGATTAACCATACTTACGAAAATTCTACTTAGAGCAAATTATTAGCTTTTTGTCACAATTATACATGTAAGTGGTCATTTGGTCCTAAACAAATTACTAGAAAAGTTTTGGATAGTGGTTTGTATTGAGAGACTTTGTATAGGGATGCTTATGTGTTTTGTAACAGTTGTGATAGATGCCAAAAGATAGGTATGCTATCTCATGGAAATAAGATGATTTAAACCCTAATTATTATAATTGAGATATTTGATATATGAGGCATTGACTTTATGGACCATTTTCCTTCATCTCGTGGTTTTTCTTATATACTTTTGCTTTTGATTATGTTTTGAAGTGGGTGGTAGCAAAAGCCACCAGATAATTCTACAATTGTTGTAGATTCTAAAAATTCTAATATTTTCAATACATTTAAAGTTTCATGATCCATTATTAATGATCATAGAAGCAATTTTTGCAAAGCAACTTTGTTTAAAAAGTATGAAGTGTAACATCGAGTAGCTACCACAAACCATCTACACATGGATGGACAAGCAGAAGTATCGAATGAAGATGTGAAATATTTTGGAAAAGACAGTAAATTTGAGACAAAAGGATTAAAGTTTACATCTAAAAGATTTTTTTAGATATACTGTAAAACTTACAAAACATTAATAGGATGTCTCCTTATTGATTGGTTTTTAGTAAAGCTTGTTAATTACCAGTGGAGATTGAACAAAAAAACTTATTAGGCTGTGCAAGGTTGCAACATGGATTTGCCAAAAGTTGGGGAGATAAGGAAATTGCAATTGCAAAAACTTAAGGAACTAAGGTTGGATGACTACGAGAAAATCGAGAATTTACAAAAAGAAAACCAAATTGTTCTATGATAATATGATCTTGAGGAAGCAATTTAAGGTGGCAAAAAAAGTGCTATTATATAATTCTTGACTAAAGCAAATACTACATAAGTTACATTATAGATGGCTTGGTCATTTTGTTGTCACTAATATATTTCCTTATAGTGTAGTGAAAATAAAAAGTTTAGATTCCAGGAAGATTTTTAAGGTGAACGGACATAGATTGAAATCATTTTATGAGGAGTGATGGTTTCAAGTATGATGAATATTGATTTGGCATTTCCTTAATACGTAGAAGTTTGAGAAGAAAAAGGTTTATCGAGTATAATGATGTTAAACAATTGTGCTTTTCGAAAGGCATTCCAAAACATGATATTAGTTCAGCTTTAATTATATATAGTTATCATTTATTTGTTTTAATAGTTAGTTTATTGGTTTAAGGGCAAATTGAGTATTAAATTCCATAACACTAAAATTTATAAGGCGAGATAATGCCTTATGTAATTCTATTAGGATAAAAGACTCAAAATTTCATAATACTAAAATTTATAAGACGTGATCACGCCTTATATAACTCAAGTTAAGCTAGCAATCATTTTAAATTTTAGAATATTAAAACTCATGAGGTGAGATATTGCGTTTTCTGATTTAGCACTCTTAAATTTCATAATATTAACATTAATAATGCTTGAACATGCCTTATAAATGTTAGTGATTTGTTTTATTTTATAAGAAATTGTGATTTAAAAAATTCAAAAAAATATATTAATTAAAAAATAACATAAATAATAAAATAATAAAAGTGATAAAAATAGAATTTTAACATAAATAATTTAAACACATATCCGTAATTAGTTTGTTTTGTTTTAAGTGCAAATAGCACCAAAATGCAGTCGTATAGCTACACCAACCTAGCAGCTAGCGTCTAGAGCACCAAATAGCTCTTGTGACATAACAATACCTAACGCTTAGCCCTCCAACATCCCAAGCAACCCAAGCACAACATCAACAGTCCTAAGCGTCCATAGTTCCATACTAACAGGCACCCAGCAATCACCAGCCCAAGCATATAGCATGCTTAACCCTCCAATAGCCACTAAGTAGCTCGTACAACCCACCAATCACCACCCCAATACGCAACAGTACTAGGCAATGCACACTCTATACATAGCAGCTCCAAATGCCGACGTACTCAACAACCCATCAATCTCCTTATAACATTCCAAGCAACTGAGCTCTCCACATTATTATAATGACCTCCCATTTATTTCTAGTCTTATTTCAGTTATTTTTTATTAAATTAAATAATTTTAATTTTAATTTTAGTAATTATAAGGTTGTTTTATTTATTTTTAAGATTAGTTTTTTTATAATTGTCATAATTATGTGATGCCTAAAAAATACAGATCAAACAATGACAAAAGGCAAGTATAAGATGAATCCAACCGTATAACATCAATCTGACACTAGACCTATCATAAGTACCAATAGGATTTATGCTTAGATAGCTAAAAACATATCTATCTAGCCGCCAACTGAGTTGAACCTTTGTGAATATCTCACTTTTAGGTCTAAAGAAAGAATGCAATGGCATGCTACTCCTAAAACCTAATATATTAATGTAGGTAAGTTTGTGTATTATCCTTCCTTCGAAGAATTGCATATCAAAGAAAATTTTGATGAGTTGCTTACTAATATAAGTTGGAGATATTTTATATTGATTTGTTATCCAGTATTTCTTAAATTAACTAAGGAGTTCAAATTTGATCAATCATATAATTTTACTTTACGTAGTCCCAATGTAGTATAGTACAGATTAATAGGCGCTGAATTTAAACTAATCAACACCAAATTTACTTTGGCCTTAAGGTTGATAAATGAGGAATATGCGAATTTAACCCAATACAAAGAATCTAATATGAACTATGGTAATTTTAATTCTTCTAGAGTGTGGAAGTCAATGTTTTCTGACCCACTAGTTTAACATCAAAATAATGTTGAAGGTAGTGATCTTAATGACTTTAAATGGATTTATATGCAACGTTTCTTGGCTTTTAATTATTAAAAAAGGAAGGTCATAATGTGTACTTACACTAAAGCTAAGTTGTTTTTTAATTTAGTGTACAGTACACAAAGTACATGTCAATAAGAACTTGTGTCTTAGTTCCCTTATTGCTCATCTGACTATTAATCTTAATTTGACATATAATCATAACTCAAAGGAGTATTCTACTTCATGCTTTATTTTATTTTGATTATTTTTATGCTATATGAGCATCTTGTGCATACACTAGGGACAATGTATGATTTGGGTATGGGGGAGCAATAGTATATACTAAGATCAACTTTATGTTTTGTGTTTGAATTCATGAATACTATTACTTATATGTTGACTATTTCTCATGATAATGTCAAAAAAACTTCTGATTATTGTTCATAAATAGTCCCAAAGTTTGGATACATTTTTGGTATAAGTTATAATGAATGAGAGAGATGAGCCCGATTAGTGTTTTTCATTAAATTACTTTAAATATGTCATTAGTTTTATTGAATAAAAGAATGCAAGACTTAATAAATTTTAACATCTATGTAAGCTTGTGAACCTAGGAGCAATTCATCATATTTGTGCTCATAGTCATTTCTTTTTGTCGTGTATTATCAAGCATAGCTTGTTTATGCTATAAATTGCTCTTAAATACATTTTGTGACTACATTTTTGATGAATTTATGCATAAAGATAATAAGGGAACTTTGATATAACCTTTTTTCACCTAGACAAGCCTACCATAATTTTTATCTGTAGAAAACCAATTTGAGCCTTGACTTTTCTAGTCTCAAATTCTAACCTTCTTAAAAGCCACTTTAACCCTTCTTTTGTTGATGTTCTTAATAATTTTAAACCCCTAAATTGAATAAATTGTATAAAGCTTATTTGCATAAGATTTTGACTATTTTCATGAAAAATAAATATATTGATTCAAGTTGCATTTTTTTATTTTGTAGTTTTTTTATAGAATGAGGGAGAAGTATTGAAAAAAGAAAATGGAAAAGAAGTCTCCTTTTGGATGTTCTTGTTAAAAAATTAAATAAATAAGAAAAATACGAGGTGATTGAAATGATGTTATTTGAATAAATTTGTATGATTTCCTTATGTGGATAAGTTTGTATGATTTCTTTCAATTTTTTTTATCCTATAACTTCTTTTCTTGTTCCTTTCCTAAGTCATATTACAACCTTTATCAAGTCCAATTGATTTATGCATTAAGTGTCAGATTGGAAAAGAAAATATGCAAGATTTGGTTAAACGGTAGATTTCAAAACTTTTTTTAGAAATCATAACACAGCAGAAGCAAGATAACCAAATCAACATGCCACCATACATGATACGGTATATGGAAAATAATTATCATAGAACAAGATGGAGATTATATTATCGACTCCTTATCTACAGCTTTAACTATTAGGCATCCCACCGTCGTGAGACATGCGCCCGACGTCCTAAGTGATATCTTGACACCCCTCCCACAATGGGGGGAGACCACACCAGACAGATGCCCGAATCATAACTTGAATTCTTCATAACAATTGTAGCTCGATATCTCTAGTTTATTTTGAAATAAGAATTATCTCATTCGGAGCTCTATAGCTCAAGATATGATTAAAAAGTCAAAGTATGTTCATAACTAATTCATACTCTTCTAACTAATACCCTCAGTTTCTTTCCATAAATCCTTTTCAAATCAACACCAAAGGCTACCAATTTTCATGATGAGATATTAATGTGTTAGGAAGCTATTTCTTCAAAAATCAAGTCATTTGGAGGTTGTATGACAAAGTTATGGCTAAAATAATCAAATATGTTCAAGTTTTGAAAAACCTTTGGGTGCATGAACTATTAGAGTGCACAATGTCACAATGGGACAATTAAAAACACAATTGGTTAAGCAAGAAAAAACTCAGGCGTGAGAGAGGAAGTCACGGGTGTGAGAGAAGGAAACAAAAGAATCGCGATCTCGACATTTTGTGAACAACAGCAGGGTCGTGATCGCGACTTTTCAGTCTCAAACCCTCAGTTTGAACCCCCATAACTTTCAATCTAGAAATCCAAAAATGTCAAACTTTATATCATTAAAATGATAAAAGAAAGATCTACAACTTTCATGAATAATTAGAAGAAAGGTTTTGCCTCTAAAATTGTCAAAATTTCAAATTAATGTAGTTATCCCATACGTACATCCCATGCAGCATCACTAACTTATAATGATCATATCTCTCAACTCCAATAACCAAAAATTTCATACTTTATATCATTGGAAAGCTAGAAAGATAATATAAAACTTCTAAGAGACAACTTTGCCTAATTCATCCTAGATCAATACACTTTCTCCCCAGAAGTCAGAACACAATTTCAACCCTATAGAAAACTTAAAAGATGCAATATACAAACTTTGAGAATCATGAGCAAAACACAAACATATTCATTATCATCAAAAGATAAGAGTTTGCAAAGCTTTAATGGGCATTTCAAGCCATAATACATCAATGTCTCTAAAAAAACCCAAAATACAAAAGATACATGAATAATACTTCAAATGCAGCTAAAGCTTTGTATTACCAAAATCTAACTTAAAATATAAAAGTATGCAAATTAGGAGTGATGTCGTGACTCTTGACTACTCGATCTCTTGCTCATCACCTAAACATGGGAAGGAGAATAGGGGTGAGTTTAAAATTTTTGGCTCAAAAGAAAGCTCTTCTCTCCCCCTTTCTTTTTCTCTTCTTGGACAACCTCAAATTCTCTCTTAAAAACTAAGAAATGATGAATTTGATCTTCCTTCTTTCCTTTCAAGAACCGAAACACTCACTTCTTTCTCTCTTATTTTTGTTGCTTCTCTTCTCTCTATCTTCAATTTACGTTTTCTTCTTCTTCTAATAACAAGACAATCTTTTCTTTTTCCCATTTTACGTTCAATGAGTGTGAAATGTTCCTTTTACCCTTCCTTTAATGTCTTATAACTTAAATGCCAAAAATGCCCTCATGCTTTCTTACCACTTTTAATTTAACAATCCAATAAGATAAATCCTACTAATATAGACATAATAATTAACTCCCAAAAATTCACCTATTAAAACCTTATAATTATTTAAATCATGCTTAACTAAAGAAAAAAATCGGGGGCCAACATTTCTCCCCCTCTTAAAAGAATTTTGTCCTCGAAATTCTTTCCTGAGTCATCGAAGGGGTGTGAATACTTCTCCTTCATAGTCTCCAAAGGCTCCCACATGGCCTCTTCTGTAGAACGGTTTCTCTACAGGACTTTAACTAGCTAAACTGTCTTGTTCCAGAGGATTTTCTCCTCAATGGCTAAAATCTCCACCAGAGTCTCCTCATAAGTTAGATCATCTCTCAACTGAACCTTTGTGGCCTAAATGATGTGAGAAGGATCTGATCTATACCTTCTCAATATGGAAACATGAAAGATATTATGTATCTGTGACAATTTCGGTGACAACATCAACCTATAGGCTAGCAGTCTAATCCTCTCAAAAATTTCATAGGGGCCTACATATCTTGGGCTTAACTTGCCCTTCTTGCCAAACCTCATGACTCCTTTCCAAGGAGATGTCTTAAGAAAAACTTTATCACTAACTTCATACTCCATTTCCTTTTGATGCACATTAGTATAACTTTTCATTCTATCTTGAGCTACTTTAAGCGTCTGCTTAACTAAATTGGCCTTGTCAATTGTCATCTAGAGTAACTCTGGTCCCACTAATCTCCTTTCTCCTTCTTCATCCAAGCATATAGGAGTTTTACACCTCCTTCCATATAATGCTTCATAAGGAGCTATCTGAATGCTCGAGTGGTATAAATTATTATAAGTAAATTTGACCAATGACAAATGCTCATCCCACGCACCTTTGAAATCCATCACACATGCTCTAAGCATCCCTTCAAGGGTCCAAATGGTCCTCCTAGATTGGCCATCTGTTTGAGGATGAAAAGCAATGCTAAGATGTAACTTGGTCCCTAGAGCTTCTTGCAGACTTTCCAAAAATCTCAAAGTGAACCAAGGATCTTTGTCGAAAACTATGGAATCTAGAATCCCACGTAATCTCACTATCTCATCTCTATACTTCTTTGCTAGCATATGCAAAGAATCAGTCTGTTTAATTACTAGAAAATGGGTTGACTTTGTCAAACGATTTACATAACCTATATAGCATCATGCTTCCTACTAGTCTTAGGCAAACCCATCAGAAAATTCACAGTCACCCTTTGCCACTTCCACTCCGGAATGGACAATGGCCTTAACTTGCCTGAAGGTGCCTGGGGTTTAGCCTTGGCTTGCTGACACATCAGATACTTACTTGCATATTCTGCTACATCCTTCTTCATGCCTTTCTACCAGAAATGCTCTTTTAAATCTCTGTACATCCTGGTGTTACCTAGGTGCATGGCATAAGATGCATTGTGTGCCTCATTGAGTATCTCATCCTTTACCTCCTCGACATTCAGAATATAGAGTCTGTTTCCCACAACCATAAGTCCATCATCTCTCACTACCACTTCAAATTTCTTATAATTCTGAATTTCTTCTCGAAGCTTGCTCAATTTTGCATCATGTACTTGTTACTCCCTAACTTTCTCCCTGAGTATTGGCCTCACTCTAAAATTTGCAATAATACAATCAGGTTCCTCCTATTTTAAACTTATTTTAAGCTTAGCTAACTCTATCAACAACGGTAGATAAACCGTTTAAACATAGGCTATAGGGGATTTTCTCCTCAAGGCATCCATCACTACATTTGCCTTTCCTGGATGGTATTCAATCAATAAGTCATAATCTTTTAGCAACTCCTTCTCTGTCTCAAATTCAACTCTTTTTGACTCAGTAAGTACTTGAGACTTTTATGATCTGTAAAGATCCTCGTCTGAACGCCATACAGATAATGTCTCTAAATTTTCAAGGCAAAGATTACTGCTGCTAATTTTAGATCATGAGTCGGATAATTCAACTCATAAGATTTTAGATGTCGTGAGATATAAGTTATCACCTTGTCTCCTTACATCAACACATAGCCCAAACCCTTTTCTTGAAGCATCACTGTAAACTGTATAATTCTCATCTCCCATAGGCAAGGTCAGGATTGGAACACTTATCAATCTATGCCTAAACTCCTCAAAGCTCTTCTGGCATTCATCACTCCAGATAAACTTCTAATTCTTCCTCAATAACCCAGTCAGTGGAGCAGCTATCACAGAGAATCCTTCCACACATCTCCTATAATAACTTGCCAGACCCAGCAAATTTCTCACTTCTTTCACTGTCTTTGGTGCATACCACTTCACCTCTGTTTCAATTTTTCTCGGATCAACATGTATCCTATCCTTCGAAACTACATGTTTAAGGAATATCACCTTATGAAGCCAAAATTCACATTTGTTGAATTTAGCATAAAGTTCCTTCTCCCTTAGTGTCTACAACACTATTCTGAGATGTTTCTTATGTTCCTCCTTACTCCAGGAATAAATCGGAATGTCATCAATAAACACTATAACAAATTGATCTAGATACTCCCTGAAGATCCTATTCATGAGGTCCATGAATGCAGCTAGAGCATTGGTCAATCTGAGTGGCATGAATAGAAACTCATAATACCCATAACAAGTCCTAAAGGTCGTCTTGTTCACATTAGATTCCCTGATCCTGAGCTAGTGATAACTTGACCTGAGATCAATTTTAGAAAAGACCCTTACTCCATGCAACTAGTCAAACAAGTCATTGATTAAGCAGAGGATACTTGTTCTTAATAGTCACCTTGTTGAGTCTCTAGTAGTTAATACACATATACCATGTTCCATCCTTCTTTTTAATAAACAGAATCGGAGCTCCCCATAGTGATGAACTCGGCCTTATGTGCCCCTTCTTTAATAGTTCTTCCAATTGTTCCTTAAGCCCCTTTAGCTCAGATGGAGCCATTCTATACAATGGTATAGAAATAGGTGCAGTACCTAGAATCAGGTCAATGGCAAACTCAATTTTTCTCACCGGTGGCAAACCAAGTAAATTTTCTTAAAATATGTCTAAAAAGTCTCTCATAATCGGAACATCTTCTAACTTCCCTTCATTCACCTTAGTGTCCACAACATGTGCCAAAAAGGCTTCACACCCTTTTTCTTATCATCCTATCAATTAGCAAAGCTGAAATAATTCTAATGATGGTGTTCTCCTTTCTCCTTACCATTACCCAGATCAAATTCTACCTCTTTGAGGCTACAGTCTAACTTTGCATGATGTTTCTCCATAGTATCCATCCCAAGTTTGACATCCAGTCCATTTAGGTTTATAGGTTGTAAATCCACTACCAATCTAGCACCATCAATAATGAGTCCACAATCTTTATATACTTGACTGATTATCACATTCCTCCCTAAAGGAGTGCTAGCAATCAATGGATTATCCAATGACACCAAATTCACACCATGTAATGCCATGCTTGCATAAACAAAAGAATACGTAGAGCCAGAATCAATCAATAAATACACTTCTGAATTAAATAACTGAGTCATACCCGTAACAACTTCAGGTGCAGCTTTATCTCTGGTCATAGCAAACACCCTTGCCTGTGCCTGGCTTTCCTAGATGAATAGCCTTCCTTTCCGCTCTAGAATTGCCCACCTCAGTGACTGATCTAGTTCCCACTGTTTCACCTCTCCTTGGGGATTGCAACTGCGACTCCTCTTGCCTCGATATCTAGGGACAATCCCTAATCATGTGTCCCTTCTCCCTGCATCGAAAACATGCTCTGAGTAACTTGAAGCACTCTTCTCTATGAAACTTCCTACAATGCTTACATTAGGGGTTTGTGTACCTGCTCCCCTCCATCCTTTTATTACCCCCTGCAGTCAAGGCTTGTACTGAAACTACCTTTGCTTGCTTGCTCTTAGTAGGGCCGTTACTTCCACTTCACTCAGTGCGTGGAAACTCCTCATACTCCTTTCAAGCATTAGAGCACTCATTCCATCCTTTTATTACCCCCTGCAGTCAAGACTGTTCCCGATTCTTCCTCTTCCTACTCACTTCATTCTTTATGTTTTCTAATTTTTCAACCTGGAGTGCAGCATCTACCAACTGTTGATAGTCACAGAAATTGTAGATCAAGACTTTCTCCTTGATCCCCAAATGAAGACCTTCCTCAAACTTACGACACTTATCCTCCTCATTCGCAACAATATTGGCCGCATACCGTGAGAACTGGGTAAACTTCAGCTCATACTCACTCACACTCATATCCCTCTGTGTGAGATTCAGAAACTCTTTGGCCTTCTTTTGTACATAAACCTTCAAAAGGTATTTCTTCCTAAAAACTTCCAAGAAGTCTCTCCATGATAGCACCGAAGATAACCTGATTGTGGGGCACTGATTCCCACCAATGGAGTGCGTCCCCCTGTAGCAAGCTCACTAAATAATCTAACTTCTCCTCATCAGAGCACTTCATCTGAAGTAGGACTCTCTCTGTCGTCTTTAACCATGCTTCCGCTTCCTTAGGATTGGTAGTCTCATTGAAATCAGTAGCCCCATACTTGTGAAGCTTATCATATTGCCCACTCCTCTCCATTCGAGCTTGCACTAGAACTTATGACCCTTGACCCATAGCATAAGTGAAATCTTGAGCAAAGGTTTGAAAGAATCACGGGTCCAGAGGGTTTACTTGGGGTATAGGAGGAGGAGGCGGTGGCACTTAATGTTGAACACTAGGTGCCTCTGAATTAGGACCATAATGTGTCCTTGCATCTTGTGGGACATAAGATTAATCCGTGCTCCTTTGGTGAGAGCAAGATCAAGTCATGGCTCCTCGAGTTCTCTTTCAAGGCAGCATAATCACTCCTTTAATTCAAAACCATTTAAGAACCTTTAGTTTATGTTTCGTGTAAAACAACTTCAAATCATGTGAAACAATTTCAAATCCAGTGAAACAATACAAAAACAATACATGTTCGTCACTTAAAACAGTGCATGCTGTTCATTCAAAAGAATGCATTCTCATTTTGTAATTCAAAGCTACCCATTTCATGCCAAGGATACTCCTAAACGAAGTTGCTCTGATACCATAAGTGTTGGGCACCCTGCCGTCGCAAGACACTCGTCTGATGTCTTAAGTGACATCTAGACAAGCCTCCCACAAGGGGGGGGAGACCACACTAGTCCAACACTCGAATCATAACTTGACTTCTTCAAAACAATTGTAGATCCATATCTCTAGTTTATTTTGAAATAAGAATCATCTCATTCAAAGCTCTATAGCTCAAGATATGATTAAAAAGCCAAAGTATGTTCATAACAATTCATGCTCTTCCAACCAATACCCTCACTTTCTTTCCATCAATCTTTTCCAAATCAACACCAAAGGCTACCAATTTTTATGGTGAGATATAGGAATGTGTTAGGAAGCTATTTCTTCAAAAATTAAGTCATTTGAACGTCAGATGACAAAGTAATGGCATAAGAATCAAACATGTTCAGGTTTTGAAAAACCTTCGGATGCATGAATCATTAAAGTGCACAGTGTCACGATGGGACAGTTAAAAACACAATTGGTCAAGCAAGCAAAAACTCACAAGCTTGAGAGAGGAAGTCACAGGCATGAGAGAAGAAAACAAAAGAGAGAGTAGCGATTGCGACATTTTGCGAACAACAATAGGGTCGCAATCGTGCTTTACAGATCCTCACTTCGAACCCCCATAACTTTCAATCCAGAAATCCAAAAATTTCAAACTTTATATAATTGACAAAGATAAAAGAAATATCTACAACTTTCATAAATACCCCAAAGAAATTTTTTGTATATAAATGGTCAAAATTTCAAATTAATGTAACTGTCCCGTACGTACATCCCATGCAGCATCAGTAACTTATAATGATCATATCTCTCAACTACGATATCCAAAAATTTCATACTTAATATCATTGGAAAACTAGAAATATAATCTACAACATCCAAGAAGACAACTTTGTCTAGTTCAGCCTATGTCAATACAATTTCTCCAAAGAAGTCAGAACACAATTTCAACCCTATGGAAAACTTGAAAGATGTAATATACAAACTTTGAGAATCATGAGCAAAACACAATCATATTTCATTATCATCAAAAGATAAGAGTTTACAAAGC
>JAOQMP010000006.1:32193276-32217986 GCA_027563575.1 Erythroxylum pedicellare
TCGATACCTTATGACTAGATATATAATGCTCATAAAAACCAAACTCTTTTATTTTATTAATAATAAATATTTTCATTGCAAAACTATAACTAAAGAAGATTAAGTTATATGTAAATACACTTGCTTCACTCCAATGAGAGAGATGCTTCCTACTAAGATTAAGTTATATGTAAATACACTTGCTTTCTAGAGCACTATATTTACATAACTCCAACATTAAGTACATTTTTATTAGCAGTAGAGATATGATTCATGAGCAAGTTTACGGAAATAACTCGCTATGCTTTGTTTTGAGAACTTAATAAACCCTAAACACTTTGAGTGTATATAATGAAATCCATGAAACGGTGTGAAGTCTTTTTCATTTTATTTTGATGGAATTGATGAGATGTTATATTTTTAATTATAAAACTTTGTCCTATGAGTAATTGTTCTTTTAACTACTATTTTTCTTTTTAAACCATTATTGTGTGTTAACTTTTGGGATACTTTTGAATACCGTGAAAGAAGATAAGAGTTTATTATGAGGATAATTGATATATTAAATTGATGTATGCTTAAGGACCAGCATAAGTCTGGTGTGGGGGAATTAGATGACATGTGATTTGGTTTTGTTAATTAGATGTATCTCTTTTGTTTTGACTTAAATTTGATGCTTAAATAGTGAAATTAATATTTATTTTGTTTTAAGAGGTGACATGGAGATTTCATCAAATTGGAGCATTATTGGTCAAAATAAAAAAATTTGAAAAAAGTAGACAGATTACTGTAGTAGATAAGATAATATCACACCTAGTGCTAGATTCACTCCAAGAGTTTGAATTCAAGTAGGAAACTTATTTCCAACCTTATTACATAAGGATTTGGATTTTTTTAGATAAGAATCTCAGTAAGATAGGAGGAGGATAGGTTTTGCATAGGAATAGAGGAGAAAAATGTGTCCATCACTTCTCAGCATCATTCTATTTCGTTTTTTTATAGTTTTCTCTTAATTGTTCATCTTTTCTTCTATTTCAGGTATTAGGACTAAAGTTATGTGTGGATAATTCCAAATATTCTAATTTAAGAAAGTTATGTGTGGATAATTCCAAATATTCTAATTTAAGAGATTCAAAACTCTAGTTATAACCTCGTGAAGTTTTGTTCTAAACTTATATTTTTATTTTAATTCAAGTATTTCTTGTTTTGTATTTTTATATTTTATGAATAATTAATATTGATTAATCTG
The DNA here is from genome assembly GCA_027563575.1 of Erythroxylum pedicellare. Lineage (NCBI taxonomy): Eukaryota > Viridiplantae > Streptophyta > Magnoliopsida > Malpighiales > Erythroxylaceae > Erythroxylum > Erythroxylum pedicellare. The sequence continues at coordinate 32,194,505 of JAOQMP010000006.1, forward strand.
ATAAATTAATTTGATAATCTAGTTATAACCCGGTGAGGTTTCACTCTAAACTTAGATTTTAATTCTAATTCAAGTATTTCTTGTTTTGAATTTTTATATTTCATGAATAATTAATATTGATTAATATGATAAATTAATTTACTGTTTTTTGAAAAATTAATTTGATGTTGACTATTCTAAAGTTGTCCATAAATTTAGTGATCTACAAATGTCATGAAAGATTGCTACAAATAGCAGATATATTATTTATGAATTTTCATATTTAACTTACGAGAAATCAGAAAACTAAATTGAATAGTTGTAACTATCTCAATTATTTAATTTAGGGTTTCGACTTTTCCACTAAGCTTATTGCTATTATCTAATTGATATGAATTGTTATCATATCTAATCCATTTATGTTGAGTTTTCGTTTGAATGTTGGATTTGAAACAATTAATTTAGGAAAATTTAAGACTTATTATGACCATCTTAATAGGTTTCTAACTAACTGCTTGATTTTAAAAATTATTCTTTTTATACCAATAATCAATGTTATAATTAGATGAGATATTTCTCTTGAATCGATTAATTTTCTCACTCTTTATTTATTTTATTCTTTATCAATTTTAGTTCATTAGTTAATTAATCATAAACTCCTAGTTTATTTGGACAATTAAAATTAAGAATTTAGTTTTTAGTTTTCTTCGATTCCACATGATTCCACAACTGCTATAAAATGTTAGTAAATCAGAATTAATTTTAAGGTCTTTGATAACCCAATTAGGTATAACTTCTGAGCAAATTCTTATCTCCATATTAGATGCCACCCTATGGCTCAAAATTTTACCTTTAAGTACTCAGTCGTAGTCCTGAATTTAAAGCCCTTTGATTTAGCATATCCCTCCAAAGTTCTAGTTTGACATTGACACCCTTTTTTGTTTCATCCACTAAAGCAATGTCATTAGCAAACAACATATAAACCACGGCACATCTCCTTGGATATTCTTGGTAAGTTCATCCATCACTATTACAAATAGAAAGGGGCTTAACAAGGATCCTTGGTATATTTTGACATCAATAGAGAAATTCTCTATATCTCTTCTTATAATCCTTATCTTAATACCTTTATACATATCTCTAATAACTCCTATACAAGTTATAGAAAATCTCTTAACTTCTACACACCTCCACGTGACTTACCCAAATACCTTGCCATAAGTCTTCTCTAAGTCAATAAAAACTATATGTAGGTCCTTTTTTCTTTCCTTGTAATATTCCATTAATCATCTAAAGAGGTGTATGGCTTCTGCTGTAGACCTTCTTGACATAAAACCAAATTGGTTCTTCAAGATAGGTACACCTTTCTTACTTTCTTCTCAATCACCATCTTTTCTAACTTTATAGTGTAACTGAGTAGTTTAATGTCTTTATAGTTATTACATCTTTAAATGTCCCCTTTGTTCTTATAGAGAAGGATTAAAGTGTTAACTCTAAAATCTTTTTTATTTTTAAATTTTGTAAAATTGAATTTCTAAAGTTGTATTAAGAACAAAAGTGTTTTGTTTGTTATTATATTATAATTTTAATCTAACATAATTAAAAGATTTAAATTATTTCAAAATAATAAACAATATTCCTGAATCATTTTTTTGGTAAAGTAATTGACTTATATTAATTGGGCATCAACAACCTTTACAGGTTAGAAAATTTACAAATGCAAAAACATACTACAAAGTCCTTTGTTACAGATTTTATAAGTGGTTTCTAACTGTTCCTCCTTTCTTATTACAATCTAGTACCATAAGCATTTGACACACTAGAGAAGAATCACCATGAGCAATAGCCACTAATAGAAACATCCTGTGCAGTCTTTTGTTTAAATTCTATTTCACTCCACTTGAATCTTTAGCCAACAACTTGTGTGTTTCCATAATCTTTAAAACAAGTTACCCAATGCATTTTCATATGTTGACTTTGAGGGTTTTGATTTAGTCCAGTAGCCATCTACCTCTTCTAATAGGGGATAGGTTTTTGTATAGCCTACTCAAATATTAACTATTAAAAATTAAATAATTAATATTTTTCATTATCAAGAAAATTTTATTTATATAATTAATTTTATTTAAAAATAAATAAAAGATTGTGAACAACTAAATAGAATTAAAGAGATAAATTTCAAATGAGGATATCATGTTTTACTAATTATTGTTAATATGTAAATAAGAAGACGAATTACTTAAACTAAAAATGTCATTACAATGAAGCTAAATTTTCATACTAAAAGGAAGCCCTAAAATGCTTCTCTTTTAAGTTATTATGTATCAACCACTCGCATGTTACTATGCCTAGTCCCATCTCAGTTACTATGGCAAATTCTAAGCAAGTCCTTTCTTCCTCTTCTAGGTGCTTCCTTAAATCGTCCATTTGTGTTTCTATGAAACTTGCTTATTTTCTTTTTCCCTATATTTGGTTATTTCTCCTGCACTTTTTCTCCTACACTCAATCCTTTGCTTCATTTCTCTTCTTCACTTTTTGTTCCTACGCTACCATTACTTCTAATTTCTACCTTCTGCACTCTTCTAGGAACAATGTGAACTTGAGTGTGTTACAACTCTCTTCTTCTTCTTTTTATCCACCAATCATTAGTGTTATCCTATGGATACTAATAATTTGTCGCCTCTAAACTCAAATGGTTATGCTTTAACTATTGTAGCTCTTACTTCCAAAGAACCTCCTAGTCCCCCCTCTTTAAAAATTGCATAAAATTCTGACTTGAACACTTAACTTATTAGAAAATGTAGGGTGCAGGTGGTTGGTGATCCCATGCCTAAGCTAAAGTTGAACTATTATTTACCAAAGGAAGTTAATGATCACAGGATTGTCTCTCCACCTTTGGAGCTTCTTAAAGCAGGATCAGACGTATGGAAATTAACCATCCTTAGCTTCTTCCTTGACAAGAGAGTAGTCTTTCTAGTCATGAAGCAATGGACTTTGACCAATTGGAATCAACATGGCTTGCAGGAAGTGTTTATGAATAATAAGGATGTGTTCCTCTTTAAATTTGCAAGTCCTGAAGATGCAAAGAAAGTAATTCAAGTTGGACCATGAAGATGCAAAGAAAGTAATTCAAGTTGGACCATGGCATATATCCAATAAGCCGTTACTTCTTCAATTATGGAGGCCTGGACTGAAACTAGAGGAGATTAAACAAGAAAATATACCTATTTGGATTTGTATATATGAGTTTCATTTGGAGTATCGGACTACAAGTGACCTTAGCCACCTTGCCTGCTACATTATTAAACCAATTTCTATTGTTCAAGCAGATTGGTCACTTCTAAGGCTAATTTACCTTAAGCAATTCCTTTCATCAGGCTAAATGAAGACCTTGAACCTATTGAGGATTAATTAAAGGTCTCCCATATGTAAAAGCCTCAACCTTCAATGAAGAAAACTTGGAGACCTACAGGAAGAGTTTTTACTACTAATAACTATTAGGAGCTTATGGGATGTATTGCTTAATATCAGGAGTGCAATCCAAACTAGGTTAATTGTACATCTATAGAGAAGGAGATCACAACCAGAGTAGAAGTGAGTAATATGTATACTAATATAACTATAGTTGAAGATGATAAGGGAGATGTTGACCTATCAGCTTCAACCTATATAAGGGAGACATTTGAACAACCAACTTCTAAAAACAGTATACTAGGAACTACAATAGCAAATTCTAAGCAAACTATAGAAGGAAATCCATTTACATTCAAAGTAACCATAGTATATCAAGCAGAACCTTGAAACTATTTCTAGGAGGAAGTCAAGTAGAGAAAAGAAGACTCCATCCTTGGAGCCTACCTCATTAATATCCTAACTTGGAATGTGAGAGGAGCAAATGCTCCTACTAAGAAGCTTATAATCAGAAATATGATTTCGCAGAACAAGGTGTTAATAACTGGCATTTTGGAAACACGAATAAAAAAGAATAGTGGAAACTTGTTGAATTACTTACCATATTAGTGGAAAGTAATTACAAACCAAAATACTCATCCAAATGGAAGAATAATAATTCTATATGACTCTATAATAACAACAGCTTGCTCCAGAATAGTCCAAAATTAGATCATTCACTTAGAGATCTCAATGAGGTATTCAGATCAACGTATTTTCATTTCATTCATCTATGCACAAAATAGCTCTTATCAAAAAGCTTTTCTGTGGAATCAAATTAAAGTTGTAACAACTTCCATTAGCAATCTTTAGATCATCACATGGGACTTTAATTCTTTTCTAAAATCTGAAGAAGTAAAAGGCTACAAGTCCATTAGGAATCTTTGCTCAAATTTGAGAAGTTGTATTGAAGAGGCACAACTAATCGACATCCCAACAGGGGTAAATTTTTTACTTGAAATAATAAACAGTCTGCAGTAAATTTCATTAGGAAAAAGTTAGATCAAATTCTTACAAACACTCAAGGGATGTTGGAGTTCCCTAATTACTTGTATACCTATTCACCTAGAAATCCATTTAGATTTACTGACTTCTTAGTTGATTTGGCATGCTTTGAAGATGGCATGTTGAAAGCACTAAAAGCAAGATATAGTGGAACCAAACAGTACATTTACATCAAAAAAATTATCCTTAACAAAATAAAAATGAAGCACCTTTTTAAAGACAATATTGGAAACACACACCATCTAGTAGACACTGTTAAAAAGGACTTAAATAATATCCAGCATCAACTTTACAACAATCCTAGTTCCAGTTAGCTGTAGGAAATGGAGAAAGTTGCATTGCATAATTATTCCAAAGCTCTTCTATATGATTATTCCTTTATGAAGTAAAGATCTAGAGTGGAGTGCATGAGAAGTGGTGATAGAAAAACCTCATTCTTCCATAGAGCTGTCATCTCTAGAAGAGTTACAAATATAATTTTTTCACTTGAATTCATTAACACTCAACTGAATTCTCAATATGAATTGATAGATGGGGCTTATAGCTACTTCTCTAATCTAATAAATAAGTCTTCAAAATTTCACTCTACTGAGTCATTACTCAGGCAAATCTTGTAAGGATGTCTCTCTCTTAAGGAAATTGAATTGTTATCTTAACTTGTCACTGTTCAATAGATTGATGAAACATTAAAATCCTTTCATCCTCACAAAGCTCCTTGACTTGATGACTTCAATTTTAACTTTTTTCCTAAAGTCTTAGTGTCTCATAAGGAATATGGTGTCAAATGTTGTTTAGAATTCTTCAATAATGGCTCCTTACCAGTTAAGATTAATAAAACTTTTACTACTCTTATCCCCAAGAGTGGTGAACTTAAGCATTCCTCTTATTTTCATCCCATCTCATGTTTTAATTATATTTACAAACTAATCTCCAATATACTAGCTCACAGGTTGAGAAAGATCCTTCCAAACCATATTGGAGAATCACAAGGTACTTATATCCCTAGTAGGGTTATTGGCGACAATATTCTGATTCTTCAAGAGCTGCTTAGAGCTTATTCAAATAAAAACTATAGGGCCAATTTTTGCATTAAAATTGACTTTAAGAAGGCTTATGATAGTGTGGATTGGGCGTTACTGTCAATATTCTGTCTACTATGGATTTTCTAAGAACATGTATCTAATAGATCACTCAATGTAACATTTCACCTCACTATAGCATCCTTATTAAAGGTCAACCCACAAGCTCCTTCAAAAGCTACAAAGGAATTCGCCAAGGTGACCCTATTTCACCTTATCTCTTTAGATTAGTGATGGAGATCTTCAGCATACTACTACAAAAGGTTATAAAGAGAATTAAAGGATTTAAATTCCACTCTAAATTTGGAAAGGTTAAGATATCACACATATGCTTTACTAATGTTCTCATATTACTCTTTAAAGAAAATTCCACATATGTGTTAGCTCTTATAAAAGCACTTAAGATGTTTAATAAAATGTCTGGCCTTCAAGTAAACTACTTTAAAAAGGAATTGTTCCTATCCAAAAATGCTTCAAACCTAGAATCAACACTAGTTTCTATCACTGGATTCAAACAACAACTACTACCTTTAATGTACCTTAGCATTCTTGTTGTAGCTTCAAGATTAATCTCAATGGATTATAATAGCTTAATTGACAAAATCAATAATAGAATTGCTTCTTAAAGCTCTAGAAATCTCTCAACAGTTGGGAGAGCATAACTTATTTCATCTATCTTAAATTCCGTTAGTGTTTATAAGGTAGCTCACATTGCTTTGCCCATCAAAATTATTAAAATAATTAATAATACCTTTAATAGGTACTTGTAGACTGGTTGTAAAGGAAATCTTAGTAAGGTGAAGATGAAATGGGGAGATGTATGTACACCCAAAAACTAAGGAGGGCTCAACATAATCTCACTCAAACCTCTCAACACTATTTTGCTCACTAAAAGACTATAGAGACTACTTATTGATAAGCAAGCACTCTAGTACAAATGGATTCACAATTAGTTCATTAAGATCAGGAATTTGTGGAGTTTAAATGCTGATAATCTTACCTCTACCACCCTAAAAGCTATTTTAAGATGAGAGGAAGGATGAGACCTCATTTAATACACCTAACTGGAAACGGTGAAACTACCAACTTATGGCAAGATAACTAGTTATTTGTAAGCCCGCTTAGAGGAAATGGACAAACCTTCAACTCTCAGACCATTAACTCAGTAGGCTATAGTTGCAGAAGATCTAACAAGAAAGGAACTTATCAAACTAGCTCTAATTCCTATTCCAATTTTGATGGTGATAGAATTATATGGAAACACACTTCAAATGGTAGTTTCACTAATCAGTCATACAGATAGATGCTAATTAACAACTTGGCAATTCTCCCTTAGGAAAACATTGTCTAGTTCAGTCACCAACAACCACAAGCCTCTAACCTTATGGCTTGTAATGAAGAATAAGCTACTAAATGTTGACAATATTGCAAAATTCTTGCAACTCATAAATTGGTGCACTCTCTGTAAAAGAGATGAAGACAATTCATATTACTTATTCTTCTAGTGTAGCTATGTTATTGAAACTTGGAAAGAATTAATGCAAAAAATGTCTAATTCCCAAATGACTTAAGCCAAATCAAGGTACTCTCAGTTGAAGTTCCCAAACAAAACCATCAAATGGTGTTTTTCCATTTCTCTATCATTTCTAGTTACTGAAGTATCAGATGAAAGGAACAATTGTATTTTTCATGACAAATGCCTTTCTAAAGAGCAGTTTAACAACCATCTAATGCAGCTTATGAGAACACACATTTGTATCCACATGTATAAGTGTTAGGACGAACAATTTATCATATCCAACTAAAGGGTGTAAACACATCCAATTTAATGCATTTTTTGTATTTTAGTTATAAGCTTGTAGTTGTGATGTCCTTGTAACTTGCAAGTTGCCTTATACTTGTACTCCTTGATTGCCTTCTATGGCTTAATTTAATTCAACTTTTCTAAACAAAAGGTCATATTGGAAGGATATTATGTAATTGTTGCAAGACTTTACAACTTGAATCTAATATCTCCACACTGTCTATATAACTATAAGCAATAAAAAGATTGTACGGTTGTCATTACAATTGCTTAGTCCAAAGCCATATATTATTTTCCACAACTTACAAAAAATTTTGATTTATACCAAGTGTAAAAAATGTTAAATACTTCACAAAAAGTCCTCATAACAAGGATAATAAGTTACTCTTAGATTAGTACTAATTAAAAATGTTCATAAATAAAAGATTAAAAAAAAGAGAGTTAAAAGTAACTACATGTTGTAATTTGAAACTACAATAAAGAGTCAAAATTAAATGAAGATTTAAATATCATAAATTCTTTAAGTTAATAATTGATTCAAGAAAAGCTTATTGTCGTATCATATTTAGAACTATTTCATTATTAATTATTTTACTGTAAAATTGTTGTTTAAAAGATGTATTCAAATTTAAGAAATTTGTCATTTTTGTTATCATATATTATAAATGATATTAAAAAACATAATGCAAGTAATCATGATCATAGTAAAATTTTAGGAAACGTGATATCTTTGGAGAACATATCACACACATATAATTTATAGAAAACAAAAGATTCAAAATAATCACAAAGTGTAAGAAGGTAATAATACATATAATTCGTAGATCAAGGTCCAATGAATGTAGTACTTGAGACATAGAGAGTGAATAAATAAAAATGAATATTTTGGATTTCTAAGAAAGTAATTTTAAAGAAAACAATCATTTGAATCCCTTATTGTTTTAACTTTAGCATTTTCTAAAAAAAATTATAATAAATTTTTAAAAGAAACATTATTTATCTATATATATAATTTAATAACTTAAAAATAAGAACATTAAATTCAAATGGAGAATTTGAAATTTTAAGTTTTAAAAATAATATGTCTACAAAATATTAAAAACAAAATATATAATAACAAATAAAATTCAAAATTTTTGACATAATTTATTCAAAACAATTCAATATAATTTAATCTTATTATCAAATTGAGTATTATAAAATATCTAAAATTATGTTAAATTAAAATCAATGTTACAATAATATAATTTAATTTTAGATGTACTTTTTTTAAAGCTCTTTTTATTCAATTTAGAATATTCAAAATCAATGTATAGCCCTAGTAACAAGATAAAAGTAATCATAAAATCTGGGACCATCAAATGGCCCTATTAGGAATGGAATAAAAAATAATTAGATTAAGTTAATCTTTAAAGAGCAAAAAATCCTAAGCCTCGCATAACTATAAACTGAAAATGAAAAATAATTGTTGACAAAAGGAAAAAGAGCGAATGTATAAAAGAATTATCATATGGAAAAGAGAAAGGTTTAATAAAAACTAGACATAAAGAAACAAGGACAAACAACAAAGAATGAAGTAAAAAGTTCTTCAAAAATATTACAATTAGAGATAAGATTAACAAGTAAATCAAATAGATTGAATTAGTTATAAATTTGATTTTGAAGTATGGATTTTGTTTCAAAATTATTTGGGGGAGTCCTTCCTCTAAAATTTTCCACTCCTATTAACTACTACTTTTCTTTACTTTCTATCTCATCTCTGCCAAATCCTCCCAGCCCTTGCCATCTCTATCTCTCTCTTCTCTGGTCACTTACGACAACTTACAGTTCTTTAGCCTACACCACTTAAACAGTTCCAACACACTACTTCTTTCAACTGCATTTCTATTCTGTGATGCTCCACACCACATTCCTTTCTCCTAAACACTCTGTATCCTGACTACCTTGGTTTTTATCCATCAATCCTTAGGTTGTTCCTAGGAACAATACTACTTTTTCTCCTTCGAACTCAAATTGTTCTAATCTACTATCTGAGCCCCTTTCATCCAAAGATAACACTAGTTCCTCATCTTCTCCAAATTCAAACTCAGCTCCTATCAGGAAATTATGTACGTAGGTGGTTGAAGATGCTAGACTTAAATTAAAGTTGGCTTACTGTCCTCCCAGTGAAACTTCTGAGTAGAGGATTATGTCCTCTCGCCCTTTGGAACTTCTGAAATCAAGAGCAAATAGATGGAAGTCCACATTGCTTAGTTTTTTCCTAGATGAAAGGATAGCTTTACCAATTACAAAATAATGGGCCATAAACAACTGGAAACAACATAGTTTGGTGGATATATTAATGAATAATGAGGATGTATTCCTATTCAAATTTATAAGCTCTAAAGAAGCAAAAATGGTGGTTAAAATTGGACCGTGGAATGTTCACAATAAGCCTCTCTTACTGCAACTATAGAGACTTAGACTGAAATTAGAGGAGCTTAAGTATGAAATTAGAGGAGCTTAAGTAAGAAAATATTCCTATTTGGATCTGTCTGCATGATATCCCTCTTAAGTATTGTACTACTAATGGCCTTAGTTACCTTGCAAGTTACATTGGTAAGTTAATTTTCACGAACCAATCCACTATAGAGATTAGGCAAATTAACTTTGCAAGGATATACATCTTGGTTACTTCCATGTAAAACTTACTAGAGGTGATACCATTCATTAAGATGAATGAAGATATGGAACTTATGGATGACCAATTGAATGTTACTTATACATGGAAACCTCAGTTTAAGAAGAAGCAATTTGGAGGCCAATTGGAAAAGTCTCTAAGACAGGAAGTTGTTAAGAGCTGATGGAGATCAATGATGATTATCATGTAGCTGTTGAGATAACTCATCCATTTATGGATGTTGAAGAAGAAAATGAAGAGACTACAAACAAAGTACCATCAGCTACTTCTCTAGAGAGTGAAGAAAAGAGAACTGCTGATATCTCAAACTCCACTCCCTTACTAGAAAGAGTTGTACCTTTAGAGGTTGGCAAAATTGACACTCCTAATAAACTAAAGCAATAACAAGGAAATAAGATAAGGAATTTCAAACTATCACCAAGAGGAGATCTAATAGGAAAAGGACGTCTCCCCTTAGGGAGGTTGCATTATAAATATATTATCTTGGAATGTTAAAGGAGCAAATGCTCATAACAAAAACCTGATAATTAGAAATACGATTGTGGAGAATAAAGTGGCTATAGCTCGCATTGTGGAAAATAGAATTAGAGAAGATCGTTTCAATTTGCTTATTTATTTTTAGCTCACTGGAAAATAATCACAAACTATAGCCACCATCCTAATGACAAAGTAATTGTCATTTATGACTTTAATGCCTTAATTGTTTGCATAAGTTTAATATCAAACCAAATCATTCATCTGCGGGTCTTTATAGGAACCTTAACTCAACCATTCTTCATTTCTTTCATTTATGTTCATAATAGTTTATACTAGAGGAATTTTCTGTGGAATTAGATTAAACATGTTATTGTGTGCATTAATAATTCGTGGATCCTTTATAAGGACTTTAACTCTATCATGAAAATTAAAGAAGTAGAAGGCTGTAAAGCTACTACTAATCCTTGTTCAGAGTCTGGTAACTACACAGATAAAGCTCAACTCATTAACATCCCTTTAGGTGAAAATTTTTTAACTTGGATTCACTGACAAACTGGAACAATTTTTATCAGAAATAAGCTTAACAGGAGTTAAGTAAACCTCCAATGGTTTTAGCTTTCCCAAACTACTTCTCCAACTTTTTAGGTTGCAATATTTCTGATCATTCACCTGTCATCTCTTTCATTGAAGCAATAAAACCCAAATCACCTTTTAGGTTCAACAATTTCTTAGTAGACCTAGCTAGTTTTGAGGATGGAGTAGAAAGCTTTAAGAATCAGAATAAAAGGTACAAAAATTTTATTTTTACAAGTAAGTTGAATCTTATTAAACAAGAAATTAAGTTCCTGTTTAAGGAAAATATTGGTAATACTCACCATCTTGTCAACATAGCCAAAAAGGATCTTAAAAGCATTCAACATGAAGTCTACCTTAATCCTCTATCCTCTCATCTGCAGGGATTGGAAAGAGTTGCATTACATAATTATTCCAAAGTTGTCGTATATGACTATTGTCTTTTGAAACAAAGATCAAAGCTAGAACGGATGAGAAGTGGAGACAAAAATATCTATTTCTTCTATAAAACTGTTATTTCTAGAAGAGAAATGAACATAATCATTTCACCTAAACTCAATAATCTCAAGCTAGACTCATAACCTCATATACTTTAAGAAGCCTTTAATTACTTCTCTAATTTGTTGAACAAACCAACTGGGGCTTACTCCACAAACACCTACTCAACGAGATCATGCAGGGTTGTATGTCTTCACAGGAAGCTAAATTGTTGTGCAAATCAATCACTCTCTAGGAAATCAAAGATAATTTGAAAACTCTCCATCTTCACAAAACTCTAGGCCCTGATAAATTCAATATCAACTTCTTTCTCAGAGCTTGGCCTCTTACAGAAAACCTTGTATCTAAAGTTGTTCTAGAGTTCTTCAATAAGGTTCCTTACTTGCAGAAATCAGCTAGACATCCATTACTCTTGTTCCTAAAAATGGTAAGCTTAATCAATTCTCATTTTTTACACCATTACACATTGCAATTCCATCTATAAGATAATTTCTAAAATTATTTCTCACAGATTGAGAGGAATACTTCCTAATCGTATTAGACCTACTTAATTGGTAGAGTAATAGTAGATAATATTTTGATTCTGCAGGAGCTAATTCAAACTTTTTCCAAGAAGAGAGGCCATTCTAATTGTTGCATCAAAATTGACCTTAAGAAGGTGAATGATAGTGTTGACTGGGAGTTTATAATCAATATTTTTGCAACCTTAGAGTTTCCAACTTCCTTTATATAATGGATTAAGTAATGTATCATGTCTCCCTCATGTAGCATTCTTGTTAATGGCCAACCTACCAAGTTCTTTAAAAGCTGCAAGGGAATTTTCCAAGGTGATTCCTATCTCTCCTTAACTCTTTGCACTTGTCATGGAAGTTGTCAAAAAATTGCTTAAAAGAATTGTTAAAAGAACCGAAGGATTCAAACATCACTCTAAATGCAAAAAACTTCAGCTCAGTTTTGCTAATGATCTTGTCTTACTCTATAAAACTAATGCTACTTTTATATCAGATCTTATGAAAGATCTAAAGGTCTTCAATAGAATGTCTGGACTACAGGTAAATCGCTCTAAAAGTAGCTTTCTCCTCTTAAAGAGTGTTGCAAACTAGAATGCATTATTGACTGCCATAACAGGCTTCAAACAATAAACCTTTCCATTGAGATACCTTTGCATTCCATTCATTTTTTATAGAGTAAGTAATAGAGATTTCAATAGCCTTGTTGACAAAATCAACACAAAAATGTCTACTTGGAGCTCTAGACACATGTCCATAGCTGGAAGAGCTCAACTTATACTAAACTCTATCAATATATATTGGGTTACCCATTTAGCTTTACTAGTCAACATTACTAAATATGTTGATAACATCCTCAACAGGTTTCTTTGGTCTAAAAGCACTAAAAGTTCCAATAGGATCAAAATGAAATGGGTGAAGTTTTGGATCCCCAAAAACTAAGGGAGTCTTGCTATATGCTCTCTTAAAACCTTGACCATTGTCATGCTCTCTAAAAGATTGTGGAGATTCATTTATGACAAGCAATCCCTTTGGTGCAAATGGATACACAATTATTTCATAAAAAATAGGAGTATGTGGGGTCTAGATGTGAAGCACTGTCCCTTTTTGAAAGCAATTCTCAAGATGAGAGAAAGATTGCCTGACTTCATTGCATTAATAGGAAATGAAGAATCCATCAGTTTTTGGCAAGACAACTGATTATCTGTGAGTCCTTTGGATAATGTGGTTGAAGCCTCACCTTTCAGGTCTATGATTCATCATAAAGCAATAGCAGCAGTAGCTTTAATGAATAAAGAGATCTTTATACATGTTCCCATTACCAGCTGCATGAAAAATGAGAGTATTCAAACCACAATTAACACGGAAGAAGACAGATTCATTTGGAAACCCAGCTCCAGTGGCATTTTTACTAACTAATCATGCAAAAAGGTTCTATTCTTTGATCTAAATATCATACCTTAGACTAAGGTGATGTGATTCAATCATCTTCATCCATGAGCTTCTATCACATTATGGCTAGTCATAAAGAATAAACTGCCAATTGTTGATAAACGTGCCAAGTTTATGAATCTCACTAACTAGTGTTCATTCTATAGAAGTGCTGAAGAAAGTATATATCACTTATTCTTCAAATGCAGGTTTACCAGTGACATTTGGAAAGCACTACTAAGAAGATGCATGATTACTAATGCTCCAAATGACTTGATCAATATCAAACATGGTGCTTAATAATCAGCCATCCTAACAAATATGTAAAATGGTGTTTCTATATATCTTTATCTTCTCTTATCACAACTATACGGGACGAGAGAAATAGCCACATTTTTCAAGACAAATGTCTCTCTAAAAAGCAATTTTATAATTAACTCATGCAATTCATCGTATATCAAATTAGCATTCACAATTACAGTTACTTATCTTCCAATTGGAATGTTGAGAACTTTCCTCTTTAAATTTAAAAGAGTTGTAATGATCCTGCCTAAGTTACACTACTCTTTTGTCCTTGCAATTGAACTTGTTCACCTAGGTTGTCTGCTTAATTCAAATTTTCTTTTCTAAAAAAACAAAGTCGTGAATGATTTTCGAAATTCAGCAGAATTTATTAATAAGAGAATTAGTAAATTTGAGGAATTACCTCATCCCGCACCTGGCTTTCTCGCCATCTGGGCTTCATTGTGGTCTCCGACGAGTGAAGACAGAAGCTTTTGTCCTCCAGAGATTCGCCTACGTCACCGATCTCAAAACTCACAGGTTCCTGTCTCTCTTTCCCTTCTCAGGTTTAGTTTTCATGATGCCCTTTTGTTCATTGTCTGGTATCTGTTTTGTTGTTGGGAAGTGCATGATAAAGGCAGAAAAAATTTATGCTTGTTGACTGAATCTTCTCTCCTTTTCCCTTCTGGGTTTCTTCTAGAATCGTGAAAAGTTGTCGTCTCTTGTGCGAAGTATGGAAATTTCACGGAATCCTGAGAAATGTTCTGCAGATTTTGTGATGGGAGGTATGGCAGCAGTGGTATCAAAGACTACTGCAGCACCAATTGAAAGAGTGAAGCTTTTGTTGCAGACCAAGAGATGATTAAAAGAGTTCAACTTAAAACTCCATATATGGTTGTCAGGCAGTGCTTTGGAAGGGTGTTGAGAGACGAAGGCTTGTTCTGCATTTGGGGAGGCAATCAGGCCAATCTCATACGATATTTCCCTAGTTAGATTCTTCTCTTTTTTCTCCTTTTTACTGATGATAGTATTTTGCTCAACCTCAGTGATCTATTCTGTTTAAAGGTTTTTTTTTTCTATTTGACTTTTCTTGCTGCTTTGCTTCTATTCTTCCTAAACTTGCTTGTGAAGTTGAGTTGGTTTCCGAAATGTTACATGTCGTTTCCCTTTGGCAGGAAAATAAGTGCATAATCTTTTGCTTGCTCCCTGGTTTTGACATCAATTCCAAATTTTTAATATTGCATTTAAGATTTCGAGGTCACCCGTGGACATGCTATGTACTATGTGCTAACTGCTAAACCATTGTTGAATGCCAAAATTCATGCTATAATGCTTAACTAAGTTTGACAAGCTGTACATGTGCACTTCTATAATGAATTTAACTGTTATTTGATAAGTATGCTGTAAAGACATTCTCATTTTGTGTGTTGGCAATATGATGGATTGTGTTGAACATCTTACTCAAGTGTCCAGATGCATAGAGTTTAATTTGACTTAAAATTACTCAGAGCTCCTAATTCATCATCTTATGAAACTTTTTGTCTCCAATTGGTATTTCCTGGTCCTGTTTCACTTCCTGAAACAGGTGCTTAATTGTCCTTAGGATTTACATTTTGCATTCAATGGTTATTTCAAAAGTGTTTTCGGATGTTCAGAAGAAAAGGATGGTCACCTAAAGTGTTTTGCTGGAAATGTGGCTTCAGGCAGTGCTGCTGGAGCAGCAACTTCATTATTGTTTTAACACTTGGATTATGCATGGACAAGGATAGGGACCGACGCAAGTGACTGTAAACACAACAGTCAACAGCAGTTCAAGAGTTTACTGGACGTGTATGATAAAAATTGTCAAGTGACGGAATTGCTGGGCTGTATCGAGGCTTTGGAGTTTCAATCATAGGGAATTACTCTTTATCGAGGCATGTATTTTGGGATCTATGATACCATGAAACCTGTCATTTTGGTGGTACCCCTCGAGGTAAATTTCATCACCTTCAGTTGTGAGCCTAGTTTTAGTTAAGAAAAGCTTGATTGTGTTATGTTCAATTTGGAGCATGGTATAAATTCCCTTGCACAGACTTTCTTGGGCATTAATTTACTCAGACTGGTTAAGTGTTGGTGACATTTAAAAGTGGTTAAAGAAGCATCAGGCATGTTAGGTATTTTTGATTATCTCTAGAGAAACTGCTCTTCGAAGAGTTAGAGAATGTCCCTTTAAACCAACTCAACTGTTGATAGGTGCATTTCATAGTGCTGTTCATAATTCCATTAGACTTTTTCTTGTTTATCCTGATTGATTTCAAAGTTAATATGCGAAGTTTTAAGTAGGGATTTGTGGGTTGCAGGGTAATTTCTTTGCTAGTTTTTTGTTGGGTTGGATCATCACTACAGTCTCTGGGGTTTGTGCATAAACCATTTGACACACTAAGACGGAGAATGATGTTGACTTCTGGACAGCCTTTGAGGTATCAAAATGCTATGCATGCATTTCATGAGATTAGTCGTCTTGAGGGTTACAGGGCATTGTTTCGGGTAGTAACCGCAAAAATGCTTCTTGGTGTGGCAGGAGCTGGAGTGCTTGCAGGTTATGATCTGCTGCATAGAATTTCCCTTAGACGAGGTTATGTTTTTGACCAATAAGCACAAGTATCTAAGTAAATACATCTTCATGGAATTAAAATTCTACTTTGTCATACGGGGGTTTCTATGGTTGATGGCAATCAACAAACTTGAGATACAAGTGTGAAAAAGACGCTGCTGCAGATGACCCTTGATACTGCTTTGTGGGGACAGCCTCCAACATAAACAGTAGAGAAGAAATGGTAATTTGTTCTGTACATAACAGGATCAAATCTGTTCACAGCTAATTCAGTTATATGACTGAATATAACACAGTTGGGGTTTAGATTCAATCAAGTCTGTATTGAAGGTGTAATTCTTTGTATGGCTTTGATGTAATAAAATTATTATCATATTTATTTGTTCATTGAAGTTTCCCAGTTGTGAATATACCTGAATATCCAGCTAATAGTGTTTTTTTTTTTTTTCTGAATTGAGTGCACCATAAGTTGTGGTAAATCTGTGCAACAAAGTGTAGGAAGAATCTGGATTTCTTCCTTCTTCCTTAGTTCCAATCACCACAAACCACTGATACAGTAAGCAAACAGTACATGTGGAGAAGTGGCTGCATATAGCGAGAGCAAGCTCTGACTGCCACACAGCAGGTTCAAATATTGGGGTTCGCTTGAACATGTACCAAACGTAAATTCTGTTTGTTGTTTAAGTTGTTCTAATTTGATGAAATCTGGATCATGACAACTTGCTAAGCTGTAAAAAGCACTAGGTTTCCTTCATGACTCAGATTTATATCCTACTATTCAGGAACATGGTTCTTGTAATGTTGCTGGTAAGCTTCCTATAGAATAATTCCAGCATCAAATTATATTAAGTTCAAATGTTTTGAGAAATGTTTGGTGACAAAGAGAAGGGTGCTGTGGTGACTCGGAAAAAAAGGGGAGAGCTCTCCTCTCCTCTATTTAGTATTTATGCAAGAAATTTGGAACCTGCACTCTTTTACGCTTAATGTGGTTTAGAGGAATGTGGAAGAAAAAGGTTTCATTCATTGGCTGCGGGCTTTTGAAGGACTGAAAATCAACAGAGACTATTTTAGGTGATATACAATATGCGCATGAGACACAGTTATTAAGATATGGTTGATGTGTTGAGTTCTTGCCGCCGAATTAAATTTCAACCCATTTCCACAAGTACATTTCTCTCAAGGCAGGCATGCTAAGTCTAAGCCAGAAGCCAAAAGTTTTTGTGACGTTTGGTGGTAATCAAGTACCCTCCAACTTTCCTGCCCTTTCTCCTCACTGCAATTGTCATGCATGAAGCGTTTTGGATGCAGTACTCAGCCGCACCACCGCCGCTTCTCTTCCCTCTCCAGCGCCTCAGTAGCCTCAACATTATCGAACTCCGTTCCCTTTGGCCTAACACTAGCAGTGACACCCTTTGTTGCTTTGCTTCTTCTACTATTATCGGACCCTTGTCTTTTCCTTCCCGTACAGTTACCTCCACTTGCACCTACACGACATCCACATCATGTTGAAAACAATTTCCACTTTCCCATTACAATGAATGAAAAAGGCTTTGGTTGCCTAATATGCACAGAATTGAAGAATCATGGTTTGTTCTAACCATCTATTATTGGTTGGCACCAATGTTTCTTCGCCCCTTGGAAATGAGAATGTCGTTGACTTATTGCTCTCTTTTGGATGATTGCTTTGAACAATAAAGTAAACACAAAGGGACAAAGCAAACAAACCAAAAACAATTGTGTCAGGCATCAGTTGTCCCTGTTTAAGTTTTGTTCATACCCGCCGGTTGCATCTAAGGCATTTGCATCTAATTTCGGAGGTAAGCCTACCCAGAAACTTGTCAATCTCAAACTTCATGTTGAGTAAGATAGTTCTACCAAAACTGGCATTGACCCATCCAGATTATGTTTTTACCTTTTAATAGTATTGTTGTACCATTTCATTAACTCAAATCAACTGTTATCCAGGAAAACTTGCTTGGTCAACAAAGAAAAACTATTAACTCACCCCAGGCCTTCGCTTTCGACACATTTGTTTCAGGGTACAAAGAAGCTCATGAACTCTCAGATTAACCTTCAAGTTCGACGTAGGACCTGCGACCAAAATTTACCTATCTTTTGAGTGCATGAATTTTCTTAAATGCATGCCAGAAATGAAGATCAATGACAATTCTTCAGTGTCTAACCTGCAGGTGATGGCTTGGCAACGTATAGAAGAACGATGGTATCTTGATTTTGAACAGTGTGAGACAACGCCCATTCAAGCGGACTCGTGGCTTCAAGGTTTGCATCAACCACCACCATAACCTTGTTGCCATTATTGCCACACCCATCACTAGCAAAACTCTGCGAAGCATTGCCCAAAAACTCCACTTTCTGCTCCGTTTGAATGGAACTACAAAAGTGTTTGGATCGAAGAGATGGTGACCGGACCCGAACACGAGCCATGGACCTACTAACGCAGAGTCTAGGCAACTTAGTACGTACCGAAAGGGCCATGGTTGTTTTAGCAGAGGACCTGTGTGAGAGTAATTTATAATATAGCGAGACGGTATCGCCTGTTTTTTTGACTAAAATTTCTTGTTTGTTTCCTATTTTTCCCAAGTGGGTGTCCTCTTAGTTGACGTGCTTGCCACGAAGCTATGTAGTAACGGGCCATCACCGTACATTGCTGGTTGAATGGAGCACCAAGTGGCATAATCTGCCGCCCTTCGTTTAAATGGGTACGCACGTTTGTGGACACGTTCATATGCCATAGATAGATATTTGGTCGACTGTCTACATATTTTTCTATTTTTGTTTAATTATTGTCATCTTGACACAACGTGATATAATAATAAATACAAATTTTGTATTTAGTTTCTCCTTATTTTTAAAATTTATAAAAATTATGAATAGTTCTAGTCTTTCACTACATATTTATATTTTTAATTGAACAAAAACTATTTAATTGTTGAATATTAGCTATTAAAAATAAACATTGTTCAATTATCAAAAAGTTAATAGTTTTGAAATTATAAATTTCATATTTGATTAATTATTTGTTTCAAAAAAATATGATGAACTTATTGTTAATATATATGAATAAATACTACATAATATAATTAATTAATTAATTAGGTTGTCCTTAATCATTATTTAGTTTTTTTCTTATTACTAATAATAAAAGCGCAACTATATTAATAAGTAAATGTTTTTGTTTTTAAAAAATCAAAATTAAAATTAAAAACTACACACACACAAAAAAAAACAAAATTTGAAATCAAATGACCTCTTCAAGAATAATAATCTTATTATTATTATATTTATAGGATAGAAACATTAAATTGTTTTATTTTCATTAAATTGTTGGAGTGATGTTTGTTTGTATCCCTTACAATTTCTTTAGGTTATATTGAATTGTCTATATACACAGTAGGAAAAAGAAAAACATAAAATTATCAACTAAGATCAGGCTGCAAAAGAAAAATTAGATTATACGAATGATTAGCATTAATTAATACAAATTCTTAAATCATTAAAAGCTTAAATTAAGCACCAACTTTACTACCAAAAATAACTCAACTCCTCAGCTTATGCAATACAATGATCCGTCTAGGAATAGGAAATATTTACTAAAGTTTATCATTCAGGACACCAACATTATTATTAGAATCAAACTAACAAATTCACAAATATTTATTGTTTATATACATATACATAGTGGCGTAGCCCATAAATTAGATTGAACTGATCAGTAATAACAGTCCAGCACCAAGTTCAGTTCACCGTTATCCCTCATGCTGACTAAGCATCCAAGCAGGCAGTAATGTGTTGGGTCGACGATGGTCTGCACTAACTTCTTGTTCACCTCCGTTGCAAATTGTGGCGTGGCTGCTGCTGCTGCAAGTTGAGCCATTCAACGGAATTGCTCCTTTAATCAGACACACGCCAAGGGAAAAGGGAAAAATACGTGGCAACAAATGATAAATGAAAGTTTGTACACTAAACGCATGCAAGGAATGAGAATGACGTGACATTTTCGTGAATAGGGTACAGTTTTTGAGGAAATTCTGTTCTTCTTCACTTCCAAAATAGAGAGAGAGAGAGATGGACCTTATGGTTAAAGACTGCAATGGCCGTCGTATGAGAGCAGATGAGGCATCTAATTCATGTTCTTGCTGTTCCCAATTTTCCTGCTTTTCCTTTTCCTTCACCTGGTTTTGTGTATATACCTCAAAACATCTCAAATCAATTAAGCAGAGTAGATATATGCAAAATCATGTGTTCTCAGAAATTGCACCTTTTTAGCAAGCAGATTGTTTTTCTCTTGCAATGCCTTATCCTATAAAGGGCAACAATAATTATTCAGAGCTTGCCAGTTGAAAGTTTTCTCCTTAAATCCATTACCCGGCCACTAGAGAGCTTGAAGAAATAAAGATTCAAACAGAAATATAGGCCTTGAATATCAAAATTCTCACCCATAACTAAGAATAAATGGACCCAGGAATAGATCTTAAAATGAAATGCCTCTTAAGCCATCTTATCTTTGACTCTAGTTCTAGTTTAAGAAAAAGAGAGAACACGTTTAAATATCCAATAATGAACCACATTGTTATTTAGAGCACGATTTTTGACAGACTGGGAGAAGGGATATTTAGTTTGAGCAGCTGGGGGATCACCCTTTTCTGAAGCTCTGAGATGGATTCATACATCATTTGGTTCTGCAAGTGTAATTCGTACAATTACTTATGTCAGTTAAGTTCGACATCACCGGTAAAGTTACATTAATTCCTATGTAAAGTCTACCTTTCTTGATCTTATGTGTTTAAGCGCAGAATCAAGTTGTTGCTCCAGACTCTGTAGCTCCTTGAGGCTCAAGGAATCAAGGTCTTCCCCCATAAAATGCCTGCAAACATACAAAGGAAAGTGGGGTTTAACAACATTGGGTTGTGGTAGTTGCTGCAAATTAAGCAGCAAAGATCCATACCTTTGGTTTCTTTGCAGAACCTCCATTCTAGCCTTGAGCTTTGCGTGCTCAATAGTCCAGCTAATCTGAAAGTTGTAATTGAAATTTATGTGAGAGTTGTATCACAGAAATTTCAACATATTCAATGAAGGGACTGGTGTAAGCCATTTATACATTGGCTTCAGTCTCGTTTGCAAGAAGTTGCTTCTCAGCATATGAATATCTCTCGTACCGTTCGAGAATCCTCTCCATGCTGTCAGAAAGATGCATCATGCTAGTTATTGCTTCATCTAACTCAAACTTTGAACTGTTTGTGGCAACTATATAGTAATGTCAATCACATTGACCTCTACTAAAATTTTACTACAAAAGATGCTTATGTTTGCAATAACTTAGTTCATATGAAAACACAGAAAAGTACGTACAACAACAGTGATCCTTCCGGAAGTTACTATAACGATGCCTTAAATTTGTGTTGGACCTGGAATATTTCGAGTTTTCGCGTTTAGTTGTTACAGAATTGAGATGCTAAATATTTCAACAATAGCCCATCCCTGCATGCAGAAAGCAAACTAGAGATACTTTCTAAAACAAGCTTCAATAGGTTTCCAATAATAATCTGGTTTTGACACAAATTCATAAAAAGGAAAACTCAAGCTTGTGTACGGATTTACTACAATTTACGGTTTTGTTTAGCCGAGTTAAAAAGTGAAACAAATTGCATACAATCATTGATATCATTTCCATATTTTGCTTTCACTTTAATTATGTATGGATAATGTTCAATTGTTCTAGGAATTGAACATGAAGTGACTAAAAGGCTATTAATAATATGATGAGATTCTACATTATACTAACCATTTTCTAACTTACAAGGAATAAAAAATAAAGAAAGCAGGGTGTAGAAACAAACTCTCCAAGGCAACATTAAATTTTTAACATTTTAAAATCTGTTGCTTAAAACTAATATAATGAAACCGTTTTTAAAACATGGCCTTTAGTTGTATTAATAGGCAAGACTAGTCGTAATTTGTTGTCATATATTTAAAAAAGCAACAAAATTAAAATGTAGTTGGTATAAAATTTTATATAAGCAACAATTAAATCTGTTGCGACTTTAAACAAGAATTAAGGCAAACAATGAGTAACGTCGGACTCTGATGCACTTAGGCCTAAGCACTACCTAAGCACGAGCACAATCAAGCCTAACCAAACCCAATTAAATATATTATTCAATTTTTAAAAATAAAAATAACATCATTTTTAAAAAATTTAAATTTGGGATAAATTGAATCGGACACTCCTAGCTCAACCTGAAACCTAAAAATATTTGAAAAACCCAAACACTGCATGAAATCTAGTCAACTCGAGTTGAGAAAAATCAAATCAAACCGGAATGGGCAAACTTTGTCATAATTTTTAAAGAAATAGTTTTATGCATATATTATATACCCTTTAAAATATTTTAACGAGAAAAAACATGATATATAATAAGATTTAAGATTATACACAGTTATCAAAAAAATTGTAGACTTTTAACTTTCCCTCTAAAAATTTAAACTCTTCGGCAACATTGCCACTCACTTATTCTTCTCGCTGTGTCTGTTGATCTCAACAATGTGATTGTCATCTTTAGTCCATGTGTTCATTCATGCTATGCCAATTATTATGTAAACAAACTTGGTGCCTACTTGGATGAGATTTTGAAAGGTTAATAAGTACTTTTCTTCACCACAAAAGCCTTGTTTTTTTTTAATGAGTGTTTGGCTGAAAATAAAAAAAGCACTTCTTTAATAGATATGACTTTTTTTACAGTCAAATACAGCTTTTTAAGAAGCTCAAATTTGGAGCTTCTAAAAAAAAACCTCTCAAATGACTTTTTCAAATAGATTTTTCAGATCAATTAATAAGCTTATTTTTTAGTCCCTTTTGTTCTTATGTTTTATACATAATTCCTACAATACCCACAAACACATCTTTTCGTTTATTTTGAAATTTATATAATATTTTTTAGTTTTTGATATGTTTTAATATTTATTTTTGATATTAATTTTACTTACGTTATAATCCATATAAAATATTTAGTTAGATATATTTTCATATATGTTTCATATGGTTTAAAATTATACAATAATTAATATATTATGCTTTACACATTGTTTAATATACTTTAA
>JAOQMP010000006.1:32231946-32246222 GCA_027563575.1 Erythroxylum pedicellare
GATGAAATTCTTCAATGGTGAATTGTACCATTAATTTAAATCAATTTGGATCAACATGCTAGTCATTTCTCATAAAAGAATGTCCATATAATCTTTCCTTGCAGGAATTTTTATTTTTCATGGACTTTTGGTTTGATTATAAATTGCTAACACTGAGAATTTTAGTTTCTCAACCAGACTTCTCACTAGACTAAATCTATTTTATTATCACTAAGCTTTTCTAGATTGCAATGATCTACATTTTTATGTCCAAAGTTTCTTTCTTTTCTTTTTTATCTCAACTTAGAAGACTTGATGTGGTCTCTCCAATTTGAAACTTCTTTTTCCATTAGTCTTTACCCCTTGTTATTCAGTTTGATTTCTTTCCTTAAAGAGTGATTGAACCTGGCTGCTTTAGTTGTTTCATATTGGATGAGCCATGATCTACTATTATACTTACTCTTTTTTTCTTTTCTAACGAGTATAAGAATTCCGAGCCTATGAGCCACGGAGTTGTTAAACCTTATGTTTGTTAAACGTAGGCCCTTGAGTACCTTGGGAAGAGCTTTGGAATTCAAAGGATAAGGGAGTTAGCTATAAAGCATGATGAACTTGCTGCACAGGTTATTGATTCTTTACCAGAAACCATGATGAAGAAGTAAAAAAGTCAAGGCAGGCATTGGTTAATCTCACTCAAAGAGTGATTATAAGAAATAAATAGTAAACAAAGACTGTGACCATCGATTCTAAACAGTACTTTGTACCAGAATTTTGCTTAGGTCTTTTTCTCCATAATTGTTGTTCCTGCTGTTCTTAGGCTCAATTCCTGCTGCTCTTTCACTTCTCATTACTATTTTTAAGACCAAATTTGTTTCAGGAATTTGTAAATCACATTTCCTGTGGGCAAGAGTACACAATAATAGATGCAAGTTATGTTCAAATGACAGAAGTTAGATGTAATCTCTACTGTCCTAACTCATTTCCTTTTTGACAATGCTCATTTTCTTCAACATATTCTTCTAGTTTGATATGTATTTTTTGAAGCAGTAATTGTTCCTCATTTTAACACTAGAAAGTGGAAAAACGTATATAGGTCTAAAAAAATTGAAGAATTATTAAATAAATAAAATTCATAAATAATATCGAATAGTTATTAAATAAATAAGATTAAAAAAGTATATTTTAAAAAATAATTATTAAAATTAAAATTATTAAATTAATATGATTGTTGAAAAAATGGAAAAACTAATACAAATAATAATAAAAATGTCGTGGAAGACATTCTGCGACGTTTCCAAAAAAACGTCACAGATTCCTTCATATTCTGCGACGTTTTAAAAACGTCACATAATGTTAGAGATTTCGCGATGTTTTTTAAAAACGTCGTGAATTGTTCAAATTTTTAGTGACGTTTTTATAATCATCACAGAATGTCAGTATTTTTTGTGACGTTTCACGTAAAACGTTGCAGAAATCTTTTGCCTACATCACATTTTACGACATTTTTGTGACGTTTTTTAAAACATTGCAGAATATATTTTGCGACTTTTTTGGACATTCTGTGACGTTTTAAAAACGTCGCAAAATGCCTTGTTTTCTTGTAGTGATTTTCATACAAATACAAGTTAAACTTTAATATTTTAAAACATTTAAAATAAAATTTAATATTATAAAGTGTTTAAAATAAATTCTGAGTGAACAAAAAATTAAACGAAATCAATTTTTCATTCGTTACGTATCACGTTAACGTTGATGTGACATAATTTTAATGTCTTTTACTTTGATAATTGAGCTCCATTTGTCATATTTAAGTTAAATTTTTTATTATAAAATTTTAATTAAGATAAATTACAAATGACCCTAATAAACTAATTAAGTTAATTACAATATAATTAAACAAAATCTCAAATTTTCCAAATAACCTAAAGAACATTAATTTTCAATTTTTCTAGTTCTCTCGCCATCTCTTAATAATCCTAATCAAAATTTCAGTAAATCCTAAATTGAAGTTTGGCATTTTCTTCTTTATTCAAGAGATGTCCCTGGATAACTAAAGCTTGGAGTCTTCTCCTTTATGTGATTACCCTAATCATCTAATGCGTTGGTAGTTGGCATGAGACAACATCATTCTCTCATATGAGACTTTTTCCTTGGCATCTTCTCCTTCATCAACAACGAAAGTGTTCTCCTTCATTGATGCGAGAGCTCTTTTTTCTTGACGTAGCTTGTATAGAGGTTGGCTCCACCATTTTCATGATTGGTTTTGAGTTCTATATCTAATTGGTATATGGATTTGATCCAACATCCATATATCTTTACATGGACTACCTAATTTTGAGATACAAAATTGGTTAGGAGACTAGTTTGAATTTCTTTTCTCATTATTTCCTTCTCTCATGATCTGCTTTAATCCCCTATATAAGCTACTAAAAATTCTGCTCACTGGTGATATTGATTGAATTATTTGCTTTGCAAGAATACCTTATAAATGAATACTCAGCTCTTATTGATTGATGTGCCTGTTATGTGAGAATGAGAAGTTGACTTATAGAAGTATCGTTTCTTATGCTCTATATTTCTAGAATGCAAATGTTTGAGTTAATTGTGATTCATTCTATAGGTATATATAGATGAGATATCTTGTTGCTAAATGTTTAAGTTGATTGTTGATTATGTCATGTTATACGAGTATATATATAATGCATTTAAGTTGATTGTCGATTATGTTCATCATTTGCTGGAGTTTGTTTAAGATGTAGGTCATGAGAACTTTCCAAAGATTGAAGAGAAATAATAGGCTTACCCTGATACGGGTATGGCCACTCTATTTATAATAACGATGTACATGAGATAAATACATAAGCTATAAGTGATGAATACAAGAGATAACTACAAATAACTAAGAGATAAATACAAAATGATTAAGAGATAAATACAAATAACTAATTTATCATTTTATCTTTCGGCAATCGAAGCATGATTAATCACGCAAAGATTGGTTCTCAATTTTGTATGTTCATCACTAGTTAACCCTTTTATGAAAATGTCAGTAAGCTGATGTTCATTGGGAATAAATTGATGTGGACATCACCCCGAAAGACTTGTTCACGAACAAAATGCAGATCAATATCTAAATGTTTGGTTTGTGCATTATTGACTGGATTGGTTGCTAAGTAGGTAGCTGAAATATTGTCACAATAGAATTCAATAAGTGAATTGATGGACTAACCAACTTCTTGTAAGATAGATTGTAACTAGCATACTTCAGCTACTACAGCAGGTAATGAACGATATTCTACCTCAGCACTACTACGGGACACTATATATTGCTTTTTGGAACACTAGGAAATTAGATTATTGCCAAAAAATACACAATATTTTTTTGTAGAATGCATGGTGTATGGTCAATCTACCTCATCTACATCACTATAAGTAATGAGTGTATGAACGTCACCTTTGTATAACTGCATACCATAAGACAAGGTCCTTTTGATATAACGCAATATGCGTTTGACAGCTGTCCAATGACAATCCTTCAGATCATGCATGTGTGGACAAACTTGGTTAATGACAAACGAGATGTCAGGTCCTGTGAATGTAAGATATTGCAAGGCACCAAGAATACTTCAAAAAAAAGAAGGATAAAAAAGTGAAGTGGTGCTACTAATTTGCTATTTTTTTGGGAACTAGTGTAGAAACTGGCATGACATCATCCATATTAGCCTTGGCTAAACTTTTAGCAACATATTTAGATTGTGACAGAAACAGACCATCAATATTATGGTTAATTTTGATGCCCAGAAAATAATTAAGCTCACCAAGGTCAGACATGGAAAATTCTTGATGTAAACTAAAGATAATATGTTGAAGTAAATGAGTGCTAGATGCTGTAAGCATAGTGTCATCAATATATAGCAAGAGAATAGCCTGACCATTTGAGTGATAATATCGAAACATTGAAGAATCAGATTTGTAACTCTGAAAACCAATGCTACAAAAATAACTAGAAAAATGATGAAACCAAGCACAACGAGATTAATGAAGACCATAAATAGCTATATGTAATTTGCAAACATAGTTAGGGTGAGCTGGATCAACAAAACCTGGAGGTTGTGACATATAAACTTCAGCATCAAGCTTGTTATGAAGAAAGGCATTTTTAACATCAAGTTGATGAATAGGCCATCCATGAGACAGGGACATAGAGACAACTATTTGAATGGTTTAAGGCTTCACAACGGGACTGAGAGTCTCATCAAATCAATACCTACTTATTGATTATACTCTTTGGCTACAAGACGTGCTTTGTAATGTTCAATAGAACCATCTGCTTTTTACTATAACCTGTAAACCCACTTATAACTAATGATATTAGTAGTGGGAGGGGGTAATGGAACCAAACTCCATTTGTGGTTGTTGATTAATGCTTGGTATTCAATTAACATAGCATCTTGCCAACATTTCTCACGTGATGTAACTTTAAAATGGGATAAGTGTTAATGACTGTTTGGTTTCGATGGTGGCTTGTTGGTGTAGAAGCTATAGGAATTGCATTGGAAAGTTGCAGTGATGTTGATGGGGCAGTAGAGGGGTCAGATATGGATAGGTTATTAGGTGATGGGAATGGGTTAGGAGAGGAAGGAGGTCAAGTTGAAATGGAAGGTGAAGTCTGCGATGGAGTGGGAACTGGAAAGGAGATAGGATGGAGAATTTGAGTGGGATTAATAAACAGTGGCTTAGTGGAAAGAGGATGATATTCATGAGATGGTAGAGGGTGATAAGGGAAGGTAGTTTCTTGAAATGTTACATGATAGGAAGCATATATTTTGGAAGTGGATAAATCCATGCAAGGATAACCTTTGTGATTATTGGCATAACAAAAAAAAAAAATGCAGCAACGTGATTTTGGAGCTAGTTTATATGGAATAGGATTTGTAATGTGTGGGCAACATAGGTAGCCAAAGACACGAATAAAGGAAGGATCAGGTTTGTGTTGAAACAGTTTGGTGTACGGGACATGAAAAGTAATGGAAGCATGTGGGATTCTATTCAACGTTTATACAACACAATTCAAGGTCTCTACCCAAAAGTTAGGTGGTAGATAAGCATAAATTAACATTGATCGAATGACATTAAGTAAAGTGTGATGCATGCGCTCAGATTGGGCATTTTTTAAGGAGTTTGAGGACATGAAAAACGAGCAATAATCCCATGATCTTGAAAAAATTTGTGACAGTGATGATTTTGGAATTCACCCCCCATTATCACACTGAAATTGTTTGATTTTGTAAGGAACTTGATTTTCAATCATACTTTTGAATTGCAAAAATTTGGAAAAAAATGTCAGATTTAAATTTCACTGGATAAACCCAACAAAATTCGCTAAAGTTGTCAAGAAATAAGACATAGTATTTGAAACCAAAGAAGGAAATAATAGGAGAAGTCCAAACATCTTAATGTATTATTTCAAGGGAAAAAGTAGTGACATGATTGGAATCTGGGAAATGTAGTCTAACATGTTTACCTAGCTGACATGAATGACAAAAATGATTGAATTTTCCTGCACTAACTAAATCTGAATTTTGTTGTAAAAATTGAGACAGTACTTTGAATTTAGGATGGGATAAACGATTGTGCCAAAGATTGGGAGATTACTTGGACAAAATAAAGACTAACGATAAGGTGGACCTTGTATTGAGATTGAGTGGGTAAAGAGGGCTAGAATCATTGCAACGAAGGAGGGTTGTCTGTGTTAGAGGATCCTTCACAGAAAAACCAAGAGTGTCAAAATCCATTGAGCAAGAATTGTCAAAGGTAAATCAACGAACTGAAATCAAGTTTTTGCAAATTGCAAGAACAACTAAAACATTGTTTAGAAGGAATTTGCAATATTGAGAATGTAAAATTTTTCGCCCAATATGAGTGATTACAAGGTGCTTACCGTTACCAATTTGTACCTTGTCTGTACCATAATACGGTGAATATAAATCCAAGATATCTGGGTTGTTGTTCATATGGTGAGTGGCAACAGTATTAGTGTACCATGTTGGATTGGTTTCTAGTGTCTCTTAATGAATGCCAATACAGGGAGGAGATTGGTTAAAAGGATTTTTGTTGGGGCAACTTTTGGTAGTGTGGTTAAACTCATCACAAAGTTGACACTGAGAAGGAGATTCACTTAAGATGGATTGTGAGGAGGGTGTTTGTGGTGGTCTAAAACCACGACCATGGTTGGAGGACGAGTGTTTTGGTTGGAGAATTGGGTAGAATGTTTTTGTTATAATGGATTAAAATGCCAGCACTGTTGTTGTTGTCTTCTACCAAATCGTTGATGTGATGGATTAAAATGCCAATGTTATTGTTGTTGTCTTATCCCAAATTGTTCACGACCTCCGCGATGAAAATGTCCATGCCCTCCTCTATTTCCTCTTCCACGTGTTGCAATCAGGGCTTGAGTATTTTCAATGACTGGTGGGTTGGAAAATTGTTGAATTATGCTCTCATGTGCAAGTCAGGACTGAAGTTCTAAGAAGGATGGGAGAGTTTTCTTGGCAGTCATTACTGTGACCACATCAAAATATTCTTATGGAAGTCTGGAGAGAATTTGAAGAATAATATCATCATCCTTGACAGGACAACCAATAGCATGAAGTTGATCTGCAATAGACATGACATATGTGAGGAAATCTATCATTGTTCGAGTTCATTTTGTAGCTTGATTAAAACTCATCTTCAGCTGCATATATTTGGCATTCACATGATCATGAAAAAGCTTTTCAGTTTCATCCTAAGTTTCTCTAGCTAGTAAGGTTTTCCCAGGTTGAATAATATGTTTGAGAATTTTAGGCGATACAGTTGCATGAATCCAAGATAGAACAATATAATCAACTTGCATCCAACTTGTAGACAGAGGATTAGCAGCCATGGCATGTTCAGAATTGAGAATAGAGGGAGACAGAGGTGATTCAGACCCTTAGACATGTGTTGCTTACTTGATGACAATTGAGAAGATTAAGAAAAAGAGTTTTCCACAGCTAGAAATTGGTAAAATCTAGAGTTTCTAATATGTTAATTTTGTTGTTACTAACAGAGAAAACAGTTTATGGGAGACAACAAAGTGTGAGAGCTCAGGTATGGTTAAAGAAGAGTTGGATGAAGAGGAGGAGGAGGAGGAAGAATGAATGGATGCCATTTTAATTTCACAGCTATGATACCATACAGATTGAAGAGAAATAATAGGCTTACCCTGATATAGGATGGCCAATCTATTTATAATAACGATATACATAAGCTAAATATATAGGCTATAAGTGATAAATAGAAGAGATAACTACAAATAACTAAGAGATAAATACAAAATAATTAAGAGATAAATACAAATAACTAATTTATCATTTTACTTTTATGTAGGTTTTTGAGATATCAAAACACTTGTTTCAATAAATGTGTTAGATTATGTTGAGAGTTTATGTTTAATACTATTAAACTATATTATGCATTTGGGTTTCATGGGAATGGATGTAGGGGCAAATGCTAGATTTATAATTTGTTTTGAGCAAAAAAACTTTTGCAAAATTATTCTTATAAATATTTTCCAATATTCAAAGATACTTATGCTTGTTGGTGCCTTCCATTGAATAATTATTGCTCTTCTTTTACAATATTCATTTTCAATCCAAAGATTTTAAAACATGCTTATTTTTGGTAGTAGCATAATGGGATTAGATCTTATGGATTTTAAGACTATACAATATTATATATGTAATAATTAAATTGAGAGCTTTTATATTTATGGAATCTCCATCACATACTATTATATATGTAATAATTAAATTGAGAGCTTATAAAATTATGGAATCTCCATCATATACTAATATAACATTAAATTTAAATGCTAATAATATTGTTTGCTATTATGGGTTATATGCTCCGCTAAAAACTTTGTGGAGTGATCATAATCTAAGGAAGACATTTTATGGATGTCATAATTGTCTAATGAGTTTTTATTTGTAGTTAGTTAAAAAAATTGTGTATAATGTTTATATGATGAATTAGTTTTTATTTCAAGTATCGAGGTATGATTGTTTTTAAGTGGTAGGATGTCAAATCTAATGAGAGAGCGATTAAAGTTATTTATAAATTAAGAAAAGAAGTATGCATGTTAAAGAAGGTGATCAAAGTAAACAATACAGAAATAATCACAACCAAGAAATTAATTTGTTAGAAGAAGAGAAAAAGAGTTAAAATTTTATGATAATAAGTATTGTAACATGATTTATTATGCTTACGGTGAATGTTATATTTGAATATATTGTTATAAATGACATTAGATTGCAATATTAAATTATAAACTTGAATTCTAATGAATTTAAGGATTGTGCACTTGAACTTCTATTGAACTATATATTTAAGTTACCTGTTGAGTGTAATGATTCCCTATCATTTATTATTAGACACTTAAATTCATTAATAAAAAGTGACAAACATATGAATATTAGTAATATATTTCGAATTCGTATAAAATCGTGGGAAACATATATACATGTAGCAAAAATTTATGGCAATAACACATCCTTCTACTGGTTTAATCAATCCCCACAAAAATTTTAGAAAAATTAAGTTAAACTTTACAAAAATGTTGAAGATTAATTATAAATATATAAATGTTATGTTATTTTTTTGTATATCAGAGATAACTAGAACTCCTTTACCATTATCCAATTCCAAATCATATTTTAGTAGCTTCATAAAACAACTCCAAGAATTTGTGTTATATACCTTTATAATACCACATCCTAATGGATATATTCCTTCATCTTTGTCCTTTCCTACTATACTCAATAATTGGCTTTAGAACTCTGTCTTAAGAAAGCAACCATCTATCCTAAAAATATGTTTTAAATATCTCCATCTTATTTTCATGAAATCAAAGCAAATGTATAACCTTTTGAACTGCAATAAAAGAATATGAAATATGAAATCAATTTTGTACTACTAAATTTGTTATCCTAAAATATAATTTTCATTACTCCATCTCTATCCCTTCTATTATACTCAACAATTAGCTTTAGAACTCTGTCTTAAGAAACTTATTTTCATGAAATCAAAGAAAATGAATAATCTTTTGAACTGTAATAAAAGAAAATGAAGTATGAAATCAATTTTGTATTACTATATTTTTTATCCTAAAATATAATTTCTTTACCTGTAGTAAAGGTATCTTTTGATTCCTTACCAATTATAACTCTAATGTTGAGTTAAGATTATTAAATTTCAATTAATGTATATATCTTGCAACTTGGCATATTCACTAACAAATTTGTTTCTATCACTTTTTTTAGTCTCCTCTTCACTACTCTACACATTCTTAAGTTATTAAATATGTTATTCTCTTTACATTCTTCAACCATTTTTATTGTAGAGATACTATACTTATTGAGAATCATATCCTTAAAATGTCCTATTAGGTCCTTAGTAATAACCGATTTGTTTTGTCATCCATGAAATAAATATGATCATGTTTGCATGTCTTCATTTTGGAAATTGTTTTCGTTCTTGTCATATCCAATATATAACTCCTATGGGCATTCCCCAACATATCCAACCATGATCTTATTGCTTTCACTTTTTTTCAACCTAACATTGTATATTGTTTGCACTGTGCAATCCATAACATCTTTGAATTCATTTATATTACAAAACTCCATTCCTAATCTCCACTATGGCACAAACATATTTATACTTAGACTTTGTAATGATTAACCTAGCTCCTCTCTACTTGGATATTTATCATTGCTAATAAAACCACCATAATTTGATGAATCAATTTTTCTAAGTTGATTATCATTAGAAAATTCTACTTGAAAATCAACTTGTACATCACCAATTTGTTCATCACCCCTCTCATTATTTTTTTCATTAGCTTTTACTTTCACATCTTCAGTAACATAATCCACCCTAACACCATTGCTTTCTTTTTCACCACTATTGTCTCCATCCTTTCAATTGAGCTCCTCCCTCTAGTTATAGGTAATATATCAAGTGTATGGATTGATCTATTCAACTTATGGGTGATATACACATCAACCATTCCATGAATTTTCATAGGGTTATAAGCCTACTAAAACCTTTGTTTAAATAAATAGGTCTCAAATGACTCACTGAAGTTGAAACCTAGTGCCTTATAATACACCTAGTCAACTTAAAGTTACCCTAAATCCTTTCTTAGCTCATTTATTTGGTTATAACTGATATAATTAAGGTTAACATTTTTAAATATAGAAAAATCTCGATCAACATATTTGAACCTGGGTTCTAATATGAACTTTATACTATAAAATAAACTTATTCCTTTATATTGACATTTTAAACTTGTTTGTAATCATTAGAAAATATTAAAAATAACATAACTCCATGTTATGAATTCTCAATGTCAAAGCATATTCTACATACATGTAACTTACATACTACCACAATTAGCAAAAATTGTGCACTTCCACAATTGACAAAAGAAATGTCATTTTATGCTGCTTCTTTTTGTCTTTAATAAATCTAACATAAAAATGATCATTATGGCATATTTGAATTTGCTTGTGTTTACAATAAGAATTATAGATTTTATGTTCTTTTTTTCTAAAGTTAAATGAGAATAGAATTAATAAAGAGTATTATGAGATGAGTACACAAGCAAGTCCATATGCAGCTGATAGCTAAGGCTACTACATATTAGACAAAATAAGTGAGTTTATAATAGACATTGTTTAGAGATCTGCATATATTCAATTGGGAAATTTTATGGCTTTTGAAATCGATTTCTCAGCGAATGCAATTAAAACAATTGTAGAGATCTTTTTATTGCAAAGTAGGATGTAAATGAGGGATTCATCACTGGACATGAATGAGCTAGGGAATTGTTCCTAAAAGAGAGGTCTGATTTCTCTAATCAATGCAAGGATAAGAAGTTGTAAAATCTAAGTACATAACTATTAGAAGGTGAGTTACTTCCTGCTCCACTGCTTAATTTCAAGATAGAATATTTCCTTTGGTTTTTCATATTGTTGAAGTACCTATTATTTCTTTTAGTCCATATTTTGTATATCTATATGCCCAATGTACTATGATATCCCCTTTCTCATCAATTATGGATATTTGTTCTAATTTTAACTATTTAAACATAGAGGGAAAGCTGTAAAATCTTCCCCTGATATTGATGGATTATTGTACCCTATCCTAGACCCAGTTTGAGTAATAACACTTAAAAAAAGGAGGGAAGTGGTTTCCTTTTTGGCTTTGTCTAGAAGGCAAGTGTCTTATACATGTCCTTAGTAGGAAGTCCATTCATTAGGGCTAACCATAAAAGGAAGAAGATCTTTGGTAGTAGGGACATATGCTAGATAATGGGGTGACATAGAACCTTAATGCCTATAGGCCATAGTAGTTCTTTACAGGTCCAGTTGGTAAACTTTCTTAAAGGAAGCTTTATCTAGATATGATGGTCTTCAAAGCTAGCTTGGGGCAATAGTAAAAGATGGTGTGAGATAGAGAGGGAGGGTAGCTCCCCCAGTTTATGCCTATATATAGGTTATAGATTTAGTATGTTTGGTTTATGTTCATTGTATAATAATAGCTTAAATTTGAACTTATAGATTATAACGTATTTCCATCTAAAGCTAAATAAACATACATAACCTACTTTTTAAGAAAATTTTATCTCACATAAACCTACTTATTTATAACATAAAGAGAATGAAAAAATCATACTAATTATGAGAATAAGAGATGATAAAGAAAATTTTAAATACATCATAATGATTTTTCTATAATTATGAAATAATTTATTATACTTATATTAGTCTAATCATTGTACGTACCTTAAAAAGATCAAAAGTTGATAGAATTATTCATACAAAAGATCAATTCTTAAAATACAAAAGATCTCCTTTTGTTCATCATTAACTTAAATCAATTATAGAGATTATTGAGTTTAAATAAGTTTTAGAGGACACTGACTTAATGTAACATCCCATTACCTGCGGGGAGGCCAGAATAGTAAAAATGAGTGCTTAATGAGAGATAAGAAATGCATTTTCATGCTCATACATAATATGTCATATACATACACATGAATTGTGAAGTTGTTGCACATGAAAATAATTGTACATGCATTCATGATTAATTTCGGGTATAATTGGCTCGAGTTGTGATTTTTGAGAATTTCGAATTTGTTATATTGGAAATTTTATTGGCTAGTGTGATTGTTGTATTTTCGAATTTTTGGTGAATTTTGGTGAAAATTTGGGAAATTTTGGATATTTTTAGACTAAAAAAAATGTCAAGTGGAAAGATAATTGATTTATGATAGTAGAATCGATTGTCATATGGCAGTGAAAATTTTGATACATTACTTTGGAATTTATTGACAAGTATCATTGAAAAATGGGAGACAATTGGATTAGAAATTGGAGACAAATGGACTGATTTCTAAGAAATATGTAGTAGTATAAGCAAGAAGGTATTAACATTTATTTATGGCTATTAAGTGGGGAGTGTCATGACACCCACCAAGCATTCAACCTCCTTGCTTATAACCCACGATTTACCCAATCAAATGACCATCTCCTTTGTCTTTCACTAAACAAAATGCTCTCTTCTTTTTTATTCTCTCAAGCTACGACACACTCACCCTCACTCTCCTTATGTTGAGCTTGTGTTATCATCCTTCAGCTTACTACTTCAACACCTTGTTACCTCCATCATGTTGATGAAACCCACTTCTATTCTATCTTGTTTTTGCATATATATATATATATATATATATATGATTGTAAAAGAATTGGAGGAGCTAGGGTTTCATTAGGATTGAAGAAGATCATGAAGCTAAAAAAAGTAAGTATTGAGAAAATCTTTTAGAGTTATGAATTTATGAAATGAATTTGATGAATTTCTATCAGTTGCATAATCATGACATTTACGTATATATATATATATATATATATATATATTTATGAACACAGTGTTGATGGGATGAAAATTTTGGTTATAGTGTTATTTTAGTTTTTGATGGATTGTTAGTGATTAGGTATTGTGGAAATGATTTTTGGAGTTTGAAATAACAATAAAATGGTGTATAAGATAAGTGTAAGAAATGAAGTATGAAAAGGTGATATGTTCTGTTTTTCTGTTTTTTCACTGTGCATGTAAATATATATATGTGTGTATTTACGTGGGTAAGTGAATGCTTTAGAGATTGATCAAGAAAATGATTTTTGAGTGAAGCGTAATTGTAAAATGATGGTCTAAGATGGGAATGAGTGTATAAATGAAGGCTGAGAAGAAAATAGTGAATGTGATAAAAAGTTGAAATTTGCAGAACATGAAGAGTGAGAAAATGGATATCTGAAAATTTGATGATCTTGATAGAACTTGGTTAATTTGCTTTTTAGAGGTAGTGTGGATTGTGGTGAATGATTTTAGTGAAGTAGAGTAGAGTAGATTAAAAATTGAAGTGTAGGTTTTTGAAAAGTGGAAGTTGTCTAAAATTCTGGGAATGAACTGTGAGAGTGGAATTTTTGATCTAAACTTTGGTGAATTTACTGTATTGATATAGGCATATTTTGACGAAATGGTCTCATGAAAGTTGTAGATCTTTCTTTTAGCTTTCCATTGATATAAAGTTTGTAAATTTTAGAGTTTTGGATCAAAAGATATGGAGGTTTGAAGTTGAGATATCGATGGAAAAGAAGAAGTGGAATTGCTAAATGGATTTTAATGCACTATCGTGCATAATGGTGACTTTGGGGGTATAGTGAATTTGCACCCTCGTGCTTATGGGATTTTTCCCTTTTTCTAAATAGTCTTGCTTCTTTTGACCATAACTTCTTCTATAGACCTTAAATGACTTGATTATTAAACTAATAGATTCCTAACACAGTTTTCTATCCCTTCATAAAATTTTGTAGCCTTATGAATTGAATTGAGAAATATTGATTGAATCAAAGTGTGGAATCTGTTGGAACAGTGAAATAGGATTTTCTTACTAAGTACCCTTCAGTATTTTGATTATATTTGGATCTATAAGATTCCAAATGAGATTCTTTTTAATTTGAAGTAAATTATAGATATATTACTACAAATTGTCTCAATAAGTAGAATTTTGATTCATTCTCTAAGATGTTGAATTTCTAGATGGAAATTGTGCATAGTACACTATTTTTAAATATGGATAAACTGATAATTTTTTAGGCATATCTTCCAATTTACTGAACCAAATTGAGTGATTTTGGTGTCAATGAAAAGAT
>JAOQMP010000006.1:32249672-32279133 GCA_027563575.1 Erythroxylum pedicellare
TTATTCCTAATAGGAATAAGGATTAGGGTTTCTCTATAAATAGAGAAACTTATGTCTCATTAGAAGAGAGACGAAAAACCTAGCCACCTAGACCTAGTTGTTCGTTCTTCTTCTGAGAGAAAAATTGTGCGGCGTTCAAAAAGGGTTTTAGAACGTGCTAGCACACATTAGCCACTACCCGAATCGTTCATCCTCGTGTGGATACCGGTAGAGGATGTTTGCGCACTGCAACGTCTACAAATCTTAAAAGCAAATACCAATCCATGTCAAAAGCTAATTTCGCACGTTTTGTAATTTTCGGTTATACTTCTTGTTATGCAGTATGGTCCGTTCTGCTGCGTATTGTGAATACCCGGGTCATAGACGATCCAACATAGATAAGGTAAGGAAGTACATAAATGTACCTAAATTATATATTTTTCATAGAAATGAGAATGAATCATTGGAAATTTTATTCTTCAAATGCAATAAAACCTTTAATATTTAGAATACAATCCTAGGGTTATATAACGAAAACCTACCAACTAGGGACTAACAAAGCATCATAAGAAAAAAAAAAGATGGTGATTAAACATCATTTAAGATTGCCTTTAGCAATACTATTTACAAAATTTGGTTGAAAAGAAATAGGACACTATTTAAGAAGATTAAGCTTTAGAACAAGTTCTAAAAACAACAATTATGCAGTCTATAAGGGAATAGTTACTATTCCATTTAGTAAAGGTAAAATTCAATACCTTGATAAATAGTAACTAGAGAACAGAAGACTTAAATCCTTTCTAAACCATTAAGCTGCAAGTTCTTCATTTGAGGGTCGGAAGTGAAGATTCACCTTGAAAATGTAGCTGAAATATTAATTCATTTAGCATCAAAAGCTCAATCTTTAACATAAATAGTAAGAAAAGAAAATTAAGTGATTAAAGTTTATCTTATTTATGCCATTATAGGTTTAATCATATCAATAAAGCTAGAACCATAAAAATATATAGAGAAGGATATTTAGATCCTTCTAATTATGAATCATATGAAAATTTTAAATCTTTTTTGTTGGAAAAGATGACCAGACTACTTTTTAATGGAAAGGGATAAAGTGTTAATGAGTTATTAGAGCTTATACATTTAGATATATATAGGCCTATATCCACTCACATTAGAGGTAGGTACTTATATTTTAGTACATTTATAGATTATCATTCTAGATATAATTATATGAATTTAATAAACAAAAGTTTGAATCAATTTAAAATTTCAAAGAATCGAGACTTGAGGTTAAGAAAAAAATTAGTAAAGGTATTAAGATAAAAAGATCTAATTAAGAAATTGAGTATTTAAAACATAAGTTTCTTGGTTACTTAAAAGAATATGAGAATCTCTCACAATAGACTGCTCCTCGAACTCCATAATATAATGGAATGTCTAAGATTAGAAATCATACTTTATTAGATATGGTAAATTCCATAATGAGTCATGCAATCCTTCTTGTCTCATTTTATGGATATGCCTTTGAAATTACTGCCTACCTTTTGAATAGAATTCCACCAAGTTAGATGATAATACATAATATAAGATATAAACTACTAATACACCAAATTTGTCACACTTAAAGATTTGAGTATATAATGCTTAAATCAAGTGTTTAACATTTCATAAGCTTTAAGTCAGTTAACTTAATGCAAATTTATGGGTTGTTTGAAAGAGAATATAAAATATCAATTTTATCATCCTCTTAAGGAAAAAGGTATTTGTCTTAAGATATGCTACATTCCTAGAAAGATAATTTATTCTCAAGGAGAGTAATAGAGTGGGATAGAACTTAAAGAAGTTCAAAAACCACATATGACTTATAGTCTACAACGTACTAGTAGGACATGTCAGCCCCCACCATTAGATTAGATCTACATATCAAGAAAAAAGGGGGAGACAATATATCACTTACGGATTGTAAGCCTACTACTTTTAAAGAAGCAATGTATGACATTGATTCTTTAAAATGGTATGTAGATATAAGATCTAAAATGAATTCCCTGTATATTGACCATGTATAGACTTTAGCGGGTGCTCTAAATGGCATTTTACCTTTTGGTTATAAGTGTGTTTTAAAGAGAAAATTTGATATAGATGATAAGGTATACATATATAAAGTAAGAATTACGGTTCAATGTCACATGCAAAAATAAAGAGTTGATTTTGATGAAACGTTTTCACTAGTAACTATGGATAAGTCCACAAAGATCTTATTGGTTATAGCCACATATCATGATTATGAAATTTGACAAATGGATGTCAAATCAACATTTCGTAATAAGAATTTTCTTGAGGATGCATATACGTCATAACTAGAAGGTTTTGAATCCAAGATTTTTCCTAATCAAGTATGTAAATTGTAAAAGTCTATTTATGGACTTAGGCAAACGTCATAGAATTGGAACATATGTTTTAATGAGATAATCAAAAAGTGTGATTTTATTAAAAATTTGGATAAATCATGTGTCTGTAAGAACGTTAGTGGGAGTGTAATCATCTTTTTAATTATATATGAATGGCATATTTCTGATTAGGAATGATATACCAATGTTCAAATTTGTAAAGATTTGGTTATCTAAAGACTTCTCCATAAAGGATATGGGAGAAGTAGTATATATTCTAGGAATAAATATCTATAAAATAGATTAAAAAAAGGTTTCTTGTCATATCTCAATCCACATATATAGAAAAACATGTTAAAGAGGTTAAACATGGAGAATTCTAAAAGGGGAATCTTACCTATGTACTATAAGATTTCTATCTCATAAAGTATATGTCCAAAGAAATAAGAAAAGAGAGAAAAAATGGATTGCACTTTATATGCTTCAACTTTTAGGTCAATCATGTATATGATGCTATGTACTAGACCTAATATCTCTTATGTTTTAAGCATAATAAGTAGAATTCATGCCAATCTTAGTGATGATCACTAGATAACTATGAAAAACATTTTAAAGTACTAAAAAAAACTATAGATGTTTTCTTAGTCAATGGAGAAGTTAAAATAAGAGTTTAGGAGTATTCATATATGACTTAAAAGTCTGATCCTAATGATATTAGCTCATAATCAAGGTAAATCTTGACTTTGAATATTGGTGCAATAAATTGAAAAAGTTCTAAACAACTAACCATCGTAGATTTTACAATTGAAGCAAAGTGCATTTCAATGTTAATGGTAACAAAGCAAGCAATTTAGGTCAAGAATTTTATCACCTAACTTGAAATGGTTCATGGCATTGTTAAGCCAATAATATTATATTGTGATAATAATGGTGCCATTATACCAGCAAAGGAACTAAAATCTTATCAACAATCTAAAAATGTACTTAGGTAGTTTCACTTGATCAAGGAGATAGCTGAGTAAGAAGACATTACATTAGAGTGATTTTTCATTGAGAGAATTTTATAGATCCTCTCACTAATTCGTTTTCTCAAAAGAGACATGATTGGTATATGGACGATTATGTTATTAGATAAAATAGGCAATTGGCCTTAGTTTAGTTACAATTTAATTTATGATATTATTATTTTAATTAATAAAGGCACTAGTTATCTTTATTTATTTTGTTAATTATATTTGATGCAAAGTTGCGAATACCATATTAGACTTAGTATCGGATTATATTCTAGTATAGTATTGTACCGGTACCCATCAATACTAGGTACCGTTTCGGAAAATTTTTTAAATTTATAAAATAATCCCTAAAATTTTTAAAATTTGCAAAATAATTCTTCAGTATATTTTACAGTTGTAATGTATACTTTACAAGTTTACATCAACCCTATTTCAAAAAATCATAATAATAAATAATAATCACAATTAATATGAAATAATAATATTTTTTAAATATTTCACATATAAATAATAACCACAATTAATATAAAAAAGACAATCATCATTATACAAATATAAAATTAAGAATAATTCAAAGTATTTAAAATATTACAATAATACAATTTCATCATTTTAATAAATAATAATTACATCAAAACATCCAATAAAAAGAATAATAAATATCTTTAAACAATTTACAAAAAGAGTTCATGACAAAGAAACAATCAAGTATAAGTTAAACTTGAAATAAAAACATTTACAGTTAAATTACATATATAGAATTTAACATAAACATTAAATATAAGTAAAATTAAAAGAAGGGGAAAAACAAAAACCTGGAACGAAATTCAATCATCAACGGGAGGATACCCACTATAACTGCACTGACCCTAGTTATCATTTGGTATAAAATCATCCTCATTAAGAGGAGCTTTATTTTCATTATCATTCAAAATTAATGCACCAAATGACATGTCAATGCTTTCCTATCCAAGATTATCTTCCAAGTCATTGACATCTACCAAATTTGGTTCTTCAGAAACCTAATCTACTAAAAGATCAATATTATCTATGGGAATTGGATTAGTTAAACTACTTATGCTATTAAGACTCCTAGTAAACAATTAAATTTAATTACTAGAAAATTATAAGAAATTATATCAAAATTAATAATAATAATTGTTGGATCAAAAACATAAACATGCTATATTTGGATGAAATGGTAGATTTCAAAACTTTTTAGAAATCAAAATTGCAGTGGAAGCAATATAACTAAAACAACATACCAAGTCATACATGATACGGTCTAAGAAAAATAATTTACATAATAACGAGACAAAAAATTTTACCGATTCCTTCGCTACAGCTTTAACTCCTTGCTGTGCTATCTTATCCTCGGCAATGTATCCACTCCAAGGTGATGTATTCTCTTCTCGTTATTATATCCTTAACCAATCCGATCTACCACTTGTTCTCCTTAGACAACTTGGTTAACAAGATCCTTAAGAAACATTTGAAGAGATTTTTCCTTTGAAGAATGAAGCCAAAGATGAGACACCTCTCCTGCAATTTTTGGCTAGCACATGCAAGATAGGAGAGAGAGATATAAATTCAGCAACACCTTGTCTTTTCTTCTCTCAATTTCGGTTAAGCCTCAAAGGATGAAGTGAAGTGCAACTAATGCATCACATCCTTCCTTAATCAATCATAAAGAAGCCAATAAATGAGACTATTCTCATTTATTTTAAGATGGTTATATGAAAAGACCAATAACCTAAAAATCACATCTCATTTTCGGTTTTGTGTGATGAAAGAAGGAAGATGGTTCATCAAATGCACCTCTTTCTTCTTTAATCCAATGAATGCCAAATAATGATAAAATCATTGCTCCGTTTAATGATGATAAAGCATGCTAAAAACTATCTTAAATATAGCAAACCAATGTAACATGTGCAGCTGCATATTATGCCCATTAAAACCAAAAATCCACATCATTTTATCTTTAATAACTTTGTTTTAATTTAATTAATCAAATTAAACCAAAGTCTAGCCCATTTCTAAATATTCATATGTGTTTCTAATTAACAATTAATTAAAGTAAGCCCAACATTCAATCATAGGCTTTAAAACCTCTATTTCTATGTCTTACATTGCTTGATAACCTTCCTAGAAGCCAAATGGAAAATCTAATTGGAATTATATAATTCAAGCTCCAATAAGCTCGGAATTAATTTGATCTCATTAGAATTAATTCTAACTTATTAACTAAATGTCATTCCACTAAAGATAATTAGTTGAACT
Source organism: Erythroxylum pedicellare (assembly GCA_027563575.1). Lineage (NCBI taxonomy): Eukaryota > Viridiplantae > Streptophyta > Magnoliopsida > Malpighiales > Erythroxylaceae > Erythroxylum > Erythroxylum pedicellare. The sequence goes on from JAOQMP010000006.1 coordinate 32,255,332, forward strand.
CTTGAATTACTAAATATTATGAGAACACACATTTCAAATAAGATGTACAATTACAAACTCTAATATGAACCATATTATAGCCATCCACACAATAAAGGGTAAAATTACCGCTTTGCCCTTATGTTGGTTTTTTCTTCTAGATCCCCTGTTTTACTCTATATGGTGATTAACACACAAGATTTCATTTTAGTGTTAAGACTTGATGGGTAGCTAGTTCATCAAACTACTGGTGCCAGTTTAATCAGCAATTTCTGTAAAACATTTAGAAGTGATGATATCACTATAAACTCTTTATTTGAGTAAATGTTCCCTAATACAAGTTTCAATTAATAATTCCAACATGTAGACACTAGATTGATACTTTGTAAAATCCATTATGATCATATCAAAAATTATAATGAAACTTATATGAGTTCACCTCTCATCAAGATTGTGGTCCATAATAAATGAATGCTTAAGTTGTATATTTTAAGATTAAAGTAGTGACCCACTTTATTCTTAAAAACATACTTAATTCCAAATTCATTTAATAGTGTCATTATCGATAGTTAACTACTATCATGATATGAAACCCATCATTTCCTTGAAGTAAACTCTTTTACTTACTCGAAGATAAATCGCAACACTACAGTCTAAACTATAATCAAATGACCAACTTGATTATTCAACTGTGAATCAATTATTTTAGATTCTAATAATATACATCTTTCTTATACATCTTTATGTATATGTATATTACTTACAAAAGAATCTCGATACCTTATGACTAGATATATAGTGCTCATACAAATCAAACCCAACTCTTTTGTTTTATTAATAATAAATATTTTCATTACAAAAGTAACTGAAAGAAAATTAAGTTATAAGTAAATAAACTTGCTTTCCAGGACACTATATTTACATAACTCCAACAGTAATAAGAGCTTTACTTAACCTCTAGGGTCTCATACAATGTAAATTAAGATCTTTTGACTTATAATAATCCATTTTTTAGTCATTTCTGCATATATGGTAAGAGTCATATGCCATGGCATCAACTCCTATTTATTTGGATCATATGTCTTTTATAAATGCAACATTGTATAGATCTTTGTCAAAACATACTTAATGTTTAACCTAATTTCACTTATCTACTCTTAACTTTATCTTTTTGAACATATGATCACCTTAAGCCAATTTTCTTTGGACTTATCATCTAAGTTCGCGTACATGATTTAAGTTTCTTACTTTAGCTTTTAATTAGCTCCTTAATAATGCACTCGAAACCCACCTATTCTCTAGTCATCACAAAGACTAGAGTCAATTACTTATATGAGGAGATCAATTTTTATATCTAACATACTTTTTGATTTATGTAAAAAAAATATGTCATACAATGTAAACATATTTTAAAATCAATTATGAACTCTTTTTTCTTAATAAGCATTATCAAATCAAATATGACAATACATTAAATGAACATACATAAAGAAATATTAATCAATTGCATTTCAATTTCTATGTAATCCTAGTGACTTCACATACCTATGTATGTACCTCAGGAAATTGGTTTTACCAATAGGCCTACTACCATGTCTCGTGAAGATATATACTTCATGTTCACTTCTCCTCATGCAACTATTACTTTCACATAATTGTATTTGGTGTCTATATATTTGATTTTACAATGAGATTTAGGGTTTTTTGTATACGTGATTACTACTTAACTATCATAGTTTATTGTTATTGGATTAATCTCACTTTAGATGACTCCCAAATTAACCAAGAATCATCTAAGCCACACAACATCTTATACTACTGCTAAAGATTCTATAAATTCAACTTCGTTTAAAGATAAAGCAACATATGATTGTTTTTTACTTATCCATAATATAACACTATTATTAAATAAGAAAACAAATCCAGAGATAGATTTTCTTTCAGCTAAATCTCCTCCCCATCTTACATATACATATCCTTTTATACATAGTTTGTTTCCTTGATAACAAAAAGCATAATCAATAGTATCTTTTTCATACCTTAATATTCTTTTACTGCTTTCAAATGTGCTTATCCTAGATTTGACTGATATATGCTCACGATCCTAGCAATATAAGAAATATATGGCCATCTACACATCATGGCATACATGATTCTTCCAACTACACTAGTATAAAGAATTCTGTTCATTTGTTCCCTCTCTTTTGGTGTAGTTCGGAAAAAACTTCTTGTTGAGACCTTCCCCTTTAGTCATAAGATTATTTATTGGTTTAATATCTAGCATACGAAATCATTCTAAAATCTTGTGAATAAAATTCACTTGAGAAAGAGAAAAAAATAATTTTGAAAGATCTCTTGAAATCTTAACTCCAAGAATGTATGAAGATTCACCTATGTCTTTCATCCTAAATTTAGATTACAACTAATCTTTGATTTGTTTAACAAGCTCACAATCATTACAAACAATCAAAATGTCATCTACATATAAAGATACAATAGCAAATTTATCTTTGGCTTTCTTTTATAGATATAAAGTGTTCTTCATTAAGCATATAAAAATCATATGAAAGGATTACAGTATGAAAGCGTATATTCAACCATCTTGAATACTACTTTAAACCATAAGTTGATTTTAATAACCAACATATTTTATATTCCTAGCCTATCTCAATGAAACCTTTAAGTTATTGTACATATATTTCTTTGTTTATTTCTCCCTTAAAATATCAGTCTATACATCCATTTTATGCAATTTAAGATCGAAGCTGGATATTATAAACAAGATTAGATGAATTGAAGCAAACCTCAGAATAGGTGAAAATGTATCTTTATAATCAATTCCCCACTGTTGTTTATATCCTTTTACCATAGGGTACTCTTTGTATCTGTTAATACTACCATTAAAATTTCATTTTATTTTGACAACCTACTTATTCCAAATAGCTTTACGCTCATTAAAGAGATCAATTAAGTCACATGATTTGAGATTAAAGATTTAATTTTTTTCTTTCCTTGCTTTCATCCGTTCTTCTTTGGCAAGACCATTAAGAGCCTCATATACATTCCTTAACTCATCATCTTTTTATAAGATAATCATGTTTTCCCCTTATATTCAAAAATGATGTCACGGAATCATACTATGATTTCTTTACCGTAAATGTGGTTCATAAGAAATAAACCCATCTATATTTAAATTACTCCCACTTAGACTAGATACGATAGGTAAATTTTCATTGGATCATAATCTTAATGGTCCTTAAGTTAATTCTTCAAGTTATCAATTACTCCTACTTGGATAAAGTCCTTCTTCATTATTCCCAGTAGTGGAATCATTTTGCTTAAGATTTTCATATAAAAATAGTTCGTTTCATATTACACATTGTTTTGGAAAGTCATTTTCTAAGAACATGACATCTTGTAATTTAAATTTAGTCATTCCTTCGTTTCCTTATTCACATATAAACAAATATCCTTTTGAATTTTTAGAGTATCTAATAAAGATAATTTTCTTCCCTCTTGGGCTTATTTTCCATATTTATAAGAGAGATTATAAATGTATATAGCACATCCCCATGGTCTTGGATATTCCATGTTGGGTTTTCTTCCTATCCATAACTCATATGGAGTGCTTGTAGATGATTTTATAGGCACGTGATTAAATACATAAATAGTTATAAGCAATGCTTCCCCTAATAGGTGATTGATAGATTTGCTTGTGTTATTATAGACCGAACCATTTCTAATAACATTCTATTTCATCTTTTTACAATGCCATTTTATTATATGGTTTGAGGAATAGTTAATTTTCTTTTTTTTCATTACACAACATCTTGAACTTATCAAACAAGTATTCTTGTCCTAGATTAGTTCTTAATGCTTTTATTTTTTGTTTAATTGATTCTCTAACAAATTTATATAATTTATGAAATAACTTAATGCTTCCAATTTGTGAGAAATCAAATGGATATGACCATATTGAGTATAGTCATATATAAAAGTGATGATATACATAGCCTAACACCATACCATTACGTTCATTAGATCAAAAACGTCTAAATGAATTAATAGCAATGGATAGAAAGATCATATTCATTTTCCAAATAGCTTTCATGCCATTTTACTAACTAGATAATGCTTACATATGGGTAAATCTACTTGATGTAAATCACTAATTAGGCCTTCCATATCTAAATGACTTACCTGATTTTAACCAATATGGTATAGTCTTGCATGCCACAAAATTGCATCAATATTGGAATTACTAGAAAATTTAAATAAAGAATAATTGATATTTATATTTGCCTAAACAATTTCTAGAATAATACATCCATCTAATAGAAAACCATGACCATAAAAAATATTCCCAAGATATAAATCCATACTACCAATGTGGAAATTTACATTAAAACCCAGAATTATTAAGACCAATATAGAGATTAGATTTTGTTGAATCTTCGAAGCATATAATACTTCATTTAGGATCAAGGATTAACCACTAGGCATGTCAAATTCACATTTTCCAATCTCTTATACAACAACCTTTAAGTTGTCTCATAATTAAATCCATCATGTTTTATACAAGATATTTTGAAATACTAGAAAGGCATTTCTATCCTTCACTATATGTTTGGTTGATCCCGAATTTACAATCCAAAAACTGTGTGATTCAATTGGAAAAACATAATATGAGACATTCACGGAACAAATTTTTGCACAATCTGGGCTTGTTATAATCATAAGCAAAGTAACCAATATTGCCACAATTAAAAGGCCTGACCCTTTTCATGTTATGCTTCTTAAAAAGATGTTTTTGTTTTCCATGCTGATTCCATTTTGCCTTTTTTATTCTTAAGAATAATGGGTATGTTTCTTACCCCTTTTCCATTTTGATCCATCCTGATACTTATCCTTTTGGTTTATAACTCCATGTGAGATAGAACTAACCACATATACCTCGTAATAAGGCTTCAAGAAATTCTTCTTCTAGTATAAGATGCTTTGTAGCATCTTCCATTATTTTGATACTCTCATTATGGGTTAGATGTATCTTTATATGCTCCCAAATCTGAGGTAATGAACAAATAACAACTTGAAATTATTGTTCATCTGATAATTCATGACCAACATCACTTAATTAGCTTATCATGATATACATATGCCTCAAATATTTTTTATTATGTGATCTAGCCATTTCTTATATGTGTCAAACTTAACAGTGAGTGGACATATAATGGGTGCCTCTAAAACGTATCGCTAAAGCAGACCGTATGTCCTTAGCAATTTCATATTTGTGGAAATCATGTATAATATCATTATCTATGTTGCTTAACAATGTAGTACATGCTAATAAATTATTTTTCTTCCAAATTTTATAAGCATCATGCTCCCTTTTTTAGGGGTCGTATTGCCTTCCTTATAAACATTTATAGTTATGTTTAATGGTTTTAGAGCCTCGTGTTTTTCTAGTAAACATTGAATTTTTATATTCCAAATTTCGTAATTGTCATCATTTAATTTCTCATCCTTGTTTAATTCAACAACAATATTCTTATATGGAGTAGCCATAATGGAAACACAAAGTTTCTACAGAAAGAAATAGTATACTTGCACTTTCATGTCATACATACATATATAGAATAATCGAATTTCAATTGTCTATGAAATTGAAAGAGTAAGTATTTTTTGAATCATCATTCATATAATACTTGAATACCAATTATCATACTCAAGAAGTTTTTCAAACATAAACATTCATATAACGTATATTTTGATAATACGAAATAATATCGAATTTGATATACATTAAAAAAACATAATTTATATGGATTATTATTAAAACTTAGTTCAATATGTAACAATGAATCCTGCATGGAATTAAGTCAATGAATTGATATGATAAATTCTTAGAAGCTCGATATGTTATGGTTCTAATAATTTCGAATGGAAGGCTAATCAGATATAAAGTCCCAATCAATTATTTTCTTTGAAATTCTCTAATAAATTTTATCACCAACCATTATATGATTTCACATGAGGCCATTCTAGTTGTTAAAGCATACTTAAAAATTCACTTTCTAGTTGTAGTAAAGTTAAAAGTAAAGTCTTGTACTTCACTTCATCTTTTAGGAAGTCAAATAACCTTCAAAATATAGCTCTTGCATTAAATGATTAATTATAATAACATGTTTTATTATATCTTCTCTAGGAAGAATTGCATATTGAGTAATTACACTAATCTAATGGTAAGTCGTCTCATCTATGTTGTAGTTTTTATAAATCTAGTGGTCCCTTTTATGATTGACATTTTCTTAAAAATACATTTTCAGGAATTAAAAGCCCCTTATATAACCAGAAATCATCAAATAAATGAACTTATGCTCAAAATAAAATTATAATCATTATATTTAACTCAAAATCACAATTTGAATGCAATATGAACAAATCATATTGAAATTATAATTATTTTATTATCAAACCGATCAAATTAAATTTTAAATTAGAAATTTATTTTTAATTCTCATTAAACTAATAATGTCAATTTAATTAGAAATTTATCTCCAATCATATATATGATTTGATTTACTTAATATTGAACTAATCAATTTTAAATTTATAACTTAAATTAGAAACTTATTTATAATTATAATGTTTAATTAGAATTTTATTTCTAATTATTATTCAACTTAAGAACTTAATAATTGCCTATTTTAATTTTAATTAAAACTTACTAATTATTAATATTGAACTAATTAATTTAAAATTTTGTAAATTACTTAGAAACTTTTTTCTAATTATCATTAAATTCATAAGCATAATATATAAAATTTTGGAAACTTTTTTCTAAATTTACCATATTATCTAATATGTAATGTATATTTATTGAGCAAATGGGTCCCTTGAATTCTGACTTCATAGCCCAAAACATTTTCTAAAAAATTTGAAGTCTAAGTCATTATAGATTTACTCCATAGTCTTGTCTTTATTAGTCAATTTAGATGAGTCTAAATACTAATCCAAATATTTGCCTATAGGTTTGTTCTTAACCCACTTATATTGGCCCATTGTTACATTTTTTAGCCTATTTTAAGTCCACAACCCACAATTTGTGAGTATGAAACCATAGAAACTATGATCTCACACTCTTAAATACTTCACATCATATGGCTTGGAGAAAAATGGGAGACAACTACCAGCTTCTCTTGTCTACTAAAGGAAGCTTCACCACGTGACAACCATCAAAGAAAGTAGAGCTAACGAGAGTGATGAAGCATCCTTCCCAAGATATGGTAGTGGCAGTGTGGTTTAGTTAAAGCAATGATGTGTCATCAAAGGAAGCAGTGACAATAGGGAACCTGTTAGACCTTCTTTTTGATGTTTGGTAAATACCAATATTGAACAACATTAGCAACATGATGGTGATATGTTTTGGCAATTTGTAAGGTCCCTTTGATGATATTTAATAACAAAGAAATATATTATGTACACTAGATAAAGATATTTTATGAAAATTGTCCAAACCGTTTGTTAACTACTCAAGTATCCAGATGTCTACCTTAGGCTTATCTATAGTAGTTAAAGTCTACATGATACAAAACGTTGTAAATCCTTAGACTTGTGTGTGCAATGTACTTGGTATTTTCTGCAAACAAATTCCCTTATTCTTCTAAATGTTTTCATTTCCTTTTTGTTATTTAATTCCAAGTGTTTCAATATTCTACATCACTTAGACAGCCTGCACAATGTTACTTTCATTCTTATTTGTGGGAGCATTTTTATTGAATCAAGTAAGGATATTTGGTTGCATTATAGGGCATGAATTGGTGAGTTTGTTAGCCTAAAAAATCACCCTATAATAGGTTGGTATTAGAGAAAAAGTTGCAAGGGAACGTAAAAGATAAAGTATGGGTAGAAATATGGATCAATTAAGGGAAAGAATGGCTCAACTGGAGCAAATTCTTAGACTAGTTTCAGAAGAGGAGGGATTCACCATAACTGCTTGATTGAAGTCAATAACTTAGGCATTGGAGCAAATCCATAAAAGATTTGATGACTTTGTGGGATAGGCAAATAAGAGAGTGTCGGTGATGGAAGACATATTGGCACTTCTTCATACTAATGTTGTCCAACACAATAAAGGAAGTTGAACTAGGGTAAAAGTCCTAGAATTAAATCATTTTGATGGTTTTTTAGATGCTAAGATACTAGAGGATTTCTTATATGATATGGAACTATAATTTCTTACAACAAGGGTGTCGGAAGGTGAAAAGTGATGCTGACTAGTATCTACTTAGTTGGTGATGCCAAGTTATGGTGGCGTACAAGGATGGATGATGATCTAAATATGGGTCGTCAATGAATTGATGGATGGAATGTGCTAGTAAGGGAAATAAAAGACCAGTTCTTTCCTTATAACACCTCCTGATAGTGAGGGAAACATTAAGAAAGTTGAGATATAATAGAACAGTCAAGAATTATGTCAAGCGTTCAACTCTTTGAAGCTAAATATTCGTGACATGATGGAAGAAGAGAAGTTATTTAACTTTCTATCAGGACTTCAATCTTGGGTATAAATTGAACTACAAAGACAAGGTTCAAGACCTCCCAAGTTCCATTGCTACTATTAATCAGTTTGTTGATTTATGATCAAATAAAGACAAGGAAAAGGATTCCAGTGGTAATGGGAATGGAAAAGCTGTAAAAGAAAATTTCTTTTGGGAAAAATGAAAAAGCTTAAAAACTTTCAAACTTCTCAAAATTCTACTCAATGAAATGTTATTTGCTTTATATGCAGCGAATCACATTATGCAAGGGAATGTCCATGGAAGATGAAATTGAATGCATTGCTAGCTGAGGAGGAGGACAATAGCTATTATCAATCCATTGGTGGTAGAAAAGGTACCTAAAAGTAGGACTTCTGGGACCTTTGATGAGTAAATATGATGGCTATATATTAAAGGAAGGGGGCTCATATAAACTTCCTTCGATGATTATATGGGCTGTAAATGGACTTGTAGTCCCATTTTTTATTGTTTCATTAGTAGCAAGGAGGTTTGATGTTTTTTTAAGTTTAAAAATTGGCAGTAGAGGTTGCCACTACAAAATCTTGATGAAATGACATACACGAGTGTATCATTTTGGTATACATTTACCTAACATGTTTTGTTGGAATTTTACAAGGCAAAAGGTGATAAATTGGCCAACTCTGGGAATAAGTAGCCAAGGGCAAACATGTTAGATAGATTCAGTACATTAGTTATTGACGAGGACATCGATTTTCTTTCAATAGTGAGGTTTATGAGACCTTCTTTTCGATGCTTAGTAAACACCAATATTGCATAACTTTGGAACATGATGGTGACATGTTTTGGAAAATTTTAAGGTCTATTTGAAGATATGTAACCATAAAACAATATATTATATATGTTGGAATTATATAATGTATGCTAAAAAATGGGACAACATTAGTTTTTCTTAGCTACTTGGTGTCTATGAAAGTTACAATGTTGTTGCATGTCTCACACTACGTGAATTTTGGAAACCAACTATGATCAAATCATGGGTGCACTGGAAAAATATAATTTTACAGTTTCTAATCAGATCTTAATAATTGAATAACTTGAATATTAAAACTTGAATCATAATATAAGAAATCGTACCTGATTCTATTTTTTTGTTGAAATCCTTTGAAAGCTTTTTGATGTGTCAACCACTAGCTATTCACGTGTCCAGTCTCTAACGGTATCTACAGAGCAGTTTCTTAACTCTTGAGAGGAATTAAGTACGAGTGCTAGCTCCCTAATGTTTATTCATATATGTAGAAAAGGTATTAGGGTTTTTATAACTTCTATTAAAATTAAATACCTTAATTATAATTAAAGTCAAACTCTAATTATAATTAATTTAATTTTGATAAAATCAAATATCTCATATTTGATTCTTAAAGTTTCTCAAACTTTATAACTAACTCAAACTTAATTAAAATTGATTTTTCCTTTACAAACTGCTCTTTAATGTGTGACCTATTAGGTTTTTAATATATTGGCAATGATTATAAATCTAATTCTAATTCACAATTAGAATTTGATTAAAATAAAAAAATTAATTTATCTATAATTCTCCAATTAAACAATTTATAATCATAGATCAAGATTGATGTCTAGCAATATATCATAACCACCTAAATATAAAAAATGACAAATTGATTTGACTGACTTAACCAGTCTATGCATGGTTATGATGTAAAATTTAATCCTTTTGTCATCCAATGTTTCAATTGGACAAAGTATGGATATAGTGTCTACTCTTTTATTTCCAATCATATTTGTTCTTGCAAATTAGTAATTGATTTATAATTAATATTTGAAAACGCCTTTTCAATTGTCAATTTACTCTAGCCAAAGAATTCCATAAATCTATACTAATCAAGAATAGTAGAATATTCTCTCTAGTTACTTTAGAGTGAAGAATCCTTTATTGACTTACTCAACTATCTCTGTACAATTCATATTATATCCAAGTACTATCGACTGAATTATCCTAGGATAGTTCATAAGTAGCATTAAAATATAGTAATTTCCACATGAGATACATTAGTAATCTCAAGTTTAAGGATCAATTATATAACCATCATAACGAGCAAATCCATAAACATAAGCAATATTCTATTTGGGATCCTTATAGTTAGGTCAATTTAGTGACTTATTCTCTAATAAACACCCACAAATTAGTTTATCTCCATGCTTTAATTTATGATATTAATTACTTTCTTTATAAGAAAAAAAAACATAATGTGTGTTGGTTTTACCATTTCATCAATATCATTTCTTGATAAAACTACAACTACGAACATTTAGGAATAATACATAAACGTAAATTAAATCTCATACGTATAAACTCGTCATAATTTCAATTACACAGTAATTATTATAAGGATTTTGTCTTTATTATCAAAACATCAAATGTAATTAACATAATACATAAAGATAAAGAATGTCTTTATTAATTAAACAATAATGTCGTACATTAAATTGAAACCAATCGATTAGCTATAAGGGCATAAACTAACAATCTCCCACTTGCACTAAAGTCAATCGCTTATATATCTAATATCGTATCCATCGATATGATAATCATGTCTCTTCTGAGACAATGAATTAGTGAGAGGATCTGCAAGGTTCTCTTTAGTGGTAACTCGCTCCAATGTTATATCTTTCTACTCCACCATCTCCTTGATCAGTGATGAACTTTTTAATCTAAACTGCCTCTTTTGTCACATCTAACATTGAAATGTACTCTGCCTCAGTTGTTGAATCTATAATGGATGACCGTTTGGAGCTCTTCCAACTTACCGCACCACCATTTAGAGTGAAGATATACCCTAACTATGAACTACTATCATCTTGATCTGACTGAAAGATAGAATCTGAATATCCTTGAACTCTGAGTTTAGCTCCTCCATAGACCAAGAAAACATCTTTAATTTTTCTCAAGTACTTTAAGATGTTTTTTTTACAAAAATTCAGTGTCACTTGCCTGGAATGGCTTAAAACCTGCTTTTTATGCTCAAAACATAAAAGACATCTGGTCTAATACATAGTATCGCATTCATGATTAATCCAATTGTCGAAGCATATATAGAACACAATAAATTTTATCTCACTCTTCTTATGTTTAAGGACACATATCCTATGAGAGAGAAAGCCCATATGATATGGATAAGAATCCCTTCTTGGAATTCCCCATGCTAAACCTCTTTAGCACTTTATCTATGTATGTGGATTGGGACAACACAAGTAATCTTTTCAATCTATCTTTATGACTACTTCTCCCATATCCTTCATGGAGAAGTTATTAGATAACCAAATCTATACATACTCAAGCATTGGTATGCCATTTCTAGTTAGCAATATATCGTCCATATGTAACACTAAAAAAACAACTGCACTCTCATTAACCTTTTTATAGCCATATGGTTCATCCATATTTTTTATAAAAATCAAACTCTTTAATTGTCACATCAAAATGGATGTTCCATCGTCTTAATGCTTGTTTAATTCAATAAATGGACTTTTGTAAATTATACATGATTGGAAAATCTCTTGGACTCAAAACCCTCAAATTGGGTCTTATCCATATCTTCCTGTAAATTCCCATTGAGAAATGCTATTTTGACATCCATTTGCTAGATTTTGTAATCATGATATGTAGTTATAGCCAATAGGATCCTTATAGATTTTAGCATAGCTACGAGCGAAAGGTTTCATCAAATTCAACTCCTTATTTTGTCTTTTTAACCTTTATCCACTAACCTTACTTTGTACATATGTACATTACCATCCATATCTATTTTTCTCTTATAAACCCCACCTGCATTCAATAGGTACAATACCATCAGTTGCATCCACCGAAGTCTATACTTAGTTAATGTACATGGATTCTATTTTAGATCTCATCGGTTCATGCTATTTTGAAGAATCAATGTCAAACATTGCTTTTTTAAAATTAGTAGGCTCAACGTCCCTGAGAGATACATTATCCTTCCCTTTTCAATATGTAAATCTAATCTAATGGGTGGATAATGTATCCTACTCATTGCTTTTTAAAAATTAGTAGGCTCAACATGCCTGAGAGATACATTATCCTTCCCTTTTCAATATGTAGATCTAATCTAATGGGTGGATAATGTATCCTACTTGTGCGTCACAAAATATGTCTCTTGAACCTTTAGTTGTACATCACCTATATCAACTTAAGGTTCTTGTTCTATCTGAATGTGAATTTGTGGTTCTTAAACTTCTTTAAGTTCTACCTCACTCGTACTACTTTCTTTATGAATAAATTCTCTTTCTAGGAATGTAGCATATCTTGAGATAAACACCTTTTGCTCAAGAGGATGGTAAAATTGATGTCCATTACTCTCTTTCAGATAACCCATAAATTTGCATTTATTTGATTTAGCTTAAAGTTTATCAGATGTTAAACGCTTCATGTAAGCATAACATCCCCAAATATTTAAGTGTGAAAACTTTTGTCTTCTACCAATCCATGCCTCATATGGTGTCTTGTTAATCTATTTGGATGGAACACTATTTAGAAGGTCAGTAGTGGTTTTAATGGCATATTCCTAAAAGAAGATAGGAAGGACTTCATGACTCATCATAGAATGTATCATATCTAATAAAGTATGATTTCTCCTCTCAGATACTCCATTATGCTATAAAGTTGTATGAGGAGTCCATTTTGAGAGAATCTTATTCTCTTTTAAGTAACCAAAAAACGTATGGTCCAAGTATTCACCACCTCGATCTGATATAAGAGTCTTAATACTTTTACTAATTTGTTTCTCAATCTTAAGTATAAATTCTTTGAAATTTTCAAATGATTCAGACTTTTGTTTTATTAAGTACACATAACCATATCTACAATGATCATCTATTAACATAATGAAATATAAGAATCCACCTATAGCGCTAGTGGACATAGGCCCACATACATCTAAATGTATTAGCTTTAGTAACTCACTAGCACGTTCTCCATTTCCACGGGATAGTTTAGTCATCTTTTCCAACAAATAAGACTTATAAGTTTCATATGATTCATAATAAAAAGGATTTAAATATACTTCTTTATATAACTTTGTGATTCTAGTTTTGTTAATATAACCTAACCTATAATTCCATTAAAAAAGATGGATTTTACTTACTTAACTTTCTTTTCTTGCTATTTATTTTAAGAATTGGTCTTTCAAGATCTAACTAATATGAACCATTTGTAAGTAATCTAGATGTATGATGTTCATCATCTTTATAAAAAAATAACTCATATTCTTAATAATAAAGATAAATCCACTCAAATATAAAGAAGAAATATAAATGATGTTTCTTGTAATAACTAAAACATTAAAAAAAATTATTTAGTTGTAGTATAAGGCTAGAAGACAAAGCTATACTATAAGTTCCTACAGTTAATGTAGCAACTCCTACTCCATTGCCAACTCACATGTCCACTTTGCCTCTTCTCAATGATCTACTCAATTTTAACATTTGATGTTATTATATATTTGAGAACCATATCTAGTATCTAATACCCAAAAATGTGCAATAGGGTAGATAGATTGATCTCAATCATAAACGTGCCTAAAGATACTTCCTTAAGCTTCTTATCTTTCAGGGTAGGAAGATAAGATGGGCAGTTCCTTTTCCAGTTTCCATTGACTCCATAATGAAAGCATGTCCCTTTGTCATTACTTTTCTTCTTGACACGTCCTTTTGGCTTCACTACATTAGCAGACGCCTTCTGTTTCTGGTTTTGTTTCTTCTTTAAGCCCTTTTTCTTGCTTTTAGAAGATTCCACAACAAAAATAGAACTAGGTTCTTCTTTAGGCACCCCTCCACAGTCTTGAGCACATTCAATAGTTCAGGTAATGATATAACCTTTTAGTTCTTGTGAAAGTTCATAACAAACTATGCAAAGCTCGAACTGAAAGACTGCAACACCAAATCAACGCTTAACTTATGGTTCCCGAAAAACCCTAATTAGGCTTTTCAAAATAAGTAGGTTGATTGCAGATTCTTCTGCCATCTTGCACTGAAATAGTGCCTTGGAGAATTGATATCTCTCCACCCTGCTTTCTGCAATAAACAACTCCTTGAGATGTATAATCATATTAGATGCATCCTTGTTCTCATGCTGCCTCTAAAGCTCTAGAGACATGGTAGCCAACATCACACATGTAGCTTGTTAAACATCATTAATATATTGTTGATACCTTTCCCAAACCTCATCATTCACATATGAACTAGGATCTAGTGGAATTGGAGTGTTGAGAACATATAGTTTCTTTTCTTACTTGAGAACAATTCTTAAGTTTTAAAACCAGTGTGAAAAGTTAGGTCCACTAAGCTTGTCAACATTAATGATGCTCCTTAACATCAAATCGGTGCTGATCTTTTGATTCAATGACTAAAAGATATAAAAAAACAAATATTAGTTTGTACCTGAAATTCAAATAAGATAAGGACTTTAATGAATATTTGATACCTCCACCATTTTATTTAAAATAATAGTTGTCACTATTAAATTAAGAAATTATTAAATAATTTCCTAGTGGGCTAAGATCCTATTAAAAAATATTGATCTTGAGTTTGCTAAACAAACTAACTAAATTTAAACTAAGTAGATAATAATTTTATCAATCACATCTTATGTAACTCTCAGATTTGTTAGGCGATAACTCTTTGCCCAAATATATCATATATATTATTCTTAACCCTACCTTTAAATTCATATAAATATGAGTTTGCTCATCCAAATCGTACAAATTTAGTTGAGTAAGACTCATTAATTTAAGGTAAAACATATTTGACTTAAATTGACCTTATGTTTGCTCAACAAGCCATGCAACAAATGGAATTATGAATTTATTCTTAAATAATGGAAGGCAACTATCGCGTTATTAACATGTACTTAATTTTTAATTGAAGGATTTAAAAGTTCAAAAATTTTGGTCTCACAAAAAATAACATAATCTCATTATATTTATAATTTCTAGCATAATCTAATTATGAAAGAAATCATTCAAAACATTTTCTTGATTCTAATTATTGATTTGATAACTAATTTAATTTAATAATTCAACTTTTGAAAAATTAATTTAAATTTGAGAATATTCCTTTAAAACAATTTTTTAAATAATTAGAAAAACACTTTTTCAATTTTACTAGGAATATAAACCAATTTAACCTTCATTAAATTAATTTAATTAAAATTAAGGCTTTAAAAATATTAAAAAATATCAGATAAAACAAAGTGAGAGACTATGGCTGCGTTTGGTGAACATCGAATCAGCTAAAAAATTACCTGATTCATGTCTTTTAGCTGTTTGAAAGTTTGTTTGGTAAGAACATAAACAACTAGCTGATTTATACCAAAACGCTGATTTTAGAGAAGCTGCTATTGATCAGCCTTTTGAGTAGCTTTTTCATCTTTAGCAAAATATGTGGAAGTGAAAAATTAAGTATACCCTTCTAAATAAATAAAGTTATACATTAATTAATTTTTGTAAGTCAATTTATGCCTAATTACAATTATATTTTATATTTGGATGTATCATTATTATTATTATTGTTGTTGTTGTTGTTGTTCTTCTTCTTCTTCTTCTTCTTCTTACTATTATTATTATTATTATTATATGTTTTATATTTTTTATTAGAGTTATAATCTTAATTTTTGTAAAATTAAATATCTAAAATCTAAATTTCTATAAGAATATTTAACGAAATACTAAAATATATAATAATCATACCCTTAGAATTTTTTTTAAATTTATGTCATCATATGTTATTTTAAATATAAAGAATTAATATTAGGCGACTAATTATAACAAATATCTTTAACAAATAGCTAATGTAATCTGCTAATCAAATCAGCTATCAACTAATAGCTAATACAATCAGCTGATTACAAAACAGACCTTCTAAAACCTATCTGAGTCAACAGAAAACGTGGACTGCACGCACTAGCCCGTCTGCTCCCAGACGCTTTTCCGAAACGTTAGGCGCATGTTTTTCACAGGTGATAAGGTTTCATCGCTTTCTGCGCGTTGCTGCCCTTGCTGTTCATCTGTCCACGCCGCGCTACCTGCTTCTTAGCCGTTGGTGATTCCACGCTTTGCTTGTTCCAGTTAAGGGCGTTAACTGCCCTCTTCACCAATGGCGAGTTGCCACTGGTGCAACCCATCACTAGCGACGGTTCGCCACTGGTGGGTAAACCTCCAGTGCACAATGATTCATTTTTAAACCAAGCAGCACAAGCCAAAATTTCAATATAAACATAGGCTGCAGAAACGGGTAGTATCACACAAAACAAAACAAAAATGTGGGCGCATATACGTGCATTCCAGACCAAAATAATAGGCATATACAGTTTCCAGAATCATCCCACGCCCATAAAGCAAAGCCAGAACAAACGCAAGCAACAGGCAAACTAAAATTTTGCGGAAGCAAACAAAAGGGGTGGCATAAAACACTTTCGAGATTAGTTAAAACTTAACCTTATTTTTTCTTAAATTAATAACAATCAAATGCTTAATTCAAATTAAACAATTAAAGGAGACTATGATATCACTGATAGAAATTAATAGTGTTCAAATTACGGGCGTAGCAAAAAATATAAAATTTTATAATTTTCGATCGAATATCGATAATTGAATAACTTGAATCATAAAGTAAGAATTCGTACCTGATTATTTTCTTGTTGAAATCTTTTGAAAGCTCTTCGATGTGACAATCGCGAGTTGTTCATGTGTCCAGCCTTTAACGATATCCACAAAGCAGTTTCTCAATTCTTAAGAAGAATTAAGCAAGAATACTAGCTACCAGATGCTTATTCCTATTTATAGAAAAAGCATTAGGGTTTTTATAATCTATATTGTTATTATTTTTTTCTTGAAATTGTGGTGGATCCGAATGGTACTTGATTCGATAAGCTCACGGTGCGACCCGAATTGGATAAAAATGAAAATCTGTGTTGGAAGCGAAGGACTTGGGCCATTAGGATGAGATCGTCCCTGATTTTACAAGGGTTATGGAAGGCGATTGATGAGGATTTTCCCCAAGGTATGAGAGAATCAGAGATGTCAGATTTGAAGGAGAGGATGTTAAGTGCGATTTTCGTGAGTGTTACTGACAACGTCCTTTGCGAGATCGCTGCTGAAGATTCTGCAGGGAAGGCGTGGAAGAAGATGGAAGAATTGTATTCCGCGAAATCTCTGACAAACCGCCTCTACCTGAAAAAGAGGTTGTATAATCTCCAAACGAATGAAGGTACACCCATTAAATCTCATCTTGATGAGATCAATTCGATAATTATGGACCTTAAGAATATAGATATCGTAATTGATAATGGGGATCAAGCCTTGATTGTGTTATGCTCATTACCACCATCTTATGAGACGTTTGTTGATAGACTGTTGTATGGAAAAGATAGTATTTCACTGGATGATGTCAGTAATACTTTGAAGTTTAAAGAGTTAAAAAAGAACTTTCTAGAAAACAGGGCAGAAGCTGAGAGTTTAGTGAATTAGGGAAGAACACAAACGAAAGATTCTTCTAAGAAGAAGTCTAAGGCTAGATTGAAGTCTATAGCAAAGAAGCTAAACTGTTTCGAGTGCGGAGAGCAGAGTCATTTTAAGAGAGACTGTCCTAAGTTGAAAGAGAAGGAGGGGAGGCAGAAGGAGGAGAATTCTGCTAATATTGTTGATACTCATGGTTCTGATGACAGTGACGATGCAGGTGTGTTTGGCAAACAGACGATCAAAATTACTCTCAACTGTGGCATTTATGTCTTGGTCACATGAGTGACAAAGGATTGTCTATTTCAAGCAAGTAGAATTTGCTGGACAAGTACAAAAATGAAGCCTTAGACTTCTGTGAGCATTGTGTGTTTGGCAAACAGACGATGGTGAAGTTCAGCAAGAAGGCAGTGAACAAGACCAATGATAAGCTGGATTACATACATTCAGATTTGTGGGGTCTGAGCAGAATTCCTTCAAAGCGTGGTGCTAGGTACTTTATGACTTTGATTGATGATTACTCTAGAATGGTATGGGTGTATTTCCTGAAAAGCAAAGATGAGGCTTTTCCAACATTTGTTAAGTGGAAGACGATGGTTGAAAGGCAGACAGAAAGAAAAGTGAAGCGTCTTCGCATCGACAAGGGGTTGGAATTTTGTAATATCGAGTTCAATGACTTCTGCAGAAAGGATGGCATAGTGAGACACCGCACTTGTGTAGGCACACCATAACAGAATGGTGTTGCAGAACGGATGAATAAAACGCTTTGTGACCGAGCATGAAGCATGCTCTCACATTCAGGTGTCAGCAAAGAATTTTTGGCTGAAGCAATTAATACAGCTTGCTATTTGGTTAACAGATCTCCATCTACAACTATTGAGTTCAAAACTCCTTTTAAGGTATGGTCCAGTTCACCTGTTGATTACTCTAATTTGAGAGTATTTGGTTGTCCTGCATATGTTCATGTGAGAGATGGTAAGCTTGAGCCAAGGGCAAAGAAATGCATATTTTTAGGATATGCATATGGAGTAAAAGGTTACAGGTTGTGGTGCACAGGTCAGAATTCTCCAGGTTTTATTATCAACAAGGATGTGACTTTCAATGAGTCTGCCTCACTGGATAGTTAAAAGGAGAAGACGATAACAAGATCACATCACGATGTTAGAGATCGAATGGAGCTTGAGATGAAACTCCACTAGCTCAATCTAGTAATTTAAGAGTGGAGGCGGTGCAAGATGTTGATGTTCATGATGCGCCTGAGCAACAACAACCGTATAGCATTGCAATAGGTAGAGAGAGGAGACAGATCAGACCACCATAAAGGTATGCAAATGTAGCTGATGGAAATCTTATTGGATATGCAAACCTTGTGGCTTTTGCTTTGTCAGTTGCAGAGATAGTTGATGTGTAGGAGCCTAATAGCTATAAAGAAGCTATTTCAAGTTCAGATGCGGATCAATAGATTGGTGCTATGGGTGAAGAAATTGAGCCTCTTCACAAGAATCAGACTTGGAAGCTTGTTCCATTGCCAAAGGGACAGAAGGTAGTAGGCTACAAATGGGTTTTCAAAAAGAAAAAGAGCAATTCGAGGGTTGAAGCACCTAGATACAAGGCAAGATTAGTGGCTAAGGGTTTTACTCAGAGGGAAGGGATAGATTATAACGAAGTGTTCTCTCCAGTTGTGAAGCACAGTTCTATTAGGATCTTGTTAGCTATGGTGGCTCTTCACAACTTAGAGTTGGAGCAGTTAGATGTGAAAACTGCATTCCTGCATGGTGAGTTAGAGGAGCATATTTATATGAGCCAGCTTGAAGGGTTTGTCGCTCCATGTATGGAAAATCATGTTTGCTTGCTTCAAAAATCCTTGTATGGTCTGAAACAGTCCCCTAGGTAATGGTATAAGAGGTTTGACATGATTCATAATGGCTTTACACGAAGTGCATATAATAGTTGTGTGTATCATAAGAAGCTTGCAGATGATTCTTTTGTGTATTTGCTATTGTATGTGGATGACATGCCTGTTGCTGCTAAAAGCATGTCACAGATTGTTTTGTTAAAGAAGCAGTTAGGTGAAGAGTTTGAGATGAAGGATTTGGGTGCAGCAAAGAAGATTTTAGGGATGGAAATAACACGAGATAGAAGTGTTGGGAAACTTATGTTATCTCAACGGTCCTATGTTAAGAAAGTCCTTCAGAGGTTTCATATGACAGGTTTCAAGCCTGTATCTGTCCCGCTTGCTTCCCATTTCAGATTGTCTGCAGACTTCTCGCCGAAGACAGATAAGGAGATGGAACAGATGTCGAGTGTTCCATATTATAATGCTGTGGGTTATATTATGTATGCTATGGTTTGCACTCGTCCTAATATTTCACATGCAGTCAATGTTGTGAGTAGATACATGGCATCTCCTGGAAAGGAACATTGGCAGGCTATGAAATGGATTTTGAGATATCTAAAAGGTACGATAGATATTGGTTTGACTTTTGACAAGGCCAGCTTGTGCAGTTCAGTTATTGGTTATGTTGATTCAGATTATGTAGGGACTTGATAAGAGGAGATCGCTGATAAGTTATGTTTTTACTCTTTCTGGAAGTGTCATTAGTTGGAAGGCGACTTTGTAAGCTGTTGTTGCATTCTCTACTACAGAGGCTGAATATATGGCTGTTACAGGAGTAGTGAAGGAAGCTATTTGGTTACAGGGTTTGGTAAATGATCTTGGTTTGGTTCAGGATAAGACTTTAGTGTCTTGTGATAGCCAAAGTGCCATACATCTTACCAAAACCAGATGTACCATGAGTGTAGAAAGCATATTGATGTCAGGCATCATTTTATTCGGGACATTGTATCACAAGGTGTGGTTGATGTGAAGAAAGTGTGTACAAATGATAATACAGCTAATATGATGACCAAGGTAGTCCCAATTAACAAGTTTAGGCATTGCCTAGACTTGATTGGTGTGTGCAGTACTGAGTAGTGCCTTTGCGAGGGCTATGCACAAGACAAAGTGATAATTTTCTTGTTGAAGAAGAGAATTCAAGCCAAGGGGAAGATTTGTTATTATTTTATCTTGAAATTGTGGTGGATTCGAATGGCGACTTAATCCGATGAGCTCGCAGTGCGACCTGAATTGGATAAAAATGGAAATCTGTGTTAGAAGCGAAGGACTTGGGCTTATAAAGGAAATAAAGACCTGGTTGTAAAAGGGATCAACTTGTATTGTTTTTCTTCATAGTGAAAATACTCTCTTTGCTCTTACCCAAGGACGTAGGCTTCATTGGCCGTACCTCGTTAAATCTTTGTGTCATTCTTTATTTACTTCCGCTACGTTGATTGTGTGATTGTGCGCGTGAAATATAACAAAACACAAAAGGGATAAATAACTCTCTCAAACATTCCATAATGAAAGAATTAGTAATAAATAGGAAGTCAATTATCTTCGGCTTCTTTGAGACAAAAATAAAGACCACAAATTTAGAAAGGATTGTCTTTTTTGTGCTTAATAAAAGACAATTACTACTCAGTTACTTCATTATAATGGTCGGATCATCTGCTTATAGATGCAACTTTTATTGCCAACAACAAATATAAGACATTTAGCCAAGTTGACTATAATCAATTGATATACACTTTTTTTTCTATTAAAGGAGAATTTGTAGGTCGAGTATATGACTCATTGTAATGATGTTTTGTAACTTTTGCTAGTATTAATACAATTTATTTTATTTTTTAAAAATAATGATTAGATCACGTGAGATTTTATCTATATTACAGAAATTATAATTCAATTACTTAAAAACCTTATAAAAATAAAGCTAACATATTATGTTGCAAATTATAATATAATGGATAAAGCTATAATATGTTGATAAGGATGTATATATGCTTTGTGCGTGGGTGTGAGTAGGATGGCTATAGATGCTTATGTTTCCAACCATTTTATTTGGCTAATTTTTCTTTAAATTATAGAAAATTGGAATAAATTAGACCTAATTTATATTAATGTAAAAGTCATCAATATTAATCAATGATTAAAAAATTAATCCGATTAGACCAATTTAACTATAAAAGTATTAAAATATGCAATTTTTTAGTTTAATTTACCTTAATAACTCTTATTCAATTATACCTCAACCTTTTCGATACATAATATCCTTCAATCTTATTTAAAAAATTTTAATTTTATTCAATTTTTACTGTATACCAGTTTTATAATGATTTAATATCTGTTGAATCTTTAAACTTTAAATCTTTTATTTTATCGGTTTAGTTGTCAATCTAATTTTTAAAACAATGAAATTAATTACTTTTAGGAGGTGAATTCCTTAATGTTGGTTGAAGCATCTTATTGATTTCACCCTTAAAGGGTTAATTATTAATTTTTTGATTTGAAAATTTTTAATGGAAGTCACCGGCATTGACTGCTCTAAGTCAGGACCCTTAATTCTTAATGCCACCAACTTTCAATCTAAAAGATTAAAAAAATTATATTTAAGGATTATATTTTATAATTATAAAGAACTTTTTTTGGTACTAAATGTGTGGTGTGTGCAATTTCTTTTTTCTTTTTTGGGAAAGTTATTTTTTAATTGTTTTGTGGAGCACTTGTTGATATTTTATCTCTTTAATTATATATCTTTTTATTCCACTGCTTAAAGTGCATGGAGCCCCATCATCGATTAATTATACGTGTAAACTTTATACGGCGCATATTCATTAGTTTCAAAATCGAATCGAAACGAGAATTTTTTCGGTGGATCGAAAAAGAAATGCAAATAAGATTAAACAATAATAAAAATAATAATTAGGCTATCTGAATTTTACAGCCTCCACTTCCACTCCTGAAATCGATTATACATTATTTAATCAGTTTTGATGGCTGAGTTATTCAATGCTTATTATTATCGTTAGTACATTCGTCAACCACAGATTCTGATTCCTCTATATTGCTTCTCTCTCTTCGTTCTTTTCAGTGTCCCACTCTTTTGGTTACAAGTTGAAGGATTGCTAGTGGCAATCAACAAAATTAGGTGAGTGCAAGGAGAAGATTCAAGTTAGGCAAATATCAAATCATAAAAATGGCTAACAAGATTCGTGATTAAGGGGGGAAAAAAAAGGTTTGTGACTATTATTTAGTGGTTGTTACTTATTACTATTATAGATTGTAAAAGATAGTATTTTAATAAAAATAAAATTTTTATTTAATAAAGACAAAACCACTGATAATCATCAAAATGAATATACTATATTTGTTATTTTTCTGACGAAACTGAAAAAAACAAAGAAAAGAAACATGGGTATGAACCGCAATGAAGAGGTCATGGCTCAATAGTCCAAAAGCCATCCAAAGAGAACTTGCAAGGAATGAGAAGAATGATAGGTAAAATGGCATGAATTCCACGCCTTTTGTTTCTATCACTTTCTTCTGCAAGAGAAAGTTGACGGAAAGTCAAGGGACAGGAACAATTATGAGATGCAAATATTCATTCGGAATATATGTTACAAGCGTCATACTTCTTTTGATATTTGCTTATAGACATATGAGTAAATTGATTGGATTATAGCATTTTGTTCTGATTCTGAGTAGGCTCCAAATTCTTGGGTAGGTTACGCTTTGGTAAGTAGTAGGCTTTAAAAGGCTTGAAGATCGAAGAAGAAGGAATGTATGTAGGAATATGTTGAGATTTCAAGTGTGATTGAGAATTTCACATAAAAGAGATGGAATTAATAAAGGACATATAAGTAGAAATGACTCA
>JAOQMP010000006.1:32279233-32292947 GCA_027563575.1 Erythroxylum pedicellare
TGACAATGAACATTTTAAATGGTTTTGCTTGTTATTCGTTATAAACTTGTTACCCACGAGCTTTAAGCTCACCCCCCATTCCTTCCCATCTCTAAGTGATGAGCAAGAGATCGAGTGAAAGATAATCGAGGCCTCACTCCAAAATTTGCATCTTTTGTGTTTTAAACTAGATTTGTAACCACAAGACTTTAGTTGCATTTTGAGCAAATTACTGTTCATGTATCTTTTCGTATTTTGGAAATTTTGAGATATTGATGTATTGTAGCTGAAAGTGCCTGCTAAAGATTTGTAAAAACTCCTATATTTTGATGTTAATGAAGTATGTTTGTGTTTTGCCGATGATATATCAAATTTGTTCATTGCATTTTCAAGTTTTCCATAAGGGTGAGAATTTGTGATCTGGATTTGAGGGAAATACTATATTGATCTAGGCTGAATTGGATAAAATTGTCTTCTTAGAAATTGTAATTTATTTTTCTAGATTTACAATGATATATAGTATGAAATTTTTGGACATTGGAGTTGATAGATATGATTATTAGAAGTTTGGGATGTTGCATAGGATAGACTTTCGGGACAACTATAGTATTTCGAAATTGTGACCCTTATAGAGGCAAATTTTGTTTCTAAGTCTTCATGGAAGTTGTATCTAGAAGTCTTCTTTAAAACGATCTTTGAATGACCTTAATCCAATAATTGTAGTGAAAGTTATATCCTTTTTTCTAAAATAGGTCTTAGAAAGAAAAGCAAAGGAGGAAGAAGGGAAGCAACTCGCGATCGCGAATTGCCTGGTGTTACCATACCTGAACAGCTCTCACTCTTTAATCATAACTTTGTCGTACGAGCTTAAAATTACCTGATTTTTAAAGCATTGGATTCGTAAAAAATTGCTCTACCTCTTCATAAAAATTTGTAGCTTTTAATATTGATTCAAAAAAGATTGATCAAATCAAAGTGAGGGTATCGATTGGAAGAACATGAATTGGACATTTTTACTAAACATGCTTCAATATTTTGATGATATCTTGATATTTAGAGCTCCAAATGAGATGATTATTATTTTTAAATAAACTAGAGACATAGAGCTACAAATTATCTGAAGGAATCGAATTTTAATTCAGTACATAAGACTTTTAATTTCTGGAGTGAACTTGGGTATAGTGTAGTATTTTAGTGCAAAAACAGTCCGAAAATGTTTGGGCTATAACTTTCAGATTTTTGAGCAAAATTGAATGATTTTTATGTGATTAGAGACTTAAGCCAATGGAGAACAAATGTTCTAAAGAAGTCCAATTGAAATTTCAATTTGAGGTTTCCTAAAATCTGTTCAGAAATAGAAGAGGCAAGTTCATTTTGATGATTGACTGGCGTGGGCAGGCCACCCTTGTGGGATGCGCATCTAGATGTCACTTAGGACATCAGGCACATGACTCGCAAGGGCGGGGTCACAACAGTTTTGCCACTTGGCAATTTTCCTAGTCCAAAAATACCCAACAATTTTTAGAAATTTTTCCTAAAACTTCAAAAATTCTAAATCAACAAATACACTCTCCAAATTAATTTTCAACACTTAAAAACCACAATTCTCAATAGAAATCACATTTAGAAGCAATTATACCCGAAATGTCCATGAATTCATGTTAATTCATTTTGATGTGTGCAAAAATTCAAATTCATGTGCTTATATGCTAATATTATGCATGAGCATGAAATCGATTTTTTAAATCTCTCTTTGAGCTCACATGTACCAAATTTAGGGTTCTAACCCTCAGTACGGGAACGAGATGTTACAGTGGATATTTTTTTAATTAAGAGATTGCAAACTCCATAACTCAATTAGGGTTTATGATTTAGGGTTTAACAATTATAACTTGAGGGAGAGTAATCGCCTCTTTGATAGTCTAGAACTGACACCACAATAACGCATAAATAACTAGATTCACATTAATGATAGCAAAATCCCCTCTCTTATAGCTTAGTAATTCCTCTTGAGTGATTTTCATTGTGATTTGTGTGTTGCTCAATTTACCTTATATGTGCTTTAATTTCCCAAATTAAATTCGTGATAATCAAATAAATGTATTTACTTTTGTATGCATTATTATTATTTTTCATTTTATTAATTTTCTACACTTAGATAATATAGGATTAGATTAGTTCACCCTCCTCGTGGGATCGACCCTTCACTTGCTGCAATTCACGACTCATGCTCTTACAATAATTGAAGGCTATAAATTTTAAGACTCGACACCTTCGATTAATAACAATACATTAAATGAGCAAGTGTAAAGAAATGTAATCAATTACATTTTAATATCTATGTAATCCTAGTAACTTCTCAGGTCCAATGTATATTTCTCAAGAAATTGGTTTTGTCATAAGGTCTTCCACCATGTCTCGTGTAGATATATACTTCGTGTTCTCTTCTCCTCATGCAATTATATCTTTCACATAACTATATTTGGTAACTATATGCTTGGTTTGACAATGAAATTTAGGTTCTTTTATATAAGTGATTGCAGCTTGACTGTTATAGTCGATTGTTACTAGATTGTTTTGCTTTTAGTGACCCATATATTAACTAAGAATCGTCTAAACCATACAACTTCTTATATTGCTGCTAAAAATGCTAAAAAAATCATCTTCCAATTGTAGATAAAACAACACATGATTGTTTCTTACTTTTTAATGATACAACATTATTATTAAGTAAGAAAAAAATATAGAGGTAGCTTTCTTTCATCTAAACCTCCTCCCTATTTTGTATGTGTATTCCTTTATATAAATAGGTTGTTTCCTTGATAATATAATGCAGAATCAATAGTACCTTTTAGGTACCTTAATATTCTCTTTACTGCTTTCCAATGTGCTTATTTAGAATTTGACTAATATATGCTCACCATTCCAACAACGTAACAAATATCTAGCTTTATACATATCATGACATACTTGAGACTTACAAAGGTACTAGAATAGGGAATTTTGTTCTTTGGTTCCCTTTATTGTGACGTAGATGGGTAAAACTTCTTGCTAAGACCTTTACCTTTATCAATAAGATTATTTATTATTTTGTAATATTGCATATAAAGTTGTTTTAAATTCTTTTAAATATAAGTCAATTGAGAAAGTGTCAATAATCTTTTTGAACGATATCTTGAAATCTTAACTCCAAAAATGCATGCAACTTCACCAATGTCTTTCATCTTAAATTCAAATGATACCCAAATTTTGATTTTCTTGACAAACTCACTATTATTACAAGCAATCAAAATGTCATCCATATATAAAGATAATATCATAAATTTATCTTTGGATCTCTTCATATATACATGGTGGTCTTCATGGATTATATGAAAATCATATGAAAGGATTATGTTATGAAAACGTTTATACCATTGCCTTAAAGATTTCTTCAGAACATAAATCGACTTTTAATAACTAACACACTTTATGTTCTTAGCCTATCTCAATGAAACCTATAGGTTGCTCCATATAGATTTTTCTTTTAATTTTTCATTTAGAAAAGTAGTCTTTACATCCATTTTATGTAAGTCAAGATCCAAACTAGCTATTATAGCCAAGATTAGACAAATTAGAGTAGACGTCATAATAGGTGAAAATGTTTTATTACAATCGAATCCCTCATGTTGTGTATATTCTTTTACCATAAGGTATGCTTTGTATATTTTGATACTACCAGTAGTGTTTCATTTTATTTTAAGAAGTCATTTATTACCAATGTCTTTATTCCTATTGGGGAGATTAGTCAAGTCCTATACGTGATTCAAGCTTAAAGAATTCATCTCTTCTTTCATTGCTTTCATCCATTTTTCTTTAGTAAGACCATTAAAAGCCTCATGCATATTACTTGGCTCATCATCTTCTTATAAGATAATCATTCAAATATCCCCTTTTGATTCAAAATGATGTCAGGGAATCATACCAAGATTGCTTTATCATAAACGTGATTAATGAGAAATAAATTCATCAACATCTTAATTACTCCCACTCAGATTAGATACAATTGTTAAACTTTCATTAGGTTGTAATCTTAACTTTCGTTAAATTAATTATTTAATTTGTAATTACTTTTAATTGAATAAAGCCCCCCTTATGATTGCCAATAATGGAATCATTATGATGAAGACATAGAAATAGATCCTTTTCTATTTCACCCTATTTTGGAAAGTCAGTCTATAAGAATGTGACATCTTATGATTCAAATTCAGTTACTACTTTATTACCTCATTCACTTATGAACACATATCCTTTTAGGTGTTTAGAGTATCTATGCAACATATCTCCATGGTCTTAGATGTTCCATATTGGATTTTTTTCATGTATGAAACTTATACAGAGTGTTTGTAACTAATTTCTTGGGCACATGATTAAGTACACAAGTGGTTGTAAGCAATACATCACTCCAAAAGATGATAAGTAGACTTTTTTGTGCCATCATAGATCTAACCATTTATAATAGTGTTTGATTATGTCTTTATATAATGCCATTTTGTTGTGGAGTTTATGGCATAGTTAATTGTCTTTCTATTCATTTTTCATCAAACAACATCTTAAACTTAATGCTTTTATTTTCTTATCTAATTGATTGTCTACTAAATTCATATACTTTATGAAAAAAATTATGTTTCTGATTTATGAGAAATCAAATAGGCATAACCCTTCCAAGTGTAGTCATCTAAAAAAGTGATAAAGCATACAACCCCATGTTGTCTCCTTACATTCATTAGACTATATATGTTTGAATTGATCAATTACAATAGATAGGAAGTTAGCGTTCCCTTTTCGAATGGCTTTCGTGCCATTTTACCAACCAGACAAAGTTCACAAATAGGTAAATCTACTTGATGTAAATCACCTATGAGGCCATCTTTAGTTAATCAAATTATTTGTTTTTGATCCATATGACATACTCTAGCACGCCATAAAGTTATATTATTGGAATTACTAGATGATTTAAACAAATAATAACTTATATCATTATTTTAATAAACATCATCTAGAATAATAAACATATCTATGATAAAACTATGACCGTAACAAACATGTCTAAGATATAAATCCATACCACCACTATGGACATTTACATCAAAACGAAAACAGAGACTACATTCTGTTGAATCTTTGAAGCATAAAAAAATTCACATAGGGTTAAAGATTGACCACCACACATGTCTTAATTTGTAGATTCCAATCCTTTTTGTAGCAACCCTTAAGTTGTCTCCTACATAAATCCATCGTATTCTATATAGATTTTCTAGAATTCCATAAAGGTTATATCATTTGCAACATGGTTGGTTGCTCCCAAATATGTAACCACAATGTGATTTAGTTAGAAAAGCAGAATAAGAGACATTTATAGAATAAATATCTATACAATAAAATTGTACCTTTTTAGGATTGCCATAATTATGAGTAAAGTGACCTTTATTGCCACACTTAAAGTATTTGAATTTTTTTTAATGTTCTACTACTTAAAAGGATGTTTTCCTTTTCCAAGTTAGTTCCAATTCACCTTCTTTGAGTCCTGAGTATAATGGGTATGTTTCTTACCTTTGTTCCATTTAGATCCACTATGATGCTTCCACTTTCGCTTCTAGCTTACAACTTCATGTGAGCTAGAACTAATTTCATATACCTTAGAAGACACCTTTGAGGCTTCAAAACATTCTCTTCTATTATAAGATGCCTTGTAGCATCTTCCATCATTATGGTACTCTCATTATGAGTTTGATGCCTCCTCATATGCTCCCATCTAAGTAAAGAACAAATCATAACTTGTACTTATTTCTTATATAATAACTTGTAACCAGCATCACACAACTCACTAATCATGTTTGAAATATGCCTCAAATGTTTTTGCATTGTGTGATCCATCTATTTCTTATATATGTCAAAATTAACAGTGAGAGACCTCACTTTACTCACTAAGGTGCCTTTAAAACGTTCAACTAAAACACATTATATATCATTTTGAATTTTGTATTTTTGAAACTCACACATGATACCATTATCCATACTACTTAGTAACAGAATGCAAGCTAATGAGTTTTTTTCTCTCTCTCCATATTTCATAAACATCACTTTCCCTCTTGTGTTGGGCCATATTGCCTTCCTCAGGAACATTTATGGTTATATTTAATAATTTGAGAGCCTCTTGCTCTTCTATTACATATTGGATTTTCATATTACA
Organism: Erythroxylum pedicellare; assembly: GCA_027563575.1. NCBI lineage: Eukaryota > Viridiplantae > Streptophyta > Magnoliopsida > Malpighiales > Erythroxylaceae > Erythroxylum > Erythroxylum pedicellare. Next base: position 32,285,445 of record JAOQMP010000006.1, read on the forward strand.
AATCTCTCAATTGTTGCCATTTAATTTCTCACTCTTTGTTGAGTTCAGTAATAATATTCTTTGTTTTAGTAACTATAGTGAAGCATAAGATTTCTATAGAAAGAAATAGTATACATGTACGTTATTGTCATGTTATACATACATATATTGAATAATCAAAGTTCAATTATCTATGAAATAGAAAGAGTACGTATGTTCTCAATTATCATTCATATGAAAATTAAAAACCAATTATCATACTCAAGATGATTTTTCAAACATAAAAAATCATATACATATATTATGATAAAACTAAATAATATCAAACTTGACATACATTAATGAACATAAGTTATACGGTTTTTAATTACTTTGTTAAATATATAATAACGAACCCTATATGGAATGGAGTCAATGAATTCATGTGATAAAGTCCTAGAAGCTCGCTATACTATTGTTCCAATAATTTTAATTACAAGTGGGTTGGATATAAAGTCCAAACTAATTCTTTTCTTCAAACTTCTCTCATAAAGTTTATCACCAACCATTTATATGATTTCACAATCGGACATTCTAAGTTCTTGAGCATGCTTAAAAATTTACTTTTTGGTTGTGAAGTTGAGTTAAAAGTTGTGTACTTCACTTCAACTTTTATAAAAGCTAGTCATCCTCCAAAATACAATTCTTGCATTAAGTTATTAATAGTGATAATATGTTGTATTAGATCTTCTTTAGGAAGATATTGCATATGGCATAACTGCACTAACATAATGATGGTTGTCTTATTTATGCTGCAGTTCGTGTAAGTCTAGATGACCTTTTTATAATCAACATTTTCCTAAAAAACACATTTTTATAATTAAAAGCTACTCACAAAATCCAAAAATTATAAATAAATAAATCAACTCTTGCTTGAAATGGAATTGTGATTATTATAATTTAACCAAAATAATTATTTCAATAGTATATGAAAAAATCATATTTTAATTTTAATTATTACATTTTAATTACAAACATATTTGTAATTATTATTATGGAACCAATCAAATTAAATTTTAAATTAGAAACTTATTTCTATTTCTCATTATACTAATAATATCAATTTTAATTTCAAACTTATCTCTAATTATATGTTGTTTAATTGAATTAATTTATAATTCAATTAGAAACTTTTTCTAATTATTATATATAATGTTTAATTAGAGACTTATTTCTAATCGTGATTAAACTTAAAAAGTTAATAACCTAAATGTAATTTGAAGTTATTTCTAATTAAAATTCAACTAATTAATATTTAAATTGATAAATTGCTTAGTTTAAGTATTACTAACATCATAGGCATAATAATTGTGGTTGGAATTGTTAAGTTCCTAAGATGGCAAGTGTGAGAAGCTCCTCCATCTCACTACCATGGCTAGTTCCTCTTCACGCCTCCTGCTTACTTCCTCGTTTTATTGCTGGTATCTAATTGTTTCTCATCTTTCCTTTTTTGCTCTCTTAATGCTCTTCCCTTCCCTTCCTCTCCTACAAATGTTTCCCTCACCTCTTACTCATTTATGTTTTCATCACTCCTTTCTCGAGAAAACTATAAGGGAGATTTTATGATTTCTCTTTTCCCGTTTCCCTTCACTAAAATTTGCTATTTATGGAAACTATCTGTTGGTACTTTCCTAAACTGTCATCTAACTTGCTTTCTATTGGAAACTTTTTAACCCTTAAGTAGTGCACATCTGATGAATTTCTAATCATACCCTAAAAAAGTTTGTCCTTAGAGCATAGACAATGCACCAAATCTTCTAGTGCTCTCCCTTTTCCACCTACTTGTCCCCTATCTCCACTTTCCCCTTCACTCAGCCCTAACCTCACTCTTAGAGTTAAAATTCCAGTCTCTATAGGAATCATAAAGACGTCATGGACTCAAGCCATCAGAGACTCTAATCCTGAACTCAAACTCTCTTATTACCCCCTAAGTAATTCTGAAACTTAAATTGTTGCATCACCTTTAGAATCACTCAAATTCAGAGTTGAACTTTAGAATGCTTCTTTAATTGGATTTTTCTTAGATAGAAGAATCTCCTTTCCTGCAATGAAATCCTAGGCAGTGAAAAATTGGAATCCCTAGGTTAGAAATACTTACCTGTAAATGATTAAGACATCTTTCTCTTCAAATTTCAATTCAAATATGAAGCCAAAAAAGTTTTTAAAGCGAGTTTTTACTAGATTGAGTGACCTCGAAAGTTTTGTAGGTAAACCCATACACATGGACCAAGCCATACCTGAAACTAGTAGGATTAACTATGATAGAGTGTGTGTGGTGGTGGATGCAATAAAGTACTTATTAGAGGAGATACCATTACTCAAGCTGAATGATAATATGGAGTTAATAGAAGATGTGGTCAAGGTGTTCAATGCATGGAAGTTGCTTTCTGCATCAACTAAGAAAACCTAGAAGGCATATAGTAGGCTATTTAAGTCTAGCTTTTGTTAAGACTTGAATGAAGCTAAAAATATATAAACTCAAGAAATAGCAATAGCAGCTGAAGAAGAAATCAATACTAAGTAGATAGTATTAGCAACTAATAATGAAGCAATCAACACAAAGGGGAATGGAAATCCATAGAATGATAAAAAATCCCAGGAAGTAGTGGTTTATAGCAATGCCTTAAGGACCCCCACCAAGGTTACTATAGCAACTGATACTTGCAATGATGAAACTAAGTTCATATATGCTAGTATGAGAAGATGTAGTAGAAGGAAAAGGTCCTCACTAGACTAAACCTCATGATTTTTTAAGCATACAATGTCAGCAGTCTTAATTACCCTAAGAAAAACTTTTGTTAAAAGATTTCATATAGGTAAATAAGCATATCCTATTAGGTATCTTTGAGTCTCAAATCAAGTAATACAATTGTAATATTTTGGGGATTTTACTAAGTAAATGAAAGTTAATTCACAACTATGATGAACATCATAATGGGAGAACACTATTTGTATACAATTATACTAGAGTTTTAATTCTTAACTTTACTATTGTAGATCAGATCATTCATCTAAAGGTTCATCTAGTAGAATTGAATTTCAACATCCTCCTATCCTTTATCAATGCTTATAACTACTATTTGCGAAGGTCTGCTCTATAGACTAAGCTTTGAAGTATTGCCCTTATGATAAAGGATACCTGGCTCCTTTTAGGTGAATTTAGTGCCACAATATGCCCTAAAGAGTCAGAACACAAAACAACTCACAAATGAAATTCAAGTGACTGATCTTCCTTATAGAGGTAATTTTTGCATATAGAGCAACAAACAAGATGGCAGTTTATTCATCAAAAGGAAACTAGAAATTTTTTTGACTAACTTGGAATAAATGCAAAATTTCCTCAATCTTAAGCTATCTTTCTTAACACTAAGCTTTTTGACAAATCCCTAATTCTGATCTCCCTCAACTTTGCCAGGAAAACTAACTACTTCCTTTTTATATCTAATAAATTTTTTACAAGCATTACGAGTTTTCATGATGTAGTGGAGAAAGATTTTAATGTTACTATTGGAGGAACTAAACACTTCATCCTTATGAGGAAGTTTTAAAGAATTAAGGAGGAAATCAAGCAATTCCATAAGTAAAACATAGGCAACATTTGCTACCTTGTATCTGTTGCAAGAAAAGTCTTAGATCAAATCCAGTCTACTATGTATAACAATCCCACTTCCACTCAGCTCAAAAACCAGGAGAAATAAGCTTTAGATACTCTTACTTAAGCCTTGGCCTTCCATCACTCTTTGATGAAGCAAATATCTAAAGTGACATAGTACAACATGGGGACAAGAACTCAGGATGTTTACATAAAACAATCATTTCTAGATAAACCACTAACAAATTTGTCTCCATTTGTTAGTCAATTACCATCCTAGATTCTAAATCTAAGATCATTATGGTAGTTGAGGAGCATTTCACCAAACTTTTGTGTTTTACCTCCAATTCTCACTCCTTACCATGATTAATCAAAGAAATCATTCAGGAACAACTTTCCCTATAAGAATTGAGACTTCTCTTTAAATCTATCTGTGAGATCCCACATCGGCTGAAGGGGAGAATGAAGTATGCCTTATAAGGGTACGGATACCTCTTCCCTACAGACACGTTTTTTAAGATGCGGGGAGAGCAAAACCATTTGGGTCTTGGCCCGATGGGTAATCCAAAGCAGAAAATATCTGTGGACAGGTGGTCTGGGCCATTAAAAATGGTATCAGAGTTGGTTCCTAACCTATTGTGCCAGAAAGGACACTGGGCCCTAAAGGGGGTGGATTGTGAGATCCCACATCAACTGGAGAGGAGAATGAAGTACGCCTTATAAAGGTACGGATACCTCTTCACTACATATGCATTTTCTCAAATATGGGAAGAGCAAAACCGTGAGGGCTTTGGCTACATGGGCAACCCAAAGTGGAAAATATCTGTGAACGGACAGTCTGAACTGTTACAAATGGTTTTAGAGCCGGTTCTTGACTCCTTATGTTAGTAAGGACGCTGGGCCTTAAGAGGAGTGGATTATGAGATCCCACATCGGTTGGAGAGGAGAACAAAGTATGCCTTATAAGGGTATGGATACCTCTTCCCTATAGACACATTTTTTTGGTGCCAGAAGAGCAAAACTGTGAGGGCCTTAGCCCGATGGGCAACCCAAAGCAGACAATATCTGTGGGCGGGTGGTCTGGGTTATTACACTATCTCCATCTAAGAGATCAACAAGGCATTTAGATCACTGCACTCAAAGAAAGCTCTAGGTCCAAATAGTTTTAATGCCAACTTCTTCTTCAAAACATGGCATATTGCTAATAAGATGGTTGTGGAAACACTATTAGAATTATTTAAAAAATGTAAGTTATTGAAAGAAGTCAATAGCACCCTGATCACATTAGTTCTTAAAGATAAAAATCTTACTAATTTTAGAAAATTTTGACCCATTGTTTATTGCAACACAATCTATAAAATTATCTCCAAAGCGTTATCGCTGAGATTAAAGGTTATACTTCCTAACCATATTGATTATACAAGGAGTTTATATCCCTGGAAAATCTATTGGTGATAACATTTCCATTTTATAAGAACTCCTCAAGCATTACATAAGAAAGAGAGGTCACAAGAATTATTCCACAAAAGTTTATTTCAAAAAAGCATATGACATGGGGGATTTGTCTTTCCTAATCAATGTACTACATACCTATGGGTTTCCAATACATTTCATAACATGGATACAATAAAGTTTCAGAGTTATATCCTTTAAAATTCTTGTTAATATGGAACTGTCAAAAGCAATCAATGGTGTAAGAGAAATTAGAAACAGGGATCCTCTTTTGCCTTATATGTTCTCATTGGTAATAGAACTGCTCAATAGGCTTCTAACCAAGGTGGTGGAAAGAAATTCTAGCTTTAATTCCATAGGAAATTAAAGAAGTAGAGGATCATAAGCCTATGCTTTTCTGATGATTTTTTTTATCTAAAGATGATTCTAACTCAGTTTCATCCCTTAACATTGCTCTCGAAATGTTTAACAAGATGACTACATTATCTATTAATAAGAGCAATAGTGCTATATTTATATCTAGAAGTGCAACCAACATTGTACCTTTTGTAGTTTTAATTACAAGATTAAGAATTTAGCAGCCACCTATCAGCTATTTAGGAATTCCTATCTCTTAAACTTTGACTACAAGCTTCTGATTAATAAAATCCTTAACAAGATCAACAGTTAGAGATATAAAGATTTTTTCATTATGGGTAAATCTTAATTAATTAAATTAGTTCTTTTTTCCATGGCTATTGACTGGGGATTCCATTTAGTCTTCCCTAGATATATCACCAAGAAGATAGACACAATCTGTAATAAATTCATGTGGTCTGGTCATAAACTAGACTCCAAATGAGGTAGAGTGAAATGGTCTTAAAAATGCTACCATAAAAGTAAAAGGGACTAGGCATTATGGCCTATAAACTAATAATCCTATCTTTGCTTACCAAAAAGACACGGAGAATAATACAAGATAAGCAATCTCTATGGGTTAAGTGGGTAAATGCATACATCATTAAAGAGAGATCCATATGAAGCTTCAAAATTCTAGGAAATGCCTTTGTATTGGTAAAACACATTGTTAAATCTAGAGACAAACTAAAACCATAGTGTGAATACTAGGTTATCAATGGGGAACACTTTAGTTTTGATTTGATCCATGGTCCTTTTATGACATTCTCTATTATGTCCCTGAGTTAGAGGGATTCAAAAGCTCCATCAACTACAATTGTAATGTTACTTGTGGTCTAAGTATATTAAAGTAATGCTCTAATAAGGATTCAAGCTTCTATCCAATCCCAACTTGGTCAGGTAGGTCAACAAAATTAAATGGAAGTTGGAGACTTCAAGATGCTTCTCCATTCACTTAGTTATGCTTATTTATAGTGAGGAGCATCCGTAAGTCAACTAACACCAAGTTATATGCTGTAAAAACTACAATCCTAAGCATGCACACATATTATGGCAAGCTTTTAAACTATGATTAGCCACATTAGATAGGGTAGGAAAATTCCTCCATATGCCCAATTGATGCATCCTATGTAAGAATTATTGAATATCATGATCACTTGTTCTTTTTATGTTCCTACTCTAATAGGATTTAGAGATCTATAATGATTATGTGTGGTGTTAGAAATCCACCTACATTCTGGTCAATCTTTGCATAATGGAGTGCACGTTTCAAATAAGAGACAGATAGATAGTCTACATTGCATTAACTTACCCTATTGTTAGCATATTACCTAAAAGGGAAAATAAAATCTTTAAATCCCTCTTGACTATGGTATAGGAAACTACATAGAGGACTATAAATAAAACCAGAATGCACATCAGCCTCTATAAATATAAGAAAAAATTCAGTAGCAAAATACTAAAGAATTGAAATATCAACCAAGATGAATATTTGACATGCAACCTGACCTAAAATGGTAATTTCTCCCTATTTATACAATAAAAGGTTACTAGGAAAGGCACTGTCTATATGCAATCAATGAAATAAACAAAAGGAAGAAGATTTGCTGGACCCTGTTTCCAGAGCCCAACGTTCCGGAGTCATCATAAGACGTGAGCGCGTGAAGGGTTATTTCCATGAACCCACATTAGCCATCATCTCACAAGTGTGGTGCGCCCACACCAGACAATCACCAAAATATCAAATTTACTACCTCACAAAAATGGTATCTTTAATTCTCTAGTTTAATTTGAAGCAAGAACTATCTCAGTTGGAACTCTATAGAAGAAGTTATGCTTAAAAAACCAAAGTATGTTCACACCTCAATCATGGTCTCCCAACTGACCTCTAACTTTATCTCAATAAAACCTTTTTAAATCAACTACACAAGATAAAAATTTCTATGGAGAAATAGAAACATGTCTTAGGAATCTATTTCTTTAAGAATCACTTCATTTGGAGGTCGGATGGGGAAGTTATGGCCAAAAGAATCCAACATGTGTAT
>JAOQMP010000006.1:32321834-32332286 GCA_027563575.1 Erythroxylum pedicellare
CCTTAAAAAACTAAAATTGTAGGATTTCTTAATAAATGTGTTTTACACTTATTAATTTCTTTAATTAATCTCTAAATAATTATATTATTTTAGTCAATGAATTTTTCTATTAATAGTTTAATACTTCGATCAATAACTTTGACACATATTAATTACTATTTGAAGTAGAAGGATTGAGTATTATGCGTTAGTTGTTATTTATAATAGCAATGTTCAAGATTAACGCTTAATAACATAGAATTAAAGTAGTTTTTTTTCCTTTCCTTCCTTTTTTACTCAAGAATTAATATAGTAAATACTAGTGAATTTATTATTGTTAATATCTTCTTAAATTATATCTAAATATATGATAGATTTTGTAGGTGTTTCAGGTTCAGGTTTAAACCTAGAATCGTAAGTTAGAAACCATGAACCTGATTTTTCAGGTTCGGTTCGAACCGAACCTGAACTCAGGTTTGGTTAACCTTATTTACAGGTTTGGTTTATGTGATTCAGGTCTGGTTCATAGGTTCGCGGGTTTTCTTGAACACCCCTACCTTGGTGCACAAAAACTTGCAACATATGTTGAATTCTAAATTGTACTGCAAGGGAGTAGTTGCACTGGAAAGAAAGAAGATGATGATTTTTGGTTTTAGTGTGAGTTTTACAAAGCAGACATAGTGGATCAATATTCCCAAAATACTTATCTAGCTCTAGTCTTTGCTTAACCACTAACTCGCTGATGAAAGAGGCCTAGGGCTAAGTGTATTATTCTAAATTAGATCAAACCAAGAAACCTAAGGTGACTAAGGTTTGAAAATCTAAAAACGTTAAGTATTAATGAACTTAATAAGAGTTGTTTCCCTCCCAGATTAGCATATCCTCTTCTTGTTGATTAGGATTATGCTGAGGAACAATGCTGGCTAGAATGGAGGCATCTCTAAAATTGCTCAATTAGTTATCATATGGAATGATTGTACTTAATCTAGCCTTAATGGAGATCTTGGCAATAAGATGATTTAGATTATATCTCTTATAACGACGAATTAAATTAGTCCAATTATCAAACCAGATCTAGTTACTTTTCCCATTTCCCACCTAAGCTTTGATAAAAGGATAAATTTGATCCCTTAATCTCAAGATCTATATGATACTCCACAATAGCTCCTCACTTGTTTTTATCTTCCAAAACTTAGTATACAATAGGTAGTATTCATTGATCCATTTAGACCGTAAGGATTCTTTATCCACTAGCATCTTCCATATCCTTTTAAATAGAAGGACATTCTACATAACTTGAATTGAAACTAATCCCAATCCTCCTTCCTGATTAGTTTAGGCAAACATAAGTCATCCTCTTTGACTCGTACTCCCTTGGATACATCAAATTTCCCTAAACATAGGAAGTTTTTGATGTATTTTTCAATCTCCCTAGTTAACTTGTTGGGCATGAATAAATGTGTAAGCCAGTGGACACGTAAGTTTATTAAAACTAAGGATATGAGTCAGAGTCTATTTGTTATGGACAAGAATATGTTCTGCCAATTATTGATTTTGTTATTGAATTTTTCCAAAAGCAGTATACAATCTGCATTTTGTTATGATTTTTCTTGTTAAATTATTGTGTTTGAGAGGCTTGATTGAATTATTGAATTCATGAAATTATTAGAATGATGTAAGTAGTGATTAAATTGGATTCAAATAAGAGAATTTGATAAAGAGATTTGTTAGTCAAATGTATTGTTAAAATTAAATATTTTAATATTTTAAATATAAATTTTCATAAAATATCTAATTGATATGATTATAGATATTATAGAAACACACACACACACACACACACACACACACACACACACACACACACACAATATTTCATAAGAGAAAATAAAAAACTAATATTGAACCCAAACATGGGTTTTTGGCATAAGAAACATATTAATTTGTTTTATTATCAATATTAAGTATTATTTAATATTTTGATTATAACTTTTGATAGGAATATCAAATTATGATAATTAGAGAGAATGAAAATATAAGATAATTGTTTATAATTCATAAGCAGACACCTAAAACTAATAAAGTCTGATTAAACTCCTGGTTAATCCACAATTGATACAGGGTGTATCTTGGTAGGTAAAATAATTCAGTTAGTTGAACGTTGAGTTCATTTAAATGAATTCTTCAATAGTATAAACATTTCTTTTGACTTATTGAAAATAAAGAACAAAGAGAATTGATAGGAGAGGCAATAAAAGGCATAAAAGCTATTAAAGGAGGGGGGATTTCAGTGAGATTTGACATCAAAATTGGAGATTTAATTAACGTTAAGCCATTTTAACATCAAGAAAGAAATTTAAGGTATGTTTCATATGAGTAATTGGTAATATGCATAACAGGATTTTTAGGATGTGCTTTTAATGGTTATATGTTGTTAATTAATGAATTTTGTGATTTATAATTGTTTGCATATTTTAGTTTATCAAATTTTAGTTTAGAATTATGGAAGCACTTTGTTGAGGTTATGGTGGGTTTATAACTTCCTTTAATTTATAGTTTTAGGGGTCTAATCATTTTTGTATGAGCATATTGTTTATGTTATTATTGATATGTAATTATTTTATGATGGTATTATGTGTAATTACATTTTATTATGTAGATTTTTGAGTGTGAATGTCATATATAATCTTTATAGTGTATTTTACTGTATGATGTGAATCCTATAAGGAGTGTATGTCTATTTGTGGTGATGTATAGAGTGTGAATATTTGGAGATAAATGAAGACAAAAACCAACTTATTGGTTGGAAAAAATAGTCAAATCTAGATTAAGAAAAAAAAAGCTAATCTATTGATTAGATCAAATTTATAGAGATAAATTGGACACAAACCAATATATTGGTTAAGATGAATTTTTGCTGCCTATCATAAATAGATACAAGATATTCTATGTATGTTTATGTATAATTTTTACTTCATTAAATGTATTAGTTGTCAATTGTATTATACAAGTGCATTGCTTTTTATAATTATTTACATATTTTTGGAGTTTAAAGTTCACGTAGGCACAGGTATTAAGCTTATCAATTAAGAGGTATTGAGCTAATCAATTAAGTAGTTAAATTTATAAATTTCTTTTATTGATGTATGCTTTCTTGTTCTAGTTATGATTTCAAGTAAGGAACTCAAGAAGGAATATGGAGACCAAGGGAGTTATAAACACATTCTTTATAAAGTTGGTTCCTAAAATGCCTTTACATAGAGAGATATTTAAATTAATCCTTATGAGATTGTTTAGTATTATTTCAATCATTTATGTGTTATAATTCTAGATAATTGATTTATATGTTGGGATGCAATTTATTAATTGGATGAAAATTTATTATGGACTTAATAAGATTGGTCTAAGTTAGGGACATGACATATACACCTAAAAATTTACCTAATGTGCCTTTAATATATAAGATACTATCCTTTTATTAAAAATTATCATTTAATTATTTATCACAATACAATTCAAATCCTTTTAAGGAAAAGATAATTATCATTTTTTGTTTGGTCTTAATAATTAGTGATTATATTGTTACTTTCCTATAGAATTTAATTAAGCACTTTTTTATTATGCATAAAAAATTAAAAAATGAAATAGCATAAGTTGAAAAACCTTGTGTGTTTATTGATGTGTAGAAGCCCAATCGAATGGGCCATCATAGCCCTTAATGGCTTAATGTTACCCTCAAGTCCCACTGTTAGGTTATCCAAGACCTAATGTTAGGCTTGAGAGTAATTTCAAGAAGCCATATGCTCCTATTAATGGCAACCTTTAGGAAGCTGTAATTTCAAGAAATAAGTATGAGTTTTGATTGAACTATTATGGAAAAGAGGTGTTCTTATTAGGTGGAACTAACATATAGATCCACATTCTAACGATATAGTTAGAAAGTCACTCAAGGACAATATTGTTCATACCATATTTAGCTATACTATAAGAGGGCATCAAAAAGTTGAATACAATAAATCCTATGCTTAAGCCATTGTACATCAATTGTTGCCTTCAAAATTTAAAATCCCAACTCTAAAAACATATAATGGACTAATATATCCTACTAGTTACATAATGTGTTACTTATAAATCATAAAGCTATAAGGGCATTAGATGTGTTAAAACATAACATCTTTTCATTAACATTGATGGTTGTCACTATAAATTATCACCAGACTTTATCATACATGTATATTTTATGTTTATATAGCTTAGAGAGCATTTTGAGTCAAATTTTATGAGAAATAAGTATAGAACTAGGGATTTAACAAAATTTTTTAATATTGTTCAGATGTAAAGGGATATGTTTGTTTAACATAAAAGTCACACACTTAACATACTATAAGTGTCTCTATAACCACAATTGCTGAAAGCAAGTAACCTTGTAGAAATAGAAAAAGTGCATAAAATTTCATCAAAATGGAAGAACAAAAACCTCTAGATAGACCTATATTAGAAACCTAGTTAAGGAGGGTTAATAAGAAGAAGGATAAGGAAGTTTCAATGCAAAAGATTAATGAGAAACGAATAAATGATATGCAAAAGTGTGGGCATTATAAAGATAACATGCATGTAGATCTTCCACCACTAAATGCCTCTAAATTATGTTCAAGAGAAAGAGCTATCAATAAATCTTAACTGCAATTATATTTATAGAATGAATTTAGAGAGCATTATATTTGTATTTTGATGTTTTCTATGGGATTTATATTTAACATGACCTATATTTTATTTCATATCTTATTTTAGTCCCTCAATGAAAAAGGAATTAATTTAGGAGATTTAAGCCAAGATACAAAATTTTTTTGTACACTTTTGGCAAAGGAATCATAACATAGTACTAATATATTACCGTATTGCTAAGCTTTCTATGTGAACAATATAGACTTATGTTCAAACCGATGTTGGCAATGTTTTGTTATATACAAAAATTCGATAGGGTTTTAAGTAATATAAGAGTCTAACATGGTCCTATGTTTAGGTTGTATTAGATAAAAATTTTAGTTTCACATTTTAAGAGAGAGGTAACAGAAAATAGAGGGGGAAAGCTTTTAGGGGATTACTTTTGGAGCTAAAAAATCAATCAGGAGTTGATTTTAGAACTTGGGATTAAGAATAAAACAATATTAAAGAGGAAAATAAGAAGGTTATTAAGATTCATTAAAACCAATCAAGATTTAAGCTATCATAACTCAAACTTCTTTCTTTAGTTCTTTATTATTTTATGGGTTTTCTTTGTTTTATTATGAACTAATTGGGATCTAGATCTAAAAGGGATGGATCCTAAAAATGAAATTTTTTGAATTGAATCTTTAATTATTGAAAGATTTCAATTTTCTTGACAATTTTTCGTGATTATATTATATTGAATTGAAATTTTTGTGATTTAATTCAAATTCAATTGATTGTTTTACATCAATATCAAGGGATTATTTGTATAAATAGATCACAACATGAACAATGAAAGTTACATGAAATCCTATAGATTAGACCACATAAATCTTCAAAGTTAGGGTTAAACCTATCATAGGGATTCTTAGAGTGAAGTAATGCATTCTTAAAGGTTTTGATTTGAAAGAGATTTTAGTTAATTAACTTAAGAATATGAGCTATATTACTCGAAAGAGAACATAATTATAAACTTAAAATTCTTATGAACTAAGATTAATCATTGACTTAAGATAAATTCAAGGCATATGATAGTTTTTATGAGAACCTTTACCTAGATTGATCTTACTTGTTGATTACTTTGATCTTATTCATTGCTTTAATTCAGTGATCTAAATCATTTTTATTTTTTTTTCTATAAATTAATCATTGATTTCATTAAATTAGATAATAGGGAGACAACTAGTAAGCTCTACTCCTTGTGGAATCGACACTATACTTATTGAAAATATATTATAGGAAACAATAAGTGCACTTACCTAGGTAATCCCTTTGGTATTGCTTTATGTTTCATTTTGCATATATTATTGATCATGTTTTTAGTGTTGTTGTTGGGGACTATAATATTAGAAAAGCCCTATTTTTATTAATCTAATTATTTTTCTCTTTTCTTTTCTTTTTTATTTTTATTAATCTAAAAATATTTTGTTTCTTTTTTTATTTCTTTACATTCAGAGATATCCTTTTTTTATTATGTTTGCGGATAAATTTCAGGATTTGGAATAACTAACAAATATAATGAAAGGATTGGGAGGATAGTATTCTATTAGGAATTTACATATCACGTTACTTATGACGAGATTGGATACTTGGAGTGAGAGGCCCAGTAATATGTATTTAAAAGTTTAACTAGTATTAGTGATGCATTATGACATTTGTGGCGGTGACTACTTTAATCATGAATATCAGGCATTTTATAATATATGGCAACCAAATGAGTAACCAAATTTTATGGGGAACTAGTCTCACAATATCCCCTTATAGTGATACCTATAATTTAGCATAGAGATACTATCTTGACTTTGCTTAATTAAGCTCTATCTAGATTTTAACAACAATAACAATAACAAAAAATAGAAAAGTCAAGTCTTAAGGAGCTCATAATGAAAGTCATTACTAAAACTTGAGGATCACTTCTAGAGGACTGAAGCTTTCATCCAAAACTTGGAGATTTAGTTTAGATAACTCATTAAGTTTATCTTTAAGGGCAACAAAGTGCTTTACTTTAAAACACCAAACCAAAACCAAAGGAGCATATGGATGCGATAACTTTAAAGAGTGGAAAGCGACTAGAAATTAAAGAGGAGTATAAAGAGAAAAAGGAAACAAAAGAGGAGGAGCTAAAGAAGAAGGTTATATAGGAACTTTCAACATTCATCTTAAGTAAGGAGTGATCCTACATCCTATAAAAAACTATTACAACTAATCAAAGGTCCATGTGGGGATTTTGTTAATTAAAATGACATTAATGGAACTAGTAGGTATTATTAATTTAAATTCATATGTCTTTACTATACTATAATATGTGACATATCTAACGGTTGATAAGCCCTTATTTGGGAACACAAGTAGAAGTAAGATGTTAATTATAGATCTAGGATGAATAAAAAGCTTAAGGAGAAGCCTAGCTAAAAGACTTATAAAGAAGCACTAGTTGGGAGTTAGACTAATATTTTAGTCTATTCATTTTAATTTGTTTTGTTTGGTAATAGTTTTAGAATAAAGCTTTGAGTTTTAGTAGTTTTAAACCCATAGATTGAAATACATCTTCATCAAATTTGAATATACATGCTTATGATTAATTGTTTTAGGATTAGTGCAATGTAATTTTTTGGATAACATATAATACGATACTTAATCACATGTTAGAGTGCACCTAACTTCTTGAGAAGCTGAAAGCAATATAAACAAATACGGGAGTGAACATAGCTTTACATACAACTTGTATTAGTAAATACCCTTCGATGTTAGACTCGTGTTCTTGTTTCCTGAAGAAGCAATGAGTGCTACCACAAAACATTGAGCTAACACATTCTTGTATAGTCCCATATTACCCATCCAATTCTAAGTATAAGAATAAGTAAAAAAAACATGCCACCATGTTACATTAGGTAAATTTTAGTTTTTTTTACGTATATAACACAAAGAAAATCAAGTTACATGTTATACATATGTTTATGTTAACTATAGCCACCGTGTTTCTTAACTTGTCAACATGCAATGTTTGTGTTCCATCTAGTATAAAAATTAATAACAAAAGTTTTATTAACACAACCCTAACAAAAGCTCATTTTATGATAATGTCCATTTTGTATTGTCTCAATTTCTTTAATTTTTAGTTAATAAACTAATATGGAACCATATTATCTCTACCTACTTGGTGTTCTAATAATACTAACCCACATCCATCTTATGTTTACACAGTTAACCAACATATCCCGATATAGTTCCTTGTAAGTCTTTTGTTAACTTAACATAGGCTTTTCACATCTGTATGGCACCTAATATGCTATTGTATAAGGTTTGTGTTTTACTGTAATGTAATGTTGTAAACAGTGTTTATGAAAAACATCTGTTTCCCCTCTCTTGATTTTTCTCTCAATCGAATCACTTACTTTTAGTTTCTTAGCCTAAATTTGACTTACCTAACGTAATTTCTTCCTAGTTTCACTTACTAACCTCTAGATTTTTAAGTTGCATGCATTATTCTTCAAGAAATAATACTTATCACAAACTTAGGGTTTTAGTGGAATTTTGGGATTTGCTTCCAAAATTTTCATCATTAATTGCTTGCATTCAAAGTATGCTTCTCCTTTTAACATTTACTCTCCATATAAGGTTTAATTTTTGATTTATTGGAGGGGATTTTGTGTCAATTGGATTTTATAATTTTTGTAATAATACTGTGAAGAAGCTGTCTAGAACATTTTGTATAATTTAGTGTATGAATTCAAAATTTTAAGGGTTGAGTGATTGCTTTCTGGATAAAATTTGTTAATTGTGGGTCCTTTTAATATTTCATATTAGTAAATCTAGTTTGCTTATATTAATTTTCCATTTATTTATAATTCTAGTTAGTTTTTGTTTGGTTGATAAATGATTTATTTTAGGGTTTGAGGACAAATTAATGTGAGATGTTGATTGAATTGGCTTATACACTTTTAAAAAATTGACATTATGGATTATGAATTATGGTCTTGTTTATATTTTGATATAGACAGATTTTCAAAGTTGAGGTTAATGTATTATAGATGTTAGTGAATTCTTGGAGGTTTATGTGAATAACAACTAATTTAATATGGGGGCATATTAACATTTTACTAGTTACTCTATCTTCATTTGACACATTCTTATTATTAAATTCACTATTTAATAAGACGAGGTAATTAACAGTCATTGTATAACATACGCAAGCGAAAGAACAACTTTGATGCATGAAGTAAAGAATTATAGCTTCTACATAATGAGTGGTCACTTTTAGGATCTCGAGCCCTTACCTACTTATATATATTAGTTATAGATATCCCACCTCATCTGTCACATATAGAGTAATCTTCTCATCCATTCCTCCAGTTGACAATTAAGCTGTTGGGGCCCCACCTTCGTGGTTCACGTGTCTGACATCCTAAGTGACATCTGAACACGTGCTCTATAAGGGTGGCAATCCCCCACTAGGACAAACATAAAAACAACACCCTTCTCCTATTTCAAGACAGATTTATTTAGGAAAACCTCAATCTTATTGCACCTATCTTAAGGCAATTGGCATAACTGTTATTTAGGATATCAGATTTATACCATCTTAGGACAGTTTGAAAGAAGACTTCGAGGTCTACAATTTTCATGAAGACCTTGGAGGCGGATTCTATCGTTTAAAGGGTTAAAAAATGGAGCAGACGATAGCATCAGATGAATAGTGTACAAGAGGAGTTTAGGTCACAAAGGCAGAAAGCAGACGAAGCAAAATGATAGACGAAATAAAAGACAGACGAAGTGGAAAGACAGATGAAACAAAAATACAGACGAAGTGGAAAGGCAGACGAATGGCAAAGCAGACGATTCAGATGGTCAACTTAAGATGAAGCAAAAGTCAACATAAGACGATACAGATGGTCAACTTAAAGTAAAAGTCAACCTAAAACGATAAAGATGGTCAACTTAAGACAAAGCAAAAGTCAACCTAAGACGATACAGATGGTTAACTTAAGATGAAGCAAAAGTTAACCTAAGACGACATAGCTCTTAAGACGAAGCGTCTTTATAGACTATACATCTCTTAAGACGAATGACGTCATCACAGACGATACGTCTTTACAGATGATGCATCTCTTAAGACGAAGCGTCTTTATAGATGATACAACTCTTAAGATGAATGGCATCATCACAGATGATATGACATCATCACAAATGATACATCTTTACAGACGATACAACTTTTAAGACAAAGCATCCTTACAGACGATACAACTCTTAAGACTAATGATGTCATCATAGACGATATGATGTCATCACAGACGATACATCTCTACAGACGATACCAAATTACACTCCCAAGCATCTCCCTTCTAAGGACCATAACTTACAACCCAAAAGTCAGAAAATTCTACACTATAAACTGTTGGAGAGCTAAAAGAGAGACCTACAACTTTCCAGAAGGCACATTTTCCTAAATCAGCCTGGATTAATTTAGACCTTTCCTTGAAGTCCAAACACAAACTTTTCCCTTATGGAAAACTTAAAAATGCAATGTACAAACTTAAAAGATATTCATGATAAAAAATGAAATTATATTCCATTTGCATCAAAAGATAAGAGTCTTACAAAGCTTTAGTGGGTATTTTAAGCCGCAAACACATTAATATCTTGAAGTTCCAAAAAACAGAAGGTACATAATCAATGATTTGCTCAAAAGGCAACTAAAGCCTCTCTTTACAAAATTTGCTTCAAATACAAATTATACAAAAATTGGAGTGATGCCTTGAT
>JAOQMP010000006.1:32344559-32361413 GCA_027563575.1 Erythroxylum pedicellare
ACGAGATTAATTATCCAGTATATGATTTAGAGCTAACTACAGTTGTGTTTGCCCTAAAGATATAGAGACATTATCTATATGGAGAAATATTCTAGATATATACTGATCATAAAATTTTTAGGTATCTGTTAATTCAGAAAGAACTGAACATAAGACAGAGGAGATGGGTAGAGTTATTGAAAGATTATGACTATGCAATTGAATATCATCCGGGAAAAGCCAATATGGTGGCTGATGCTTTGAACAAAAAGTCAAATACCAATGTAACTCAAATTCAGTTATCGAGGTTACCAAACTTGATTCAATTGAGAGATTTGAATGTGGAGTTGAATCTTAAGCATAATGAGGCATTAATAGCCACATTGAAACTGAGGCCAATGTTACATGATATAATAAGAAGGATTCAAAGCAAGGACCCTAACATGGTGAAATTGATTGGAAAAGATAAGATAAATACAAATTCTGAATTTAAATTGAGAAATGAAACATTGTGGTTAAAACAGAGATTATATGTGCCTAATGTGCATGATCTGAGGAAAGAAATTCTAGAGGAAGCTCATATAGCCGCCTATGCTATGCACCCTTGTATTACTAAGATGTATAATACATTGAAACAACGTTTCTGGTATCCTAGAATGAAAAAGCAAGTAGCAGAGTTTTTTTTCTAAATGTATAACATGCCAACAGGTTAAGGCTGAGCATCAGGTTCCAGTTGGAAATTTACATTCGTTACCTATTCCGGAGTGGAAATAGGAACGAATCACTATGGATTTTATAATCAGATTGCCTAAGACTCTGAGGCAAAATGATGCGATATGGGTTGTGGTAGACCGATTGATTAAGTCGGCCCATTTCTTACCAGTGAGAGAGATTAACTCTATAGACCAGTTGGCCTGGAGGTATGTAAATAAGGTGGTTCGTTTTCACAAGATTCTAGTGTCTATTGTATCAAACAGGGATCCCATATTCACTTCAAGATTCTGGAAGAGTTTACAGTCAACTATAGGTACAAAGTTAAACTTCAATACATCATTTCATCCTCAAATAGATGGACAGAGTGAGAGAACAATCCAGACTGTTGAGGATATGCTCAGAGCATATGTATTGGAGTTTTAAGGAGCATGGGATCAATACATAGCATTCATTGAGTTTGCATATAACAATCATTATCACAGTAGTATCGGGATGGCACCGTATGAGACATTGTATGGCAGGAAGTGTCGATCGCTTCTATATTGAGATGAATAGAGTTTGAGAATGATTGAATGTCCAGAACTGATACAATACACTGTGGATAAGGTGAAGCTGAACTAAAGCAACCCAAGATAGACAGAAAAGCTATGTAGATCAACATAGAAGGGATATGGAATACAATGTCGGAGATAGGGTGTTTCTGATAGTGTCGCCTTGGCGAGGTGTGCTGACGTTTGGTTAAAAAGGCAAGTTAAACCCTAGGTACATTGGCCCTTATGAGATCCTTGAGAAGATAGAACCTTTGGCATACAAGTTAGCTTTGCCTAATGAAATGTCTCAGTTGTATAATGTGTTTCATGTGAGCATGTTAAGAAGATACAGATCTGATCCAACACATGTGTTACCGGCTCAAGAGATTAAGGTTAATAACAATCTAAGTTATGTTGAGGAGTCGATAAAGATAGTGGGTTATAAGACAAAGCAACTGAAAAGCAGAGGGATTCCATTAGTAAAAGTCCTTTAAAGAAATCACTCGACTGAGGAAGTAACTTGGGAAACGAAGGATCATATGAAGAAACAATATCTCCACCTATTCGAACCATCAGGTAAGAATTTCAATGACGAAACTTCTTTTAGGAGTGGTGAGTTGTAACATCATGTTACTTATGATAAGGTTAAAACAGTGTTTATCAAAGGTTAATGAGAAATTCGGAAGCATAATTCATGCTTATGCATAATGTGGCATACACATACATGAGAATATTGATTTTCGCACATTAATATGGTTGTACATGCATTCATTGACATTTTTGGGTAAATTTGATTTTTAATAGGAATTGTGGATTTTATTGTCTTAAAAATTAAATTGGAGTGTATTAAATGTAATTTGGCAATTTTGGTAATATTTTGGGTATTTTGGAAATTTGAAGTATTTTTGGACTAGGAAAAATATTGAAATATAGACCAATGATAGTGTGACACGTGGACTAATGATTTAGTGACAAATGGTCTACACGCATTAGTGAGACGTGGCAGTGAAATAATAATACACGTAGTTACGTGTTTAGGAAGGAAAATTCTGTGGCTGGAGTTTACTCTTCATTTGGTTTTGTTCATCACCGAAAACTCTCTTTCAATTGTTCATCTATCACCGAATCACCAAATTGTTCATGTTTGACTATTGGTTATTGATTCTTACATCAAAGTAAGAATTTCAATCCATATAGAGAGTGTTTGTTACTGTTTATTCTGGAATTTCTTCATCCACTGAAACCACTCTCACTACCAGAAATTTAGCAAACTCAATTAAGTTGAGTTTTAAGCTTTATGGTTTAATAAATGGCATATAATGTTTGAATTGGTGTTGTTAATTGGAGCAAAATGCAGAAAAATGATGAAATGCATGAATGGTGATTTGTTTTGATGTTTGGGTTTTAATTTGGGATTTTGGATATGTTTGTGAATGATTGGGGCTGAAATGGAAGTAGAAAAGATAATTTATGTATAAGATGTGTTAGTTGAAAAAGGTAGGAGTTAAAAATATGGGAAAAAAAAGTGAAAGAAGAATTTCTGGAGTATGTTAGCTATAACATTTCCATTGATTAAGCTTCTGTCTTTTACCCCTAACTTGTTCTATAGTTATCCAAATGAGATGATTTTAAATTTTTATTAACTTAAAGACATAAGGCTATATTTTTCATGAAGAAATAGAAATTTTATACTGTCTCTAAGAGTTTCAAAATGTAGCATGAAGTTGAATTTTGGATTCTGTCGTGGTTTGGGAATAATCCGTGGTATTTTAAGTATAACTTTTAGAATTTAGAACTAAATTTCATGGAATTAGTTTCATTCGAAACTTAAGACATAAAGCAACAATTGTTTAGAAGAATATTTTGCCTAAATCTTTCATTTTCCTTATCTAAATGGCCATGCAAAATTAACCCAAAGGTCTATTTTGAGAAGAGCTGGAAGAAGTTGGAATAAAAGTTAGTGCAAGATCGTAACTCTAATGGGTCATGAAGGGGTTGCACAATCGTGACAATGGAGGATCAATTGGAATTGCACCATCGTGCACAGTAAAGGTGCAGTGATTTTTGATAGTTTTGAACATCCTTCACTCTTTTGGCTATAAATTCTTCTTCCGACCTCCAAATCACTTGATTTTTAAACCAACAAACTAATAACACATTGTTCTTCCCCTTCACAAAAATTTATGTCCATCTGAATTCATTCTGAAAAGAATGATTGATTGGAATATGATAAATGGAGCATCTTCACTGAACATGCTTCAGTATTTTGACCATATTTTGACCTTTAGATTTCCAAATGGAATTATTTTCGATTTAGATTAAACTAGAGATAAATGGATACAAATTTCCTAAAGAAATTGAATTTCATTTCTATCTTTGAGAATTCCAAAATCTGGGTTGAAGTTGACTACAGAGTACTATTATAGTTAAGAACAGTCGGAAGTATTTTAAATATAACTTTTGGAATATTGAATCAAATTGTATGGTCTTGGTGTCCTTACAAACTTAATACATGAGAGAAAAATTTTATAGAAGGAAGTGTTATCAAATTACTTCACTTTCTTGATGAGAATAATCATGAAAAGTGGACCCAAAAGTATGTTTTTAGACAAATCTGGATTGCTTAATTGAGTATTGATTTATGAATGAGTTTTGTAACAAGAATATGATAAGGAACCCGGAATTGTCATGAACATGCATTGTACGTATTCAGTATACATGAATGTGCATAAATGAATTCATAACTACCTAAATAGTGATATGTGTATGTACTATGTGTTATAGAGGAGCACATTGAATGACAGCATCTAGACAGTGCCGGGACTTCAAGGAAATAGCTATCTGGAGCGTACTGTGAGTAACCTAGACAGTCTCAGTTAATATTTATTTGCTATAAACTCTGTACTGAATATGGAATGACTTGTTTATACTGATTCTGGACATGAAGGTCCGAAGAATTCTGATTGATGAATGTGATATTGAAGTATTCTTTGAATATGAATTTGGTGAAATATGTGTTACTCAATATGTTTGTTGAATGCCAGACTAAGATCCAATGATATATGTATATAGGACTAAAAATGCGATTGAATGGGAATGAGATTGAGAATGGGAATGATTGAAATTACAATTGATTGAATATGAACGTGATGCATTTCATACATGAATGCATATTAGTTAAAGATAGTTGTGACATGAGTAGCCATCGAAAATGAGCTAAAGCTCCAGAATGTGGTATAGAGCCAAGGGCTCATTGTACGCTCAATATGTACAATGAGCCCTGTATCTACAACGGGTTAGGGACCAATAACAATGAGCCCAGTATCCACAATGGATATAAGACATTTTAGGCACTCAATCACAACAAATAAATAATTAAAAGTGGGTCACATATCCATTATGTATACACTTAATAAATGTGATTGACTGATTGACTGATTGAATTGTAATGTGGACTTGTAATTGAATGAGATTGGGTATATGGAATAAATGTTATCTGGTGCTATTTTCAATCTAAAAAGATGTGAAATTATTTGATTATATGACTTGATATGTGATATGAATTGGATGAACCATCAAGGATGGTTACATCACTGAGTTTGCAAAACTCATCAAAATTGCAATGTTGACTTTTCAAGTCCGAGAGAGGATACTAAAGAAAGGGAGACTCTACAAGAAGCTTGACTTTTGTATTTTGCGAAGCAATGGCTCAGAGGTCGGTCAACTGAGACTGATGAGTTAGATAGAAGTTTTTATAAAATTCCTCATGTATAGTTTTGACATTTTATGTATTCGGATGGATTTGTAA
This sequence comes from Erythroxylum pedicellare, assembly GCA_027563575.1. Taxonomy (NCBI): domain Eukaryota; kingdom Viridiplantae; phylum Streptophyta; class Magnoliopsida; order Malpighiales; family Erythroxylaceae; genus Erythroxylum; species Erythroxylum pedicellare. The sequence continues at coordinate 32,349,591 of JAOQMP010000006.1, forward strand.
ATCACAATGTAAGTTTGGTTTTTATGAAATGAATGAGGAATTAAGTTTAATTTTAAAATTTGGTGACTTTATGTATATTAGATGATGCCATGATTATGTTGGACATGCGTTTGCTCTAACATACTATTATTATAGGTTATATACTGGAATGTCCTTAGGGTGTTCCGATATGTAATCTATAGTGTGGGTGTTACATGAAATATTCAATTTGAACCTGCGTCCAATCGGGTTTTAGGTTGGTTTGAAGCATTTAGCTCAAACCCAATCTTTATCGAACTTTACAACTCGAAAATAACTATTTATCAAAATACAAAATGATGTTAGTTTGTTATATATACAAAACAACATTATTTTATATGTAAAAGAAGTTTATGCATTAGGCCAAGCTTAGACTATGAACTTGAAGCCCAAGTCTGAGCCTGAGCCTAACTCAAAGCTCCAAAACATAGTTCAAGCTTAATACCAACCTAAATCCTAAAAAAAGACCAAGTTCAGCCTAAAGTTTGATCAACTCAGGAGAGGTTGAGTGATTGATCTAATCTACAAGTGTACATGATCAATTGTAGAAAGTTCTAAATATAGCATATTCTAAGTTGTCGATCCCACAAGAACTAGAACTATTAAGCTTATCATTCCTAGCAATACAATAAATTAAATTAAACAAGAATTTATGAAAGGTATCAAAATTGTTAGACCAACTAAAGTAAGGTGAATAGATATAAAAATTAATCAATATAAACAAACGCTAAGCTTCAAGATTCACTTATGAAAATTTTCCATTATCAATTAAGCTTATTTATCAAGGTTGAAATAACAACAAACCTAAGATATATATATGTACTCTTTTAAGGAATAAAAGTATATCTAATTAGGGATAACCACCTCATGCATGCACAATTAAGCTTAATCAAACTCATTAAGAACAAATAATCTATTAGTTAACACAATAGTCTAAGTTATCTCTTCCTCTAGATCTATAATATTTATTCTCCTAGTATACGGGTTATTATTCCCCTTTTAACCATTCATATAATCTTTAAGATTAAATCTATGATGGTTAGACATCAATTTAAGAATCAAAATCAAGAGAATAAATTCAACCTAAGTAATAACTAATCATGCATTAGTAATTGAAATGTCCATTATAAACAACATCCTTAACCCTAATTGTGGATTTAGTTTATACTAGAAATAAGGAAAGTAACAATAAAAAAGAAAGAAAGCAAAACACAAGGATTCGTTCACATAAATCTTAAAATCTTGACAGAATCTTGAATTTTTCTCTAAGGTTCTCCTTTTCTTATCCCAAGACGCTTTAAGGTCCTGACCCTCTTTTTCCTTTTATAGTACAAACTCTAGAACTTTCATAAATTTTAACATTAACATAAGACTAACACAAGTTCGTGTTTCCCCATCGTGTTGCTTTATGTCTTTCTTTAGGATTTTCTTTAAAAATCATCACCAAAATAAATCAAGAGAATGATTCTATGTTTAGACCATATTAGGTCAATAACTCCTCTGTTTCGCATGTGAGGGTTCATTTTAAGAACACGGTCTTGAAGGTAAGAACTCGAAGTTGTCTATTGATCATGTTGCTAAACATGAGTCCCTATTTGACTTGTATTCTTCATGTGGCAAATTATTCTAAGTAGAATGCACAAAGGCAGAACACGGGGAAATAAGAGACAACTTGAGCTATATTTTTTCATGTGCTAAGTTGTTGAAGAGGTAGAATCCACTAATAAGCTATATAGATCAAAACATGGTACTGTTGTTTAGGCTATGCCATTGAACATGGGACTATGTTCAACTTATATTCATCCAAAATCACTCTGTCTTAGTTTCAACTTACCTGAATTCATGCCTTCTTAATTGGAGGGGCCTAAAAAATAAATATAAACTATGCTAAGTACCAAAACCTATAAAAAAAGCGTCCAAATACAAGAAAAATACTCTCAAAATCAAGCTAAAAACATAGTGTAATTTGTACTTATCATTAGGATAAGATGGGGAAGAGCTTATGCCCTTTTTCCATGTTGACTAAAAGCACAAAAAAATGAAGAAAAAAAAACTTTTTCAACTAGGGGTTACATGTGTATTTATACTAAATTTCAACGACAATCATGGTCTGAGGTAGGTCATGTTATTCTTTACGGGGGCAGATCCTCTGTCCCCAAATTTATGTACCAACCCTGTCCCATTAAATCCAAACCATCCATTTATGTGGGTCCCACATAAATAAGTGGCTTGGATTTAATGGGACAGAATTGGTACACCATTTTTGGGACAGAGGATTTCATCCCATTCTTTACTCGTAATTTGGGGAATTACACGAGCACTGACAAGTTTGTGTCTTTAGCCATGTTATTCTGTATCTATTTTCTGCACCATAACACGAGCACTGACTAACCGTTGTTTTTCATTGTCTTCTACTCTGGATTTTGGGCACTTACGTGGGCACACAAACATCCATGTCGATGATTGTATTTTTTCACTATTTACTCGTCATAATGCAGCATTAACTCCATCTACCCGAGCATTTGGCCGTATTTTCAACTTTAAAAGGCTGTCAAAGTTGACCTTTTCTTCATATTTTCACTAAGCAACTTTTTTTCCATGATAACTTAAAACAAAACATAAAAATAGTTAAATGAAAAATATAATAAAACACAAATATATGTATTTATATATACGTGCAAGTTTCGTGCACAAAATTAATTAAGGCCAATTGTCAGGGCCATGAGTAATTCCAGGAAACTGTACGCTCGCCCGCGTTTTTAGAGACGTCGCCTTCACAAACTTTATATAAGCCTAGAGCCTGATTTAAATATAGTTATACTGTTAGAAGACCCTCTGACATTCTGCTTCACAAACCCTGCTAACCTGCCGACACGTCCAACCCATCAAGTCACATACTGACGTATAATTAATACATAAGACATTAGTCAAAGTATTGAGGCCAAAACAATAATTATCCATAAATAGTAGTTAACTACTCCAAGTATACTATATGCTTGCTTTCATTAAATTTTCCCTTAAGAGGAGAGTTCATTAGCACTCTATAACTTCGTAATTAAATGATACATCTTTATGCATGATGTTAACATTTTTTTATGGATGGTCAAGCCATTCATCTCCCGTAAATAATAGGGAATAGAATCTCTGTTCCAGTTAACCAGTTCATATCTTATTTTATTAAATCTCATTCACATATTTATGTAGAGTCCATATAAATATGTGGTTAAAAGTGAATGATGCAGGGTTGGAACATAATAGATGCCACAGAGGATCCGGTGCTCCAATAATGAGACTCTGACAAGCACCAGCCCCACCAGTCTCAATGAATGTAGTCTCCTTATCTCCACATGTTATCTTGCAGTCAAGTCGACTTCAATTACAAGATAGCAGAGTAGAGACTTGTAGTTCTCTTCTTCTTTTGTAGTTCTCTTCTTCTTACTTTTCATTGTTAGAATTTAAAATTTCAATTGTAAGATTAGTAATGCGAGTTTTATAAAATTAAAGCTATGAAAACTAAATTTGATTTAAATTAAAGATAATAAAGAAATTCAACAGAAGACCTAATTAAATAGATTGAAATCTAGGGAGAAAAATGAGTCTTAAGTAGTATTGGCTTATTATTTATTGGTCCTATAATGGGGAGACTCGATAAGATTATTATAAATAGTTATTGAAGTCTCCGGTTACCTGCTTAAGTAAGTTCGTAAATGTATAGTTTCTTTAATCTGTTAAGAGGCCCTCATATTAAGAAAAGCGCGGAAAGACGTTAACGACATAAAGCTATACAACTTTTATAAAGGTTGATCAAAAGTTTCAACAATTTGTTTATACGTTGAGGAGCTTATTCAAGTAATTCAGCAGCTTCTTCAGGAGCAACGAATAACGAAACAAGTAATTTTCTGCATTTTCTCCGTTAATTTTAAGCCTATATTTAAAGATCATGTTATGACTAACATATGGTATAAGAGTAGGTCCGTGATTGTATGAATTTGAACGGACATTTTTTTTACTTTCTCCGTAAGAAGATGAGAGAAAGTAATATATTTTTGCTTATATAAATTGCATATTTGTTGTTTGAATTGATTTTGAATAGGTATTGCATGGAAAAACATGTCAAAATAGACTTTGGGTTTTTTTTTTTAAAGCAAAAAATCACCAAAAATTACCTTTTTCTGGCAACTAAGCAGACTGTAGTAGGAAGAAGCATGCGACTACTTTTGGGACGCATTTAGTGTCTGGCACGTATGATACACGCGATCCAAACAGCTAGAGCATACGAGATCTAGCTGTTGGACCCGTGTTCAGTGCATAGGACATATATGCCTAAGGTGTTTGGCATGTTTGTGTGTACTGTGCGTGTGTTCCACGAGTCATAAAGGCAACACGTGTCTATATATGTCTAGCGCGTGGTATATGCATGCCTTACGCATCCAGAGGTGCATGAGGGTCTAGTGCATGCGATATATGCGCAATCTAAAACATGCTACAATATTAAAAACCTCAAAATTTTTCTAAATTTTACAAAATGGTTCCTTATTTTATTTTAGGTTAGGTTTTGGAGTCGATAAATGTTCTAAAGTGAGTTTTTTCTTTTTTGGATTTATTACGTTATTAATAAGTTTTAACTTCATAAAAATCAAGTAAGGTTATAAAAGCCATGATTAAGTGAATTTTCATGCATTTAACTTGAATCAAAAAAGATACATATGCTTTTGGCATCTCATATGGTACATTTATTATTCGTAATACCATGATTATCACTCTAATTGAGATTTTCTTTGTGATGAATTCTCAAATAAAATTTATTAATAATGTTTTCAATATTAATACGTGACAATGTGTGTGTCAGGATTTTGCATTAAATGGTAGTGAGTTGTCACATATTGACACCCATATAGATGAATGTGAGGATTATATACAGGTATGTCCCTTATGATTGTGGATCACTTTGGATAATAATGAGAATGTAGACACCATAATGACCTTTCAAGTTAGTATATGATTTTTTTTGCTTACATAGTTGGGGATGTCTCTACTCTTATATTTAATTATTATGCCCATAGATGTTAGCCTTATATGAGACTTTGATATGTGCATAAAGATATTAGATGGAGAAAATTCATTGCTTGAGTGATCTATTCACCCATTGGTGTTAGAATTATAAAAGTTAATAGTGTGTACTCTGATTGTTTTTATGTAGAGGTATTTGGTATATGTTATATATTAAGCCCATATGTGTTTCATAATACATATGATAGGATGCTTAGCATAGACACTGTTTTATGGCTTTAAGTATCAATGTTATCCTAAATTTGTGTTGATCATTTACATTATCAACTTTGCAGTCACCTTCTATCTAAACAATAAAAGTGTCACAATTGAAACCCTCACTAGTTTTAATTTTAGGAAATGGAAGCAAGATGTAGAATTTGCTCTAAAGATAGCAAATATCAACATGGTCATAATTAAGGATAGGCGACCAACACCTATATCCATTATCTCAGAAGTTAAGAGAGTAGCATATGCAGCCTGGAAAAGGTTAAAGAGGATGTGTTATTTAACCATAAAGAGATTCATACCATACCATTTGCTGACTATACTTATAGAGACAAATATATCAAGAGATTTTCTTAACATTTCATAGTGATATAAGGTATCTTCTAATGTTGAAATAGGTACCTTATTAAAGGAATTATACTCTATAAGATATACAAGAGTAGGGGTAGTGAGGGAGTACATAATTAGGATGGTCCACCTTCAGACTAAGCAAAGGGCGTTAAATGTTTATACTCTTGATGCTTGTATAGTTCACCAAGTTATAAATACACTTCCATCAAAATTTGGCATTCTAGTTACCACATATAATTCTCAGAAAGAAGCTTGAGACATAAATACACTGATCACCCATTGTGTTGCTAAAGAAGAAAAGATAAAAAACAAAAGTCATAAAACTTTGATAGCAACCAAGAGGAAGGCAAATGCAAAGCCCTGTAAATTTAAAGGTAAGAAATCTAAACTTCCTCCACATGTAGATGTTAGTCAATTTAGTATTATTAAAGGTTTAATGGATGTAGTAAAGACTAGAGTCTGAGGCATTTCTTTTATAAGAAGAAGGGTTATAAGAACCTAGAATGTTAAAAATATAAAACCTAGAAAGAAAGGCAAGAGTTATCCAGTAACTCCGTCGCTTGTATGATACATGAGTCTAATCTTGATATAGTGACATCAAGTTCTTGGTGGCTAGATAATGGAGCCTCTAATCATATTGCTTCCATACTATATGGATTCAAATAAAAGAGAAAGCCTAATAGGGAGGAGAAAAAATTGATGGTGGGCAACAACGAAGAAGTTATTGTAGTCACTGTAGGGGATGTTTGTTTAAACCTTAATCCATGGTTCAAACTTGTATAATATAACACCTTTTAAATATCATCTTTTAGATGAAAATTTAACTTTATTAGACAATATCTGGTTCAATAAGATCAGGAGTCAACTTTGCATTCGGTGATATCTGTATATGTTTTGGATAAAGAAGGTTATAGTTTTGTAATTAAAAATTCATTTATAAAGTTATCTTTTAATGCAAAATTTATTGGTACTACCTTCTTGTCATATGGATTATATAAAAATATTTCTTACCCTTAATGAAATATATGCTTCTTTGTATATTGTCGGACATGTTACCGTAAAGAGACTCCTGATAAAGGAAAAGTCATACATATTGTGATATAAGATATTAGGCCATATTTCCAAATATAGAGTTGACAAGTTGGATAAAGATAACATTCTTCTAACTCTAGATATGATGATCTAGAAACAATGTTGACTATTGTAGAGGTAAGTTGACCAAAATAAAAAAAAGGGTCAACTTTTGCTACTGGCTTAATAGAACTCATACATACAGGTATATGTGGACCTTATACAACTATATTGTGTAATTAAAGATTTTTTTTTTACATTTGTTGATGACTTTTCCTATTATAGATATGTGTTCTTGCTTAAAGAAAAGTTTGAAGTTCTTAATAAATTTAAGATCTATAAGACTAAAGTTGGGAACCAATTGAAAAAAGCAAACAAAATAGTCATATCAAACCTTGGATGTAAATATTATGGTAGAAATGGGTTTTAGGATAAGAAAAAGGTTTGTTTGCCAAATATTTAGAATCAAGTGGAATAGTGGCTCAGTTTACTATGCCAGGTAGACATGACCAAAATGGTGTGACTAAAAGACAAAATCGTACCTTAAAGGACATGATGAGGTGAATGCAAAGCAGAACTAATTTATCTAATTACCTTTAGGATGAAGTCGTAAAGACTACCTTGAACATAATTATTAGAGTTTCAATTAAATTAGTTTCAAAGGAGTCTTTTGAAATTTGAAAGGGGTGGAAACTTAGCCTCACTCATGTTTAAGTATGGGGTTGTCTTGCTAAGGACCGTTTATATAATCTTTATGAAGATAAGTTGCATTTTCATTCCACTTGTTGTTACTTTGTAGGTTATCCTGACCACTCTAAGGGATATAGATTTGACTATAGATATGGAAGATCTAAAATAGTGAAGTCAGAAACAGCTAAGTTTCTGGAATATAACGTCTATGATAAGGGTAGTCCTTCTCATCTTTTTGGTGATATAAGAATGAATACTACAATTATATCTTATTTATCACTTATTCAGTTAGAACTAGAGGATCTAAGTCTTAGTATTATACCAACAGGAACTTATACATGTACATACTGAGATTCCTGAGATAAGTGAACATACTGATCTAGTTTAATTAAGAAGATCCACTCTAGTATGGAGGCTAGTAATATCATTTGACAACAAAGGTAATCAAAACTATAATATAGGACAGTGATATATCTGGTTACTTTAACAAACACTATTTTTGGACCTTATGTAGATTTACGATAGGATGTAGCGAGGGACAAAATGCAATCCATGAAGTATAATCAAGTGTGGGAGCTTGTGGATTTACATCATAACCATAAGCTTGTTAGCTATAAATGAATTTACAAGACTAAGAATGACTTTCTTGGTAAAGTTGAGCAGTTTAAATCTCAATTAGTTACCAGATGGTTTACTTAGAGAGAAGGGATTGAATTTAATATCAACTTTTCTCCTGTATCCTCTAGGGATGCATTTATAGTGATTATGACAATATTAACTCATTATAATATAAAGTTACATAAGATAGATCTCAAGAATGTTTTCTTGAATGGAGACCTTTGTGAAGATGTTTATATGGAACAACCTAAAGGATATTAGGATCATGAGAAAGATAATATAGTCTATAAATTGAGAAAATCTATATATGGTTTTAAACAAGCCTCCATATAATGGTACCAAAAGTTTGTTGAGCTTATTACCTCATTTAGCTTTATAGAAAATAAAGTTGAAAGATGTTTGCATTAAAAGGTAAGGGAAAGCAAGGTTATCTTTTTACTTTTATATGTAGATGATATCTTGCTCGAATCAAATGACTTGATAATGCTTTATAAGGTTAAGTAGTTTTTAGCTAAGCATTTTAACATGAAGGACCTTGGTAAGGCTTCTTTTGTCCTTAGAATTTAGATTTTTTGTGATAATCTCAAAACTTGTTGGATCTCTCACAGAGAGTATATATTGAACTAGTGTTGCAAAGGTTTAATATGGATGATCATAAACCTATTGTAGTACCTATCTACCATGTTGAGAGATTATCTTTAGCTCAATATCCAAAGGATGATACAGAAAGAGAGGTTATAAAGAATGTCTCTTATTCTGGTGCAGTTAGTACCCTAATATATTCCCAATGTGCACTAAATCAGACATTGCATTCGATATTAGGTTATTAGGTAAATATCTTGCTAACTTAATGATAGACCACTAAAATGTAGTTAAATGAGTTTTGAGATATCTTTTTGGAATTATGAATTATATGTTGACATTCAAGAACGTCAAGAGTCTAAGCCTCATAGGTTATATGGATTAAGATTTTGTTATGTGCACAGATGAAAGGAAGTCCACATAAAAGTATATTTTTATGTTAGCATATGGGGTTGTGTCATGGAAGAGTGTCAAGCAGATATTGGTAACTTCCTCAACTATGCATGTAGAGTTTGTAACATATTATAAGGCTAATTCACAAGCAGTTTGGCTTAGGAAATTGATTTCTAAGTTGTCTTTGGTTGATTTAGTTACTAGACACATTTAGTTATATTGTGATAATCTTTTGACTATATTATTCAGTAATAGTAACAAGAATATCACAAAGCCTAAGCAATTGGAAATCAATTATTTGACCATCAAGGAACTAGTAGAGAAAGATGAGATTGAGGTGAAGCATTTCAAGACTGAGTACATGCTTACTAATCCTCTAACTAAAAGACTTCCCCCAATTATTTTTGCAAGACATGTATATAGTATAGGTTTACTGAGGTTATCAGACACTGTTAGTTAGGAATCATTATATTTGCTCTTAATATATTTGTAAAGATTTCATATATCATAACAATATATTTTTATATATATTGATGATCATCAGTTTGTTCTCAATCATACGATTTGTTATACATTTTCATAATACAAGTGAAATTCTTAGGATTTGTGTTGATTTTAAGCATTTTTAATGATTAATGAGCATATGTACAGATTGAACTTAATCTTTTATCTTGAGGACATATATAGATACTTTGATAAATCCATGGATTTATAAGACATGGAGATATAAATATTAATCTCATAAGGGTTTTCTCTAATTTGGTTTAGAATTAAGTGAGAGAAAACAAATTTCTCTGATGCGGTTTAGCATAAAGTTTGGAGAAATTAAGATCGACAAACGAAAAGATGATACATTTTAGATTATATAAGTATTGTCATAATTTGTCACATTCTGTTTTCTCATTTATGTTATTGAGATATTAGATCTGTGTTATTATATTGGATTTGTGTCATATATGACGCATTTGATTTTTTTCAGTAACGATAGTCTTATGGAACCGAATGATGAATTTTTATTATTTTTGAATCAAATGTTTTAAATTCTTTGACCTTTACATTGAGTTTCTGGATCACTTTTACTATATTTAATGTTATTATAGTTGATGTAATTAATATTTGTCCTAGGGGAAGAATATTATAATTTAAAATTCCTATTAGACGAATATTAATTATGGGTCTTATAAAATTAAGGTTAAGAAAATTTTAATTTAATTCAAATTAAAGATAATAAAGACAGTCAATAAAGATTAGTTAAATGAACTCAAGTTCAATAAGAAAATGAGCCCTAATTAGCACGAGACGATTATTTATTTGGCATGTGATAAGAAGACTCAATAAGGTTATTATAAATAGTTACTAAGATCTCCTACTGCCTACTTAAGTAAGTTCATGGATGTACAATTTTTTAACTCATTAAGAGGCTCACGCATTAAAATGATGCAAAAAGACATTAACGATATAAAGATATGCAACTTTTATAAATATTAATCAAAAGTTTTAATATATTGTTCATATGTCGAGAAGTTTATTCAAGCAATTCAGTAGTTTGTTCAAGTAATTTTTCGCATTTTCTTTATTAAACGAAGTTCATGGTTGATCTTGGACTATAGTTAAAATTAGTCTTATTGACCAACAATCATAACGTTGCTACAATTTTTTATTTGTCTCCTAGCAAAAGTCAAGGCATTCACAGCTAACTCCAACCTAAATTCGGGTTTTGCTGGATTTTAGTATGATCTAATTCTTTTTTCTTTTAGATAAATATTGGATGCCAAGAGAGATATAATTTTATAGGAAGATGCTCAACGCCTCAACCCATGATCCGTTGTGGCGGAGAGAGTTCTGACGAATATTAAACGCAGTGGCAGAGTCAGAAATTTAAAATAAAATGACCCAAATATTTAATTTTTTTAAATTTTGAAGGACACAATATACCATTGATCTCTAAATAATTTCGTTCTTGTATGTATATATATATATATATATATATATATTAAAAATAAAAATTTTTAATTTTTTAAAATTTTGAGGGGTACTTCTAAACCTCATGTATCTCCGTCGCTGATTAAACGATTGCTTTATTGTCAATTGTCATCACTTTTGCTCTTTTCTTACGAAAAGCATCAAAGACAAGACTAGTCACTGGACTTGAGTTGGATGTAAAACTCAAAGATTGTTAGTAGAGAACTCTGAAAAGGGTGGACAAAATTAGGATCCTGTCAAGGCTGTGCAGGTGGGTCTGCTTTACACTTTTCGCAACACAAATTTGACATCCGGTCCAACGCATATGTATCTAACCAGAAGACGTTTGATCAATGACCATACAAGACCCTCATCGCCATATAGCTGTAGCACCTACAAGCTAAGCTAGGACATGCAAATTCTAGAAATTCATTATTACGTTTATAAAGTCAATTTTATGTTCATACCGCAGCATTTAAAAGGAAGAAGAATAGCTGTCACAATTGTGTTTATTGTAGGGACGACAGTGGCCTTAGGGCCCGGCCTGAGGTCCGATTAGGCCCAGGCAATCGGGCTCAAGGACAGGGCCCAACTGGAATTATTTGGGCTGGTCCAATTTTTTAAATTTTTAATTTTAAAAAAAAACACACACACACACACACATATATATATATATATATAATAAAATGAATAAAATGAAACCAAATTTATTAATAAAAGATTATAGGATTATAAGAAATGAGAAAAATATAATTAAAGTGATTAATTCAATTAAATAAAACTACAAAATTTTAATTGATTGATAAAAAGTATGATTTTATAATGAATCAATACATAAAACTAACATATATTGATAAAATG
>JAOQMP010000006.1:32369027-32385068 GCA_027563575.1 Erythroxylum pedicellare
TTTTTCAACATTTTTTGCTTTCTTATAATGTCCAGATTGTATAGTTGTCTACAAAACTTGCATAAATATTTTTTATTTTTAGGTTAAAATTATAATGAAAAAATGGAATCATCAAAAAAATTGATGAAGTTAACATCCTCTAACTGTGGTAAGTTCGATCCAGTGTAGATTTTTTTTTTCTTCTTCTAAAAAAGCTAATGGAAATGCTCAATATAATTATATGTTTTGTGGTAGAATGTTTAAAAGGAAAGGAATTTATGAAATGAAAGAACATCTTGTTGGTGTTAAGAGTAGTATTGTTTTTTGCAAAAAGAGTACCATTTGATATACATGAGAGGAATAAAAATTATTTACAAAAATAAGTAAAAAAGAAACAGGAAAAATACAAAGGCTCATAATGTATCTTTTGGAGATGATGAAGCACAATAAGAATTAGGCAAAGGAAAATAAAAAATTATTATTGACATATAATCTTATTTTCCTCCAAGTACTACTCTTAGTTCTAAACCTAGTTTAAAATTTGTTTTGGTTGATAAGGATGTTGTTTTATGATGTCAACGAGCATAGGCTAGATGGTTTTATTATTCATGTATTAATTTAAATGCTTTAAATTCACCATATTGTCAAGAAGCAATAGACACTATAATAACGATAAGTCTATGATTTAAAGCACATTCTTATTATGAGATTTGTGTGCCTTTACTTCAATTAAAAAAGCAATGTTAGTTGATAGCGGATACATATAAGTCTAGTTCAGAAATAACAGGATGCACTATTATAGGAAATGAGTGGACTGTTCAAAGACAAAACCCCTTAATTGATTTTTTGATTTATTATAATATTGGAATAACTTTTATCAAGTCTATTGATGTTTAAAATATGGTAGAATGTACTCATGCTTTATCTGAATTATTTTTTATTTTTAAAATATGGTAAAATGTTGTGCATTTCGTTATAAATAATGTAGCTAATTATAAGTTAGTTGATTACTTGTTACAATCAAAGTATGAATATATTTATTGGTCTGCATACACTACTTATTATATAATTCTCATTTTAAAGGATATTAGTTGCATGAACCATATTTTTAAAACTTGCTTCACATGCATTGAAAATCACAATTTTGTATATAATCATAGTACATTTTTCTTAGTTAAGAAAGTAAGAAGATTAGGTTGAGATTGTGTTCTTGTTACTACTAAGTTTGAAGCTACATTTGTTACTTTAAAAAGTATTAATGATAGGAAACAACTATTTCAAAATTTAGTGACAAGTAAACATTTTTCAATTCATAATTTATCAAAAAAATGTGAAAGGAAAAGAAGTTTGTGATATTATTCTAGATAATAAATTTTTGGATGTCTGCTTGATCATTGCAAAGATTGTGGCTCCACCTATAAGGTTATTGAGGATTGTTAACTTAAATGAGAAGCCATCTTTAGGGTATATAAATGATGGTATGATATGTACAGAGTTCAGAAAACAATTATGAGTCTTTTTAAAGGGAAGGAGAAATTGTATAAGCCTTATATAGATATTTTTAACCGACAATAAGATAAACATGTTATTCAAAGAATCCACGTAGTAACTTATTTTTTAATCATTATTGCTTATATAGTGGAGATGTATATACAAATGATATTATAAGTGATCACTTTGATATGATTGAATGTAAAGGTATTTTCTCTGTTAAAAATCAACCAAAGTGGATCAATAAAATTATATTGTATCATAAAAGTTTAGGGGGTTTTGCTAGATCATCTACAAAGAAAGAACTTATGATAAAAAAAATGCAGCCTAGTAAGTTTTCATACTTTTAATTTGTCCTTTACTTATTAATAATATATTTTTCTCATAACTATTACTTTAAAATACATATGAGTGGTAGGGTTTATTTGGTGAAAGTGCTACCATGTTGAGAAAATTCTCTATTAGATTATTCAGTCAAACAACTTCTACATCAAGTTGTGAATTTAATTAGAGCATTTTGAACATTTTCATACAAAAAATGAAATCATTTGGAACATCAAAAACTCAATATCGTTGCTTATGTTACTTATAATATGATGATGAAAAACAATTATTTTATTGATTTTTTAATTAATTTTATAATTTCTCTATTATATTCAATATACTTAGTAAGAAGAGAACATATAATCCAGTTGATATTAATTATATTGACCATATTAAGAAGAAAAAGAACCATCACTTGATCTTAATTATAATGAACTTGAAAATGCATATATGAGTCACAATGAATGAATTAATAATATCTACTGATGGTCAGTTGATATCTTATTTTGACCATATTTAACATTAAAAGTGTAATATATTACAAATTTACAAAATAGATAATTTCATACATTACTAATTCGTAATTTATTTGAAGGCAATAGAAGATGTTGATGTATATACTTTAGATAAAAGTATGGTTTATGAGCCTTTAGATGGTGATGGAGAATTTGGAACTTTTGACAATGATAAGACACAATTTCTTTAAGAATACATTTATGATTTTTATTATTATCTAAATGTTGTGTTAGATTCAATTTTAATTTGAATTATTATATTTATTATTAGTTTATTATATATTAATAGACATTGGTATACTCTTTTTATTTCAATGCACTATTTTATTTTATTTATTCTTATAATTTTATTATTATTTATTATATATCGAATTTATGACGATTTAATACCATTGAACCTTTGAACCTTAAACTTTTTTTATCAGTTCGATGTTCAATCTAATTTTTAAAACATTGATATTAAGCTTTGTTCATATATGTTTCCAATTGAAAGCAATAAATACACTGATATATAACTTAGAGCTTTTAAAGTATGGTGGCCACATAAATTATTTGCCAAATACAAAATTATAAATGTAAATCCTATTGAATCTATTATATACGAGTGAGAGATATTGAAATATTATAATATCGGACACCAAAATAGCTCTTACATAAATTAATTTTGAATTAAATGATATCCTATAAAAATAAAATTTTTGTATATTTTTTTAAGGTGGCATATATGGATTGAACATGATTCTGAAAATATTTTTGTATAAATACTTTCTTGATGAATGATACATATTTATAATCTTATTGATTTATATTTGGATAAAGAATCATCTTTCCTTGCATAAATTTTCTTTTGCACTTACTTTATTTTATATTATTATTCCTACCAATATTAATAAATAAATAAATAATATTAATCTTAATCCTTATATGTACAATTGCTTACTCTTTATTGGTCAACTTTAACGTTTCAATACTTATTAGTAAACTTAGCATTGGGTTGGGTTAGGGTCTGGGTTAGGGCGGTTGAAATGTGTCTATAAATAATGGCTTGAATTCGAACTAGATTAGGTTTGGGTGGTTTTGATTTTTTAAGCCCAATTGAGCTCAAATTAAGCCCAGATGTTTTTTAATTTAATTAGCAAAACGATGCTATTTCAATAAAGCATATTTAACATATTTGAGTTTAGGGTGGAATCGGATTTCTCGAACCCAAGTTTAACCCCGGTCCAAAGCCTAAAATTTTAAAAAATGCAATAATGATATCATACCGACCAATGGCAATTGTATTGATGAAAATTTGGAACCAAACAAAACTGTTGTTTCCATATTTTGATACCAGTCAGTACCAAATCTTTAGTTGGTACTGTGCTGTCTAGTAACCAAAATACTAGTCAGAATTGTAATTTATTGAAAAATTGTAGGAATAAATTTAAAAAACTTAATTTTTCTTCATTATAAAATAATAATTACTTATACATAAAAATGAATATGATAAAATTGTCAACAATTTATTTAATAAACCATAAAGATATAGATAAATTTGTATTAAATAATTCTTTTATATAATTAGACTTATACAAAGTAATTATAGATTGCATAACTAAATATATTAGTTTACCATAATTTAATTTTTTTTAAATTTATATATTCTATGTTAACAATATATATACTTTTTAGTACATAATGTGAAAATTTACTATAATAATTTTGAAATATGTAAAAATAAGATTTGAAATAAATTTATTTATTATAAATGTTTTTTTTTACTTTGTCATATACTTAATTATATATCTATATGAGAGTTAAATAATCTTTCTATCCTCTTAATTTATAAAAAATATATGAAAATAATATTAATAAAATAAAAATATTATGTATATCATATTCATATTATTATGATTTGTGGAGATAAGATTGAAGTAAAGTAAAGAAATTGTCGAATATAATATATTGAAAGATTGTTTGCAATTTTATAAAATTTAAATAATATTTTATAATTTTAAAAATTATCTAAAAATGTAATGAGTATTAATTGGTATTGATATCATATTATACTATATCCGAACTAAATGTAGTAATAATTTTAATATGATATCCAATGATTTAAAAAAAGAACCGAACCGAACCGAACCCCCTAACTTTCCGTCCAATTTATAACCCATGTAAGAAAAACCCGACTTAATCGGCCGGTAACCGGAAAACCAGCGAGTGAGAGTCTGTCAACCATGTGGGCCCAGCTTCATTGTTACACCAACCCATATGCCTCTACTTTTCAACATCTGTTAACCATCATTAATGCAATTGAAGATGTGTACAAAAGTTAGAGTTTTAAGATCGGCGGATCACCTGATTCTGGTCGGTTCTCATTTACGTGACTAGTACAGAATTAGGACGTTATTTTGATAACAGAAAATTTCGTGTGTTTTTTAACGGATTACTTAAAAAATCTCTGAAATTTTCAATAATCGATCTAATAAACAGAAAATGTAGCGATGCGATGGTTTGCGTGCAGTATACTCGTGTTCTAGAAAACAGAAAATGTGCTTGAACTTGAAGGCACCTAGAGATAGGAGAGAACATAGGCCCTTAATAAGGGCATGTGATCTTCTGTATCAACAATACTGGCCCTATCCTGTATCATTACATCCTAACCACTCATTTATGTAGGATTCATAAAAATGGGTGGCTAGGATGCAATAGCACAGGATAAGACTAGTGTTATTGGTACAGAAGATTTGAGGGCCTTAATAAGGCTTATACCCGTCAAGTTGAATAATGTTGGTCTACCTCATGCTTTCCCTCCCAACAAAAGTAAGTAAGGTACAATTAAATAATTACAATAGTACCCTTTTTTTGTCAGATTTACTATAATTAATGTATTTATAAGTCGCCACAACTATTTACGGGTTTAGATTATTTTATGCTTATCATATTTTACTATCTAATTTTTATGAGTTTTATTTAGTAAATAGATGAATATTTATAAGTATAAAATAATAAAAATAAGTAATTTACTTTTAATTATTTAAAATTAAATAATAAATATTTAGACACAAATCGCATGAAATATTCCCAACTACTTAACCCTTTTTTATTTGACTTGTTGGATTTGATAAATGGCATGAAATCCTCTGTTTCTAAATTTGTGTACTAACTCTATCCTGTTGAATTCAAGTCATCCATTTATGTGGGATTCACATAAATAAATGATTTAGATTTAATGAGACATGTTGGTACACAAATTTAGAGAGGGAGAGGATTTGCCCCCTGATAATTACGTGCCTGCAGTCTGCTGAAAATACTGGTGTCAGTCTTGGGATCGATGAAACCAGCCAGATGATGTAAGCAATATTTGGAAAAATGATGTAAGCAATATTATCTGTTACAAGAAGTGCAATTTTATTTCAGGAGAAGGTGGAGGGCTCTGAAAAAAATTTTAATTCTTAAGATTAGGGGTTCAAATACGAAATTGAGCATATTTCTTTTCCAACTCCTAACTTCACTTTAAGTTTGTTATGATTAAGTGATTTATTTAAAACAAATATTGCTTAAGAATTAATATTATTGTTTATTTTATTTAAAGTGCATTTAGAGCTAACAAAAAATTTTATTAAAAAATACAATTTAATCTTGATTTAATTTCATAATCATAAAAAGTTAGAGAATGAGATCTTTTGTGCCAAATTTATAAAAACTGTAGAGGAGATCCTCTAATTCAAATTGAGAAAATGACACAACAGGTCTTATCCCCACATAACCGGGTCATAAAGCAACAAATTCGTAAAGCTGAAGTGCCAACAAAAGTTTGCTGGCGCTATCTTTCGGCTTGGTCCCATCATCAACGTTGGACACAAGTTGCTTATGTGGTCCACTTTTAATTGAGAAATTGGCTTCTTTCTTCCCCCAGCCACTCACTGTTTATCCTTTCTCTATTGTCACTCAAGCAGGACACATGCAATAATTTTACGGTCCTGAAAGAGACTTGTGCATGCAAAATGGGGACCTATACAGATAAAAGTAGAGATTGCTAATTACCTTATCCTTACCCGTCCTCCCGCTGTGTATATGTAGTTTCGCGTTTGATAGAATCCACTTTATACCCATGAAGCACCGATCGTTTAGATTTCTTAATTGCTAAACAAAACACTCGTTTACGTTGGTCTAGTGCTGGTGGGTTGGATGACCTGCTATCATATAAATTTAACACAGATGTTCCTCGTAAGTAATTCTTGTGACTCGAACGTAAGGGTTATGAACAACCTGCTGTAAATCATCAGTCCAGTCAATTGCTAAACTTTCAAAAGGTCCACCAATAAAACAATGTTCGGATGAATATGTAATAATCCTATAAAGAATAATATATTTTGCCTTATTACATTTTCTTGTAATTTGTTAACGAATTACATAAATTTCTAAAAACAATTACACAACGTGAATCTCCACAAAATGAAATTAAGATGAATTGGAGGATGTAAAAATTATTAAATGAATATACAATAAGACATCTAACAAAAATACAAGATATTAAAGATAAAAAGTACAAGCTACATATATAATGCCAAAATATTAAATATATCATTACTCATACTAAAAGCACCTTTTCTCAAACTTCTATTTGAAAAATGAATGTAAGGGACGGGTCTACCAAATTATAGTTATGAGATGGTGTCGTTCATAACCTCGATCTTTCTTAAATTAATAATTGAACAATATATGGAAGAAGAAGAAGTTTTTTTTTCTGGCGAAAATATGTTTTTGGACGCACCCATAGTTGCTCGAACACCAATCTAGATAAACACTAAGTACTTACTATTTCAAATAATATTATGATCATTAAGAACTTGTAATGATCATTCTTTAAAGGACCAATATAAATTAATTGCGAGGCTCCCAATTAATCACCTTCTTTCATCCTGCAGGTTAGTAGCCGCAATTTCCCTATCCATGCCTAGCTCCTGCTCCTTTAAACCTCATTAATGTTCCCATGTGAAGTGTGTCATATTACACTAATCATCTGAGAAAATGTTACAGAATATGTAGCTACGAAAAGAAACCACATGTATATGAATGTTCTTTTGCATGCCTTCTTTTAAGAAAAGTCAAAAGTTGTTTCAACTACATGTGACAGCTTTAAATTGCTTCAAATTAATGTGTCATTGGACCCTCCAAAGTATGGGACAAGAAGATAGAGCAAGAACAGAGAGAGGTCTCTCGCACCCAATAATTCAATCGAACTTCCGTCAATGGAGAAGATAGATTTTTTATGGCTCCAAAGTTCCCGGAGCCGTAAACAACTAAGTATCAGTTAAAGCTTGTAGGTTTAGCTATTCACACCGAAAGAGAAAGGTCATGGCATGGCGTTACATTGGCTACTAGCTGGCGTGCATTTATATGCAAACAAAACATAGGGCTACTGATGATATTTAACTTCTCATTGAACCAGACCCTCCACTTCGATGATCACTCACTTCGATGATGAAGGGTAAAACAAGATGCATGGTGGTTATGCTTCTCACTTATCAAAGAAAGTTCACTAAAGAATGTTATTTCTACGCGCATATATATATATATATTATGCACGTATATATTTATATATATATACTCATATATTAGGCACGTATGTATATATATGTATATACAACACTCATATATAATTTTTGTAATATATAGTTTAAACCGCAGTGTAAGATTTCAATCATTTGATCTCAGCCTGAAGGTGAAGTTGATTTCTTATTTTCAGCAAGGAATTTCTTAATTCAAAGTGAGTGAAAGTTTCTTAAGGAAAACAGTAGTACAATTAAAAATATTAAAATTAAATACAAAATATTCAGGCTGAAGTTGATTTCTTATTTTCAGCAAGGAATTTCTTAATTCAAAGTGAGTGAAAGTTTCTTAAGGAAAATAGTAGTACAATTAAAATATTAAAATTAAATACAAAATAAATAAATTAACATTCGATGTTTGATAACACATTCGACATATTTTATCTATATCTACGAAATCTTTACCTAGTTTAATTATTTTTACATGTGATACAATAATAGTTTTATTCAAAGCATTACAGAATCGACTCATTTAACCTTTGATACTATCCCTCGTCTTTATTACTCGTAAAAATAATTCGAACCTAATAGTACAACTGTTTTGTACTAACGATAAGAAAGGATTTTTCTTAACAACTTTTAATAATAAAGATAATAAACGAACAACTCAAGTAATTAAAATAATAATAAACATAAATAAATACACTTAAAATAAGAAAACTTTCTTAATTAATTAAGCTCCAGCAATAACAAATCGAAAAGTTGTTTGCCCAGAAACATAAACGTTTATATGCCAAAACGTTGAAAACATCAGAGTTGCGAAATTTAAGATGGTTACTGGAATTTTTCAAACACAAGTATCACTATCTGACAGCCACCAAAAACGTACCTAATCAATACTCAAGTCTACTCAACAAATACCATACTATCGACTAAGAGTAACAATTGCAACTTCGGGAATTTTCTCAAACTATAACTCTGAATCAGCAGTAACAAAACTAACACCCCATAAATAATAAGACAATCACCAAAGATTTACCCAGCTGTAAAAGCCAAAGCTTTCAACCTTTCCCGAAAATATCCATAAACCCAGAAAATCAACCCACTTAACAAACGCCCAGTCAAATTATGCAAGCTCTAATAGATAAAGCTGGAAGGATTTTTCTCAAACTCATGAATTTACACAACCAACTCACGTGAAACTCCAATAAAAACAGTCGTAGATATTTGCCCAATCAACGAAACATCCGGAGAAAAACACAACTTCCACTCAAGATAGTCTTTTCTTTTCGAAACCAACGACGGTACCCACAAGAAAACGCAGCACTCACACAAACAACCTTGGTTACGCGAATAACTCAATAGAAAAACCAGCTGCGCACACAAATCGTTTACGGCAAAAATAGACCCAAAAGCATTGGACAGAGGACGGCTGAAGACACATACAACCATTTGGTCACGTCATTCACACAGAAGTCTTCACAAGATCAGATTTCTATCTTAAGTCATGTGATTGACAAAAATCAGTTTTTTTATTATAGAGTTCTATCTTCGTATAACCGCTTATCAAATATTATTCAAGATGATTTTCTAATTTCAGTCTCCAACTTACATAGAATTTGTGTTTAATTCACACTCAAAAATGACAATTCTTAAATCACTGTCTAACCATGATCAACAAATTAAATCCATGATATTTTATCCCATCAAATAAAGTTAAAATTAATAATAAGATACTTAACATTTAAATTACTGCAGACTTCCTGTCTTTCAAGGTCTAGAGAAGATTATAATTACACAATCATTTTTATATTTTTATAAAAATATTATTTTCGTAATTTAAACTCGTAAAATTATAGTTACAAAAAAAAAAAAAACAATCTTTAACCTCACTTTCTTAACTTTTTTATGTATTCTTAAATGGGTTAATGGATCTTCATCCACCCAGAATTTGCTTCTCTCTTTCTCATCTAGTCTAGTCTAGTCTGGAGCTATTTTAAGAATAAAGTACTTCGTTCACTTACTGCTGGTTTTTACGCAAAGGAAGAGAAATGAAGCCGAAAGGAGACAATGAAGTAATAAACCTGACCAACTTCGACTGTGAAATGAATACTCCCTTTAATGTGGATGAAGTCCAGCAAAAGGTAGAAAACAAGAGATATTACTTCTTATTAGCAAATATTAAAAGCTTTCTCATCTTTGTGGACAAAATATTTTGACATAGGAAGGTTTGTTCATGTCTTGTATGGTTTTCTTCCTGACTTCTGTAATTTGTTTTTCCCTGTTAGAAGAATAATTATAATTTATGCGGGAATCTTAAAACTTGATTCCTGATTCACTCTTTGCCATTTATACCAAGAATAGAATATGAATCGTTGAATTTAACCGTAATGTGAACGATGCAGTGGTGGAGGAGCAACTTAATCTAACGTGTATTTCATTTTCACCAAACTCATCCCAAATGGAAGACGACCGAGAAAGCGAGCAAGAAGTTTAGAGATACAAAAATAATATGAAAGAAAATCATTTAGTCCAATTTAATTAATTTCAGGGTGAAATGGGACTGCAAAATGCAAATGTTCCTTGTCTTGTTTGCCAAACCAAAAAATGAAATCTAACTACAATGATTCGATTTTGAAAAGCTTGGCGATGATAAAGAGGGGAGCAGGCTGGGTAGGCCCCGTGAATACTTAGCTAGGTAGCTGAACCAAAGTCTACCATTCCATTAGAGAAGTGGAGAGACGTGGAGTGGTGTTTTGAGTTTTGGATTTTGGGGTGGCGCTTTCGTCAATGTGTAGCACTCATCCCCTTGCTTCTTCACTTGTGCACGTATCCACTTATTTTTATGTGTGCTCTGATTTGAATCAGTATGTATGGTGTTTATCGTTTTGTCGGAATTATTTTGGGAACATTAACTGACAGCCTCACGTGTCTATACATTGCCCATGATGTTATTTTTTGTTGAGATAATTAAAAAATAAATTCCATTAAAAAGAAACGGAAGGTCCACGAGGGCTTAAAACGTACAAAAACTCTTGTTATATACTACCGGCTACCGGCTACCGTCTACTGTCTACTTCTTTCTCTCACAATGTAGTTTGTACCTAACCAAACGAAGCTACGTAGTCTTCCGTCGCCTCCCGTCTTCCTCTTTTTTCTCTAGACTGTGGCCCAACATTTTACGGAAAAGCCACTGCAACGTCCACCGTCGCAGTTTGTCATCGCCAGCGTCTTCTTTCCGTACATACACATCGCCATAGCTGCTTCTATATTCTGTCACTGCCCACTTAATTACTACGGTTGCGTATACTGGTGCTTTTTGTTTTGTTTTTGTTTTTTTTTCCCTTTTCGTAGATTTGAATGTCTAACCGATAAAAAAATAGTAATTAAAATTTTAAATTACAGATTACATTCACAACTGCAATTATGATATTCAGATTGGAGTTGGCTTTGTTACTACATGATGCAACGATTTTCAACCATATTTGACTATAATTATCAGAATTATGACAGCGTTATAATTAAGTTTGATTAATTAGAGTTTTATCAATTGACTTATTTCTTTGTGACCTAATATGACAATGTTAGGATTATATTTGACAGTGCTAGAACCGTCTATGTTCGGCTTAAATAATTGTGACGCGTAACTGTATTTTGCCACTTACCTAATTCTAAGTCCGTACTTGATCTGTCTATTTTTATTTTTATCGATCCACGAATGAGACAAAGTTAAAATTAAGTGACAAAGCAGAACTCATCCTTTTTCTTCCCCACTAACTTACCTACACTATAAGCAAGCCTAACCCTAGAGAAGGGTAGAAAGGGTACCTATTTAGACCATTTTCATGAAGAATGAAACGACTTATTCTTAATCATTATAAAAAATAAAATGAGACAAAGTATAACTCCCTCTTAACAATCTTAAAAAGTAAATGAAATAAAATAAGACTTTTTTTTTAAAAAAAAATCTTATAAAGACCTTCTTTTAACTTTGTCCGGGCGTTAGAAACAACCTATGAGAATAATTTTTTTTAAAAATTTTTTATTGCTGATGATAAATTAGTATTAAGACTTTAAATACTCTTAAAAGTTAAAATGATAAATTATTTAAAATGGCTTAAATTTCTCTAAGTAGGATTCAACCTTGTACAACTCTTAAGAAGAAATAAAGTCGCCTAAAGTTTTACGATAAACAGCGAATAAGTTAATTTCTCTCGGCAGAGCTGACATGTCAAGCATGATTTATTGGCTAATCCGGGGTGGTTGCAGTGCCCACGTGTGGAAAACTTTTTTGTAGTAATAGGTGACAAATTTCTTCTCACATTATGTGGAGAGTGTCTAATAATTGAGAGCGTTGACTGCGCATTGTCTCTTCTCCACTCCACAATTGCTCCCATTACACGACGTTGTGGTTTGGAACTTGAATGATTTGTTTTGTTTGTCCTTTACAAATCTTGTTTTAGATGTTCCGCGGAACATTCTCTTGCGATTTACCCAAGAAGTTAAATATTATTCTGGTTGCTTTCCTACAAAAAGACATTATGTATACATGGTGGTTATGTTGGAATTACAAGAAGTTAGAATAGTACGTTCATTCTTTATCTCCAAGTTAGTTAACTAAATAATCACATGCAAGCCATAGGCATTTTGCTACGTATCCTGTACGGTAAACTAATGTTAAGGATGATGGCTGGTTGTGAAGCAGGGGGCAGATGGTGACTAACCTCATTACTGTTCAAAGCGAAAGAAGGTGAGAGAATCTATCTCCAATATCAGTGTCTTTTTCTCCCTCTCTCTTAGCCACGGATTTTCTTCTCTGTTTCAATGAAGTTTGAGACAAGTAAATCATTTTCAGTGAGTTGGGTCTGTCTCACACCTCATTTACAATTTCACTACTTTCTAAAGCTCATAAAGCAAGCTCCTTTCTCTCTGTCTCTCTCATATCATTGCATAGCTTTTAAAGCATTGCTTTCTGACCACTAAATGGCTGTCTTTATCGGTGTCTGTACTGTACTGTTCATGCATTGCTTTTTGCTCTTTATCTCCTTGGCCTCAATTAGCCTTTCTGATGATGAGAGAGCCTTCGCAATTTTCTGGGTTAAAGATACACCAGTTCTTAATCTGTCAGATGTCTACTAATATGCTGTTTTTCTTTTATTTATTGGTGTCGAATAATCTTGGATGCCCTTTTTTCTTCTTCTTTTGAAGCTTTCAATATGTCAAACACTGGGTTAACATCCTGCTAAAGACTTCAAAGAAGCATCTTGGTGGAATTATGGTTACTCTATATAGTGCTCAACCTGATTTTTCAAACAGTAGTCTGAAGAAAATCGAGTTAAACTTGGTTTTTCCCTTTCGGAGCAGAGAAATTGTTAAGAGGGAGTTTCCATGAATTGAAATGTCCTCATCCTTTAATCTCAGAAACTGTAACTTTGTTGAATTAGTTAAAGAAACATTTTATTCCTCAATTCTTCTTGAAGTATACAAATTGCGTTGATCGTTTGGGGTTCGGAAATTGGACGCAGCATCTGGAAAATTATTGATCTCAGGTCAACGCTCATCAAAGTGAAAGGTTTTGGGGAATTTAGGAATCAAGTATTGAAAAAGTTCGTAATGATTCACCGCAGGATGCTTTAAGGAGTAAGGTTGATTGCGGGAAAATGATGAACCCTTTTGGGGCTAAAACAAATGCACTTTCATTAGAAGATGACTCCACTTACAAGTTTTCTAGCTCAACAACGACCTCTGACAACAGGGATTGTTCGTTTATTGATTTGAAGTTGGGGAGGTTGGGTGATCTAAAAGATTCCAAGAATTCCAGAATTCCTGTAGGAGCAACTATTGCTTCTTCCTCCGAGTCATCTGCACCTTTAACACCTTCTAAGGGAATGCGTCTTCGAGCAAGCTCCCAGGCTGCATATTGTCAAGTGTATGGATGTAACAAGGATCTCACCTCCTCAAAAGATTACCACAAGAGGCACAAAGTTTGTGAATCTCACACCAAGACTTCAAAAGTCATTGTGAATGGAATTGAACAGAGATTCTGTCAACAATGTAGCAGGTTTGTTGGATTTCACTTACAATACCAAGATTTAGGAAGTTATATAAGTTGAATTCCCCCAATCTATGTCTTTCAAATTGGAGGTTCACCCCTTTCTTCATCACTCATCCTACCATCTGCCCTTTCTTTTTTAACCTTCTGCATCTGAACAGTTATATCATAGTTATTTTGATTATTACCTCTAGTTAGCTTGAGTAACGTGTTCTTTATTTTCTAATCTGAATATATTGTAGAATCCCTAAATTTAACCTTCTTGAAGTTCAATTGTGGAGGCGTATTTAATAGTACAAGTTGAACATAGACTTTTGGATGTTCAAATGTTTTGAGTCACGTAGCCGCAATAAAATATTCTAGCTTTTAATTTCCCAGGTTTCATTTGCTGGCTGAATTTGATGATGGTAAGCGCAGCTGTCGTAAACGCCTTGCAGGCCACAATGAGCGCCGTAGAAAGCCTCAAGTTGGTATTCACTGTGGAAGAACTGGAAGACCACTTCATTCATTCAACGGTAGAACATATGGATTAACATAGTCCCTCTGGTTTCTTGTATGGCAAGTGTTTACTAAATGAGCTTCCCGACTTTTAAGAAGGTTTAATTTGGTTGGAAAATTGAATCTTGTTCTGAAAGATTCCTTAAGGTTATTTGAACATGATTGCTTAGGATGAGAGATCATTGCTTATTATTTAAGGTGCTACTTCTGCACAAATGCAACATTTTAATCCTGTTTGACCTCCTCCATTTATCTGGAAGCTAATATAAGAATTATGTTTTAGGTAAAAGAGACGTACTAAAACCCCTTTGTAGGTAAGTGAGGATTAGTTCTAGTGGGAATCACAGAAGATAATTAAACGGTCAAACCTTGATCTAGATAAAGGATTCAAAAGATATAGTCAAGTCCCTTTGAACATGTTTTTCTATCTGGCTAATGTCTAGTGCTTTATTGGCGTATGTGGGTACTTTGACTTGCTATTATTTGTTCAAGCAAGGTACTGAAAATTTGCCATTCTTGATCCTTTGTAGATTCACCCTGTTCATTATCCATTTTGGGCGTTAACCATACAATGCAATCTTTACATGACATCTTGTCCTTAAAAGCATGCAGCTCACTGGATGGTAGGAGAGAATATAAAAGCCCTTTTACGTATGGTGGAAAAATTAAAAACTCTTGATCTGTCTTCATCATCATTAGCCTCACTTGACAGTGCTAAAATTTTGAGTATTTGCTGTAATTTGATGTACTCATCCAGTGTGAGATTCATATAGGAGGAATAACAGTTTAAAAACTCTTGGTCTGTCTTCATCATCACTAGCCTCCCTTGACAGTGCTAAAATTTTGAGTATTTGCTGTAATTTGATGTACTCATCCAGTGTGTGATTCATATAGGAAGAATAACAGTCAGTGTGCATATTGTGCGTATTGCATGAGCAGTTCTCTTATGTTAGTTTCCTTGCATTTGATCTAGTAATTTGTCTTGGACTGTTAAAAGCTTAACTTCCAAATGCAGCATCTTTTACTTCCTAGTTAAAAGCTTAACTTCTCATCATGGGTAGCGCAGCAATTCCATTTGAAGATTTCTTTCCTCAAAAGTGTTGATTACTGTCTTGTTGCCAACTGGTATGGTCATATATTTTCCTAAACATTTGTGCAGGGCTCCTTGGAGGACAATATCATGGGACTGCACTGACGACTACATCTTTTATTTGCCAAGATATACTTCCCAATGGCCTATTTCATCCTCCAAAATATCGAACAAATGAATGGTGCAGACGCATCAAAGCTGAAGATAGGACTGAGTTCAATTCACCATCAGTAATTCCCATCACAAATGGGCATTTGGATTCAAAGCCCATTTTACCTTCTGATGAACTAGCTAACATGTTTCCCATTTTTCATGACAACATCCGTCATACTGCAACAGCAAGTGTTTTCAGTAATAACACTAATCATTATTCCCAAGAATTTGGGGGACAAAATTCTGATTCACATTCTTTGGTCCAGAGTACCTCCTTTGGAAATGAGAACTTGACTGCTTTTGACACAGCACCAACAATCCTCGGACTTTCAGGGATCACAGAGTCTGGTTGTGATCTCTCTCTTCTGTCATATCAATCTCATAATTCTTCAAACAACT
>JAOQMP010000006.1:32404572-32418261 GCA_027563575.1 Erythroxylum pedicellare
ATACAAATTTGGTGAAACATTCAGATAACAAATTGAAGACCAGAAAGAAGTTGTAAATTATCATCCAGCTGAAGTCTGCGTGAACAGTGGAGGAGGTGTTCGACGAAAGGCTTCAACCGCCATCCTTGCTCGACAGGTTATGCAGCGAAGGTGCTATCTTCAGTCCTCGAAGGGGCATCTTCAAGAAAAAGTTTTCTGCTCTTCGATCTCCTCGTTATATGGCATTTGACAATGGAATGTGAGCACAGTTGTAGTCGTTGCAAAATCCATATATTGCAGCGTTTAGTCAAATCTGTTGCACTTTATATACAGCGATCGCTGTGTGTATATATAACAGCATCGAAGTCGAAGTTCTGAAGCTACAAAGGGCACAAGAAATATGTAACTAACTGCATAACAAAGGGCGAATTCTTCTGCATAAACCTGATATACAAGTCTCAAGCTCATGATTCGAGCTTTTAACTTTTATGCAAGGGAGAATATTGAAACTATGCTTAAACATGATTGATAGCTCAGAAAATGCTACAAACTAGGTCTGAGGAAAAAGTTATTTTTGGCTTGTCCAAGTCTGACCTAGCTTCTTCAAACCAATATTTACGTTTAGCATCATGTTCCATGGACTAATTCTATGTGCTAAAGTTTAAGATGGTGTGATCAGTATAGGAGTACAACTATTGATCTACAAAGAAAACTACAGACTGAAATGAGACAAGAATGGAGTAGATAAGAAGATGCTCTAAAAGAAACGGAAGGGTGAAAAGGAATATAGTTAAAAATTATTGAATAGCGAGCTCTGACTTCATATGCTGATGTGCGGATCAGAAAGCGTGCGTGGCAGAGAGGTAATGCAAGTGGATCCTCTTTGATTGATGAATATTTTACGTTGATGAAAGTGGCCTATCAAAGAAGCATGCATTTCGTTGACGAACAGCAAACTACGAAACCAAAAAATAAAACCATAGTTTCTGCAACGCGAGCCATTTGACTTTTATGGCCTCCGTAACCTTTTATGTCATGCTTAACTTTTGGAACCTAGAAATGATTTAATAAAATCCTTTTGTTGTGGTATTCATGTTCTCTGTTTATTTTTATTCTGTCAAGATGAAAGCTCATCAGAACGTGCCATGTGGAATTAGATAGACACTTGAGCCTCCACGAAAGATATTTGTAATTGGATCTCTCATTCTCAGCTTAAAATAAGTCTTCCATTGTATCACAAGAGACAAAGATGAAGGAAACTATGTCCGTTCCTTATCCCATCATGGATAAATGAAGGTTCCAGAGTTCACGTTGCCGGCACCTTATGTTACCAAAAATGTCAAGCTAGGAAGATCTTGAATATGACAGGAGAATCTTGGTTGAGGTAAGAGACGAAAGTGCATTTCAACCTATATAAGCAAGCTTTCCACACGGAACTTTCACTTGTCTCTCCTTAAACTGCAACATTGCTTGTCGGCTAAAAGCATGCACGCGCCACTGCTTGAATGCTTATTCAATGTAGCAGTTCTCCTCGTAACAGCAATTCTTCGAGCAGGTGAGTTTGTGTCTTACAGAACTACATGGTCTGTAATTCTGGGAGCTATCAGCCACTCCTGTAGCATTCTTAATCATCTATTTCTGTACTTGTAGCTGCTTATGATACACTGGATCCAGAAGGAAGCATAAATATCCAGTGGGATGTTACGTCTTGGACTCCTGATGGCTATGTGGTGAGTAATCGCTTTTCTTTAGCAACCAAGCGCCAAGATATGTTATCCAGACCAGGCCGAGTAGACGACTACAACGCTCTAGCCATGCATATATTCTTTTCCTTCATGAAGATTCGAAAAGCTTCATTATCTTCTTTAGGACTCGGAAATAATTTCGAGTAAAACGGCCATAAACATGTAATCCAACTAAAACTAGCGTGCAATGAAAACAAAATGAATTCAGCGTGAGTGTATTTTCCATTCCAGGCAGTGGTGAGCATTTATAATTATCAAATGTTCCGGCAAATAATCAACCCAGGATGGACCTTAGGATGGACATGGGCTAAGAACGAAGTGATCTGGTCGATGGTGGGCGCACAAGCCATTGATCAAGGTGACTGTTCCCAGTTTAAAGAAAACATCCCACACTGTTGTGCAAGAGACCCTTCTGTTGTTGACATGCTTCCTGGAGTCCCTATGCAGCAACAGTACACAGATTGCTGCAAGAGTGGTGTTTTGACATCTTGGGGACAGGACCCTAAATCTGCAGTCTCAAAATTTCAGATCAGTGTTGGACAATCTGGCACGTCAAATACAACAATAAAATTGCCCAACAACATCTATTTGCTTGGTCCAGGGCCAGGGTATACATGCAGTGCTGCAACTATTGTGTCACCCTCAGTTTTCTTCTCAGTCGATGGCCGGCGAAAGACTCGAGCAATGAGTGAGTCGGTTTTCCATCTCCACCTGCTTTTTGGTCTTTCTCTTCTCAATTTGTTTGATGTTATGCATGCAAAAACCAATTGCAGTGACATGGAGCCTGATGTGCTCTTATTCCCAAACGGTTGCATCTAAGAATCCAACATGCTGTGTTTCCTTGTCAGCCTTTTACAATCCTGTGGTCACTCCTTGTCCATCTTGTTCTTGTGGCTGCCAGAACGAGAACAATTGTTTCATGTAAGCAATCCACTGGTCATTTCAGTTCGACATATTTCTTTTCTCATTTGTTATTCTCTTCGGACTGCGACTTAAGATAAGTCGGAGGTCTAATTGAATTTTTTAATATACATGCCAAAAGAACAACTATATAAGCACACCACTTAGTGTTACAGTTTATGTCATTGACATTGTAATGAATGTAGAAGATAAGTCTGCTTTCTATTTTGTTGGGTTACCGTAAAGCAGGAGCGATCCCAAAATTTCAAGTGTAGTGGAAGCAGACAAACCAACGCTACAGTGTACACAACACATGTGCCCAGTCCGGGTGCATTGGCATATAAAGGCCAATTATAAGGAATATTGGCGTGTGAAGATTACAATCACTAATTTCAAGTATCGGATGAACTACACACACTGGACGCTTGTTGCTCAGCACCCAAATCTCAACAATATCACTGAAGTTTATAGGTTTAATTACAAGCCAATTTTGCTATACAATCCATTGAGTAAGTCAAACCAAGACCTTATAGTAGCACAAGTTAATCCTGAAGCTCTTGAGTATAAACTTTACAGCAAATGATTTTCTTAAGCCGTGGGATCACTATCATTAATTACCTGATATCTAATATGCAGATGAGACTGGCATGTTTTATGGCATAAAATACTACAATGACCTACTTCGGGAAGCTGGGCCCAGTGGAAATGTTCAGTCGGAAATGATTCTGATGAAGGACATGAATAATTCTCATTTGGGCAGGGCTGGGCTTTCCCTCGGAAAATTTACTTCAATGGCGATGAATGTACGATGCCTCTTCCTGATTCCTACCCAACATTGCCCAACTTTGCTGATTCTACAACCGTTCCATCTCCAATGCTTGTTGCATTTCTGACGTTGGTGGGCTGTTGGTGTTCACTGTCTCATTAATATTGAAGAAATGGATCATCTATGTATGGTTATCTACTTGGAATGCAAGGATCGATGTAGGAGGACGAATATGGGAAATCTAAAATTTCTCTTTCTGTTACATCAAATTTCTTAGGATATAGGTATTTATAGAATCCAACAGACAATTCTAATAACTCTCTAGAAATACTCAAAAAATAAATACATGAATCACAGGTATTTATAGAATCCAACAGACAATTCTAATAACTCTCTAGAAATACTCAAAAAATAAATACATGAATCACACTTAATGACTTAAGACTTGAAGACTCTTCTAGAAAAATATTAGAAGTTGAAAAGTTATCAACCACTCCAATTCAAAACCTATTTTAATTTTTAACATTGCCTCCCTTAAACCAAGTTTTCATAATTCACCATTCCAAGCATGTACTTCAACTTCAGTAACAATTCATCATTCAAAGGCTTGGTTGTCAAAATATCTACTTGTTCTCTACCAGGACAATATTCAATGACAACTTGCTTTTCTGCAATTAATTCATGAATCTTATGCACCTTAATGTCAGTATGCTTAGAATGATCATGAAAAACAATTTTCTTTGACAATGCAATTGTTGATTTATTGTCACAAAAATGGATATGGGCTTCTTTTGCTTCTCAAATAAAAATTCCAATGTCTTCCTTAGCCAAATTGCTTGAGTAGCATAATTAGTTATTATAATATATTCTACTTCAATAGTAGATAATGCCATAATTGGTTGTTTCTTTGATAAGCATGAAAATACTGGTGATCCAAGATAAAATACATAAGCAGAAGTGCTTTTTCTTGTTTTAATGTCCCCTGTCCAATCGCTATATATGTAGCAAATCAAGCTTGAAATATTAGTGGCTAATTACAAGATACCATCATTCAATGCACCTTTCACATATTTCAAAATTCTCTTGGCAGCTTGGAGGTGTATTTTCTTGGAGCTTCCATAAATTTGCTTAATAAACCAATTGCATAAACAATGTCAAATCTTGTAGCTCTCAAGTATCTTAAGCTACCAATTAAACTCTTGAAATGAGATGGATTCACTTTTATGTATTTACATTCTTTCTTTAATTAGTGTGGAGACTGGTTTGGAATTCTCCATCTTGAATTTCTTTAAAATGTCAACTGCACACTTCTTTTAAGAAATAAAAATCCCATCTTTCTTTCGAACAACTTCTATACCAAGAAAATAAGACATTAATCTTATATCTGTCATCTCAAATTGTCTAGTTACAGCCTCCCTAAATTATGTGATCATCTTTTCATTATTTCTAGTAAACTCCAAGTAATCCACATATAAGAGAGCAATCAAATTATTTCCAATTTTAGCAAGTTTAACATATAATACATGATCATATGGGCATTTTTGAAAACTATACTAAATAAAATAAGTATCAATATGAGTATACCAGGCTTTTGGTGCCCACTTTAGCCCGTATAAGTCTTTCTTCAATCTATATACATGATTCTCCTTTCCTTCATGTATCCTGCATGTTATTCTACATACATCTTTTCTTCGAACACACTATTTAAGAAAGCAGACTTGACATCTATGTGATGCAAGTTCATTTATTTTAAGCAACCAAAGAAATGACCATTTTTATACTATCAGGCCTAGCAATAAGTGCAAAAATTTTAGAATAATTGATACCTAGTTTTTGCTTGTAGCCTTTGACAACCAACCTTGCTTTGTAACTATTAATTTCTCCACTTGACTTGTATATTATTTTATACACCCGCTTCACACCAATGGGCTTCTTCCAGCTGATAGCTTTATCAACCCCCATTTATCTTTTTTCTCAAAGGCATGAATCTCTTCATTCATGGCTTTAATCCAGTTAGTATCATTTGTTTCTTCTTCAAATGTCAATGGATCACAATATAAGAAGAAAGCATAATTGAGTAGCTTCTCATTAGATGGATTTCTAGCATTGTCTAGCATATAGTCTTACAATCTTACTGGCAATTAACATTATCTTTGAGATCTTCGAACTACACTTGGTTGAGAATTATTCGATGCTTGTTGCTCTGCTTCTTCTTCTTCTTCTTCTTCATCATCATCATCATCATCTGCTACTGGAATCATAATTTGTTTTTGTTGCTTTTGTGAACTATAATTCCATATTCCTTTCTCATCAAATGTTACGTATTTATTGATTATGGCATCATTTTTTTGGATTGTACAACATGTAGGTTTTAGAATTTTCATTACAACCATCAAAAGTGTAATTTTCTCCTTTATCATCAAACTTCTTCATCAATTAGTTTAGAATATATGCACTTACGATACTGTCAAATACTCTAAAATTCCTGTTGGATGGCCTCCTATGAAATATCCTAGTTCAATTATTGTGCTGTATAATGTGATATATATGCATTTTATATAGTATGCTTTATTTATGGTATACTAGAGTAATTTAAGCATTCAAATGTAATATTGAGGTTATAACAGAGATCACGGATAGATCAGAGATGGTTTTGGATTTGATCGAAAATTTTTCGATCACAGATAGACCAGAGATGATTATGGATTCGACCGAAAAATTTTCAAAATTTTTTCAAAATCTTTGAAAAGCTATGAAATGAGTCCGAATGAGCTTTAAAAGCCTCAAAATATACTTTGGAAATTTACGTGACACTTTTGAATGAAATTCAGATGATTTTAGTGACATTTAGTGATTTTTGGATTCAATATGAAAATTCTTTCGGGCAATTAAAAGGTTACCGAATAATTTCAAAATATGATGAAAAGCTTCAGAATTAGGATTGGAGTCTATAAGAACTAAAATAGGTCAAAACGGAAGTTGTTTGGATAAAATTCGAGGAATCCGAAATTATTGGACTAAAATGCTCTTTTTGGAAAATAATGGGTATTGATGATTTTAAGCCCATTCAAAATATTTAAAAGCATCCAATCAATAAGTATTGACCCTAATTAAAGTATCCTATGGTCAATTTGATGGTGAGATAGCTATGGAATATTTTCTGGATTTAATCTGGTTTATAAGTGTAAAAATCTATGAAAGAGCAAATTGATCTTTTTACATGAATGAAGTTAATTAATAAATTTTAAATGACTCACATTTATTGAACAATTACAAGACTCCATATGATTTAAGAAACATTAAATTAGATGATAATAAGTCATTTAAGGTGTTTAATAAGAAAATGACATGTGTAAAGTATTAAAGTAGTATAAAAAGGCAAAAGAAGACAAAATTTGGTTCATTTGAAAGGAGAATTTGTGGGAACCAAAAAGAAAGGAAGAAAAGAAGAGAGAAAAAGCGAGAATTCGGCCAAGGAGAAGAGGAATAAGAGAGGTGCCATTTTTGGTGGATTTGGAGTAGAAATTGAAGAAATCTTGACCTAGGATTGGTGTTCATCATTTTCTTAAAAGATTGAAGGATAAGTTTCCTAGCTTAAATTTCTAATTTTTATTTCCTTGAGTGAGATGGATGTGTTTAAGATCAATGTTGTCTTGGTTTTACTTTCATGTTTCTTTATATGGAATTAGTTGAATATGATAAGAGAGGAATGTGTAGTGGGATTTTGTCTTCGGTTAACTAGAACCAGTCCCAATGTTTTGGCTGTGATTCTACCTATAGACCTCAAATTGAGTGATTTCAACTGGAGTTGAAGCCTAAGACATAACACTAAAAATATCTAGAAGATACCTATACCTAATTTGGAATGAATGATATTGAAATTTGAGATCGAAAGTGGTAACCTGATACTGCCCCTGTGTTGAAACAACTTGTAATATTTGGCACATTTTTCATGATTTAAAAGTTAAAATGGCATTATTTTTTACGATATAGAAACTAGAGATATAGGGGAACAAATGTCTAGAAGAGCTCAAAACCTAATTTAAACGTTTACTATGTGAAAATTAAGGAACAAGTGGAGGTACGATTCTGGACATGGGTTGTAACTGTGACTCATTATGCATGATTCTAATATGGTGGATTAAATTAGGTGAGATTGTGTTTTGAAGGAAGTGGTAAGTGAAAATGGATAAAATATGATATTTAAGTGACTTTTGAAATTAGATTTGGAGACAGGGAACAATAGGTTAGCTTTTAGTAGTAAACAAAAATACGATTAGCGTACGTGTTACGCTATTAAATACTAAGCTCAACTTTGATTAAACCAAATTTATAGTTTTAATGCCTTATTTCCTAATTTGGAAATAAATGCCTAAACAAAATGCACTTTGTGTAGGTAACGGAGAGGCATCGAACGCGTGAGTATGCTTGGAGATAAGTTTGCAAAACTGTGAGTGTATTTCAACAGTTTTATATGACTAAATTCTTTACAACAGAATTAATGACATATGAGTGTATTTTAATTGTTTCATTGAATAACTTCTTTGCAAAAGAATTGATGACATGTGACTGTTCTTTAAATTGAGTTTTGGCAAATGATTTTCATTTGATTATAAAATGAATATTTATACTAAGTTTTGTGCAAATGATGTTTTACAAGTGAATATTGCTTACATAAGATTTTGCTTTAGTAATATATGAGTTTTAACTTGAAAGTTAACTTTTATATGATTGGAAGTTGCTTTTGCTTATGGTACACCATTAGGCTCTATACATGTTGTTATATTGGTATATTTATAACGGTTAACCTATTACGAGTAAGCGATGTAGAATCAGCTTCGTAAATAGTGGTTAAATAGTCACAGGTAAGCGATGCAGAATCAACTCCGTGACTTTATGCCTAATGTACTATATGGTAAAGGAATTAGTGGTGGGCTATGTTGAGTAAGAAAATTTATGACAGTAATAATGCCACCACTATTTATTTTAAAAGTGATTTGAGAGGTACCGTATGGTAGCAATGCTAGTGGTTGGCTTATTTTTCAATATTAAAGTTTTCAAAAAACTTATTTGCACCACTATTTATTGATTAAGGAAAATAGGAAATGAAACTTTTATATGACAAGTTAAATTTTGAAATAATTTTTAAAAAAATTAAAATTGTGTTTTAAGAAATGTTATGTTATTACCAAATTTGATGATGCACCAATAAATTGTGATGGGAAATGTTTTACCATGAGTTTTATGATTGTATGGAATATTGTAGTTATATTGTTATGAAAGTTCAATTTTCTTGTAAATTGATTAAACTCATTGAGCTCGTTTAGCTCACCCTTATTTTTATGTTTTTAAACAAACCACCTGAGGTATGGTTACAAGTGTTGTGGTAATTGGGGGACTCTGCCTTAAGATTAGTTGTATTGTCGGGTGTTGCTATGCTCGTGTCATTTTTCTATGTACATTTGTGTAAAGAATGGATGTTTATAAAGACTTTTAAATGAAATGCTTGAATATGTTTTAGCTTTTTAAAGTTTATTGTAGTAATTGTTGAGAATTATTGTTTGGGTTGCTTGTGAGTGGACTTGAAGTCTATAATTTGTAGTTGAGAAATTGGTGTGAATATAAAAGTGTTTAAAAATGTGTTATGTAGGTTTTTGGAATATTTTGGGAAGGTTAAAATATAGCCGCTGTGCTATCAAAATTTTAATAAAATGATTTAAAATTTTTTCCACTATTTTTCGCACTTGTAAAAGTTATAATATAAAAAGCTTTTAATACTTCAATGGCTTGGCTTTACAAGAACCCTTCAGTTGAGTTAGATATCGATTAGAGGGATACTGTATGGTCATCAAGAGGGCTCCACTCGGGTTCCGAAAGGGGAACTTCGGGATGGGTCCTTTCATCCTATGACTCTAAGCTTTTTCAGGACTTTTGTCATTAAAACTTTTAGTTGAACATTTATTTAAAATATGAACAACATTTAAAGCTACTTCAACCAAAAATTCTTTTGGCACTTTTTAAAACCTCAACATGCACCTTACCATGTTTATGATTGTTCTGTTCTTCCTCTCGGCTACATTAGTTTGTTGTGGAGTGTACCTGTTTGTCATGTGATGATAGATGCAATGCTTTTCAAAGAAGACCACGTACGAGATATTATTGGCCTCTATTTGTTTTAAGAACTTTGATTTTCTAATCACTTTCATTTTTAACAAAAGCTTTAAATTTTTTAAATGCTTCACATGCTTTAGATTTTTGTTTTAGAAAAAAAATCCAAGCTTTTCTACTATAATGATAAATGGAATTAATAAAATATTTTCTAACTCTATTAGATGGAACCTCTATAGTGCACAAATCTTAGTTAACAATCTCCATTGCCCTTCGAACTCTCCTTGATTTTCCAACTGGGAATGAATTTCTGTGATTCTTTCCTATAACAAAAGTCTCACATACATGGTTAAGAACATCAATGTGAGGCAAACCAAAGATCTAATCTTTTCTTGACAAACAATTCAATCCTAAAAAATGAAAATGTCTACAATGCATACGTCACTTTTGGTTATCATGAATTGTTTTTAAATTCAAACATGTAAGTTTCATTTGTTGAATCCTTAAAGGAAATAGGCGATTTTGAGCCCTTTTGTATTAACAACTAATTTCCTTTTTGAATTGAGGATGTTTCTCACATCACCATGATTTCATATATCATATCCTTTCTTCTGCAACTGTTAAGTACTAATTTTTTTTTATGCTTCTTAGGAATATCATGAACATAAAAAATATAATTTAAAGAACCATCCTTCATTTTGATGATAATTCTTCCTTTGCATTTAATTATTAACTTACCATCATTCCAAATTCAACTTCTCAATTGAAAGATTCATTTAAATAAGCAAATAATTCTTGCTTACCACATATGTGATTATTGTAATTAGTCTAGATACAATATATCTTCATCTTTGCACTATGAACTGCTAGCAATGAATAAGCTTACTATGTTAGAATATTCTCCATTTTTTGCTACATTTGCATGAGATTTAAATTATTCTAGATTTCTGTAGCCCTAATTAGTTTATTTATGCCCATACTTGCCACAATTATAATATTGAAAATTTGGTCCCCAAAGACATCTACCCTCTACTTTCACCATGACCTTAACTAGTTATGTTCATTGATGTGTCAAATTTCTGTCCTCTTCCTCTGCATTCAAAATTTCCTCCTTCAAAATTACCTTGTCCTCTGTTGTTATAGTCATAACCTCTATTGCTTCCTCCTCTTTTTTGGTATGATTCTATAACATCTATCAAATTTATTTCGCTCTTCAATGCTTCTTCTATGGTTTCCCTATCTTATCCAAGATTCCTCTTATATGAATTTCTAGACTCCCTTATAACTTATCTATTAACATTTCTTTAAGATCACAAGACTCCATCATTATTGTCATAATATGGTTGTACTTTACTAAAAAGTTTGTAGGATTTTTGCTACGGTT
This sequence comes from Erythroxylum pedicellare, assembly GCA_027563575.1. Taxonomy (NCBI): domain Eukaryota; kingdom Viridiplantae; phylum Streptophyta; class Magnoliopsida; order Malpighiales; family Erythroxylaceae; genus Erythroxylum; species Erythroxylum pedicellare. The sequence goes on from JAOQMP010000006.1 coordinate 32,415,455, forward strand.
TGACTATTTGTAATCTCATCACCATACATTCTCATCTTATTGACAAGATCTATGGTGTAAGAAAAATATTGATTCACTGATTCTGAGGTGCTCATCTCACATTTTTCATACTCCTGCTTAAAGTACTACAATTTTGATTTTTGAGCTTTATCTACTCTTTTATATGTAAGTTTTAAAATATCCCAAGCCTTTTTTTTTTTCCTGCTTTTGCATTATAAATATTTCCAAACACAGAGTAACTTACACCTTGATGAATTTGTGACAATGTTAGATCTTTTATTTTATCAGCTCCTTCTGCATTTTTTGCTACACCTTGTTCAATATGACTCCCTAAATTGTGAGCCTTTAGATGAGTAGACATGAGAATCTGCTAGTAAATGGAATCAAACATCGCATATATTTTGTGACTGAACTAAACAATATTTGGTGCCATCAATCCAATATAAACTTTCCTCTCAATTTTTTAAATACAAGCTCTAATACCAAATGTAGGAGGTGAAATGTAGGGAAAGGATTTACAAAATTTGAAATTTGCCTCTCTCTTACATCAGAATTCTTGAGTACATAAGCACTTATAGAACTTAAAAGTCAATTATAGTAACTCTCTAAATAATTCACAATTAATAACTTCTAGAAACACTTAAAAGATAAATATATGTATGACGTTTAATTACTTAGGAGTTCTAAAACACTCATCTAGAAAAATATCAAAACTTGAAAAGTTATTGGACACTCTAATTCAAAACGTGGTTTAATTTCCAACAAAGAAGTAAAGCATAAAATACGCAAAAAGATGGAGCACCTTAATTTATGCATTAACCATAGGTTTGTATACAAGAAAAAGAAGAATGTTTTGGAGTAAATGACATTCTAATGGAAAGAAAATGCAAAGGTGCACAAAGGGTAAATGCCCTATTACTTAGCAAATGGATATAATTATCAGGAAAATCACTTTAATTTCTCATCAAAAGCACTTATAAAATAAAATGGCATTATATGAAGGGCAATTTTAGATAAGGCCAAATATCTTATAAATGATAATGTTAAAAAATGTCTTTAATACGAAACATAGTTGAATTATAATCTTAAAAACCTAATCATGATTAGAAACAAAATAAAATTTTTTAGATACAATGTTTCAAATTTTCTTTCCATTTGTTTCTACTAATATTTCGTTAAAGATAATCTACTGATTTGACATAATTTCTTGTGCAACTTACTGCATTTGTAATCAATAAGTACTACTTCATTCTTACCTTTTATATACAACCTCCACAATATCATTAGCAACATCTTCAAAACCAATTTCCAATCTTGAAACTCTTGAAATAGCAGTGCGGACCACATAAATTATGAAATCTGATTATAGACAAGTTATTAGTTTTGGTGCATATGAAATATAAAGGATATAGAAATGTCACATTTCAAGTTATATATTGTATATTTGTTTCTAATAAAGAATACAGGTATACATATGTCTGTATTCTAAGTTGTGTATCCTTTTGAAACCACTTCATCATATAATACGATCTCTAAACTATCGTGTATTAAACTATGTATTCAAATTTATATTTTCAGTGAAGAATATGGTCTTATAAATACTCATATTTTAGGTCATGTAACACATTATTTCTATTTCAAAACAAAACTTTATCAATATACTTCTCTTGTTTAATATAGTATTATTTACTTCAAGTGTCTAGAGAAGTTAACTTATCTTATCACGCAATAGAATCTTGTCATATTTAACTTATCTTATCATGCAATAGAATCCTAAGTCATATGCTTGCTAAAGAATATATATATATAATGTGAACAATATATGCTTAAATATTTTTTAGTAAGGTTAGTTATAGTTTTCGTACTCTTATAACAAGCTAATCCTCTTATAATTGTTGTTAGATCTTCTTTTATTATATTCAAGATTTTTAAGCCTTTTTTAAATCTTGGCATGTCTTATATTATACTTCATCTCTTTTATTCACCCATATGTGTAATGAAAAATCTTATAGTATTTAGTCTTCTTCATCATTATTCTTGCATATATAGTGAGTGTTAGAGAGATAAACATTGTTAAAATTCAAACTTCGATATTGTATCATAACCATTAAGATTTTAAGGGACTATTCGAGAGAATTTTTTTTTAGAATAATCTTACTTCCTTGAAGAAAATACAATACTTTCATATTAGTGTTTTGTTGTCCAAATATGCCACTCGATATCTAACTTCCTTATAAGCTTTCTTAGGAATCTTTATGTCACATTACCTAGGGTCTCTTTTTAAAAAATATGATGTCTATAGGCTTTAGTGGGACTAACTTGACAATACAAAGTGAAGTATTTGGCCTCTAAATTAGCTAGCCTGTCAAAACCAAGTATTACTATAATGGATTTAACAACTTTTTTCATCAATACGATATTGGAGATAACTATATTATTTGGATAGTCAAAATGAAGGCTTATTTAGGATTTTTTGATTTATGAGATTTAGTTATGATACAAGCTGCTCCACCTCCACTTCTAAGCAATCCAATAATGAATCATTTAAAAATTATAGTTATGAGAAAGTAAAGAGGTATAAAGCTTTGATTGCCAAATATGTGCTATTTTTAAAGATAACTTTTTCCATGATTATAGTTTATGAATCTGGAAAAAAGATTGAAGATAAGATTGAAAAGGGTTTTTAAGAGTCTGAAATCAAAAAAGAGTGGGAAGACAAACTGATTGAGCCCAAGTTTATTATATAAATTGGCGACATTTTCATGACTTTTACTATACTTTTTGACTCATATTTCTAGATTTTATGC
>JAOQMP010000006.1:32418361-32437110 GCA_027563575.1 Erythroxylum pedicellare
CATATTTAAGTTAAAAGTATAATGTATTACAAATTTACAATTGAGAATAATTTCAACATTACTAATTTGTAATTTATTTGAATATAATAAAAGAAGTTGATTCAAATACTTTAGATGAAAGCGTAGTTTACGAGTCTTTAGATAACGTTAGAGGATCTAGAGCTTTTGAAGATGATGAGACACAACCTCCTTCAAAAATACAATTTTGATTTTTATTGTTATTTTAAATTTTATATTAGACTCATATTTATTTATTATTAGTTCATTATATAATAATAGACATTATGTATTTTTATTTCAATAAAATATTTTATTTTACTAACTTTAATAAATTTTACTTCTTATTTATTATATGCCAGTTTTATAGCAGTTTAATATTAATTAAACATTTAAACCTTAAACTTTTTCTTCTATCAGTTCGATATCCGATCCAGTTTTTAAAACATTATCAAGAACAAATACGAGAACAAATAGATAGCATGCAAAATCAGCTTCTTGACATACAGATTCTACTCAGAAGAATCCTTAAATCTCTTTGATAACTCTGTTGATATTTGCTTTCTACTTGGCTTATTTATACTGATGGTCTTGTCTGATGCATCATTTACTCTTTTCCTCTATTTCATCTGTTTTATTTCCTCCCTATACTCTATTTCTTTTTTTTATGATATATATCTAAATGCATATTTCTCAATGCCACTTAAATATATATGTGATTTATTATGCTGTTAAAATTGTGAAAATTTGTGATATATAAACGATAGGTTCTTTTCTGAAGAGACAGACTCCTGCTAATTATGACTAAACATATAAAAATCACTGGTATCTTTCGAAATCATCTATTATCACTTTGAATTTTTAAAAATATATCTATTATTGCTCGTCATCGTAAAAAAAGGAGGGAGCTTGTTAGCTCAAGGTTTATATTTAACGATTTTGATGATAACTGTATAATATTTCAAAATTCAAATTGGATTTATTTCCTTGTAAAATTAACGGCCTTATTCTCAAAAGGAAATAAAATCATAATAAATACGTTTTCTCTTGCAGGAACCTTCTTTATGAACTTATCTTATTAGAAATGGTTTATCTAAAAAGATCCTACAAATTATAAAGGTCATATATTAATATGATTATATTTGCATTTTTTTGCATATATGATGATATATTTCTAAATAAATGTTTTTCAATGTTACTCGAATATATATGCAATTGAGTATATTGTTGAAATTGTGAAAATTTATGATATATAAACGATAGGTTCTTTTCTGAAAAGACAGGCTCTTGCTAATTATGACTGAACATGTAAAAGTCACAGGTATCTTTCGAAATCATTTATTATCTCTTTGAATTTTGAAAAACATATCTATTATTGCTTGTCATCATAAAAAAGGGGGAAGATTGTTAGTTCAAGACTTATATTTAACGATTTGATGATAACTATATAATATTTCAAAATTTAAATTGGATTTATTTCCTTGTACAATTAACAATCTTATTCTCAAAAGGAAATAAAATCATAATAAATATGTTTTTTCTTACAGAAACCTTCTTTATAAACTTACCTTATTAGAAATGGTTTATCCGAAAAGATCATATTAATTATAAAGGTCATATATTAGCTCCGTGATAACTGGAAGATTTTTGACAAATGTGACATCAAAGTTATTCAAAGTTAAATCTCTGCAGTTGACTAAAAATGCGAGTGAAGAAACGACTAGTTGAAGAAAATGACTACTTAAGGAAGAGTGACAGCACTTATGAAGTAGAACGAACATATTCAGTCAGTCAAAATTTTGAACAATATCTATATTCTTGAGAATTATATCAATACTATTGTACTTTAGAAAATGAAATCACTCTATCAAAAGAGACATTTTTATTTTGTTTTTCTGTGAGCTTTTTAGAAGCTTGTTATACATTTCGAATGTAGAAGGTTGGAGAACCTTGAAAGTTATGTGGTTGTGAGCTTAAAGAGGCTCGTCAAAATTTAATACTCGATTTTTGTAGTGAAACACTCAAGTTGAATATTTAGAGACTGGACGTAGGCTTGGATTGTAAGTCGAACTAGTATAAATTGGTTGCGTCTTTCTTCTCTCTCTTTAATTTTAAATTTCCGCATTATATTGTGTGTGTGTTGTTTTTAACAAGAGACTTCTTCACTTTTATAAAAGGCTCCTTCTGTTTTCAACTTGCAAAAGGTTCCTTTCAGTTTTAACAAGTACCTTCTGTTTTTAAATTGTTTTAACAAGATTTATCATTCAGTAGGCTCCTTTCATTTAAGCAGGGTCCTATTGCACAAAAGGCTTTTATTGCCTAACAAGCTTCTATCGTTTAAAAAGACTTTATCGTCTGACAAGCTCCTATTATCTTTATTTAACTAAGATTTGTTTATTATACGAACTTAAAGAACTTGCGAAAATTTTTTATACACACAATTCATCCCCTTTTGCGTGTCTTTACGTTATCACTGCCATCTTGTTTTCTTGCCTCATCATGTTTTCTTGCCTCCATGTGTCGCCTTGTTTTCTCACAAGTCCACCCCCCACTATTTTTTTTATTGATCTTTGTTTGTCTAGGTTCTAATAATTTGTTATACGCCCTAACTTTTCAATCTCATCGAAGAACTAGTGTTTTTCATAACAATAAGATTTGGAGCTGTCTTCTTTATTATAATTAAACCTATTGTTGGGAGTTAGATTTTGTTTAGACAAAGATGCTATATGAGTTTGTAATGGGAAACGCAATTTGAAAATGTATCCTCGAGTTTCTTTATTTCAGAAGGCAAGAAATGATATGTTTTGAATCTTTTTGCATATTTCTTAAAAGAATTCTTTTGTTGTTATCTTCTATCATGACAGATGCGAAGAGGAATCAATAAAGGAAGTAATAATATAATACTTTTATATAAAGGTCATGCTGAAGTCGAGTTTAAAAGATTCAGATTATGCTTAAAACATTGTAGAGAGGGATCCTTCTATGACCAAAACGAAAACATTGAACAAGGCAAAGCACTATTCAAATATTTGCATTCAAGAAGGTGGAGATCCACTACTAGCTGGGGTATAAGGCTTTAGGCTGTTGACATTATTACTCGGGTTGGAAATTTTCACTCCAGGACTTTTTAGAATAGTCGGTGTTTTGGTTAGCTTCTTAGGGTAGAGCTAACAGGCTTGTTTTCAATTTGATGAAATCTTAAGACAAATTTTTTGAAGGAAAATACTTGAGGTTAGGAGGTTTGGATTGAGAGATCGCACCCACTTTGCATTGACAGGTGCTTATTTTTTTAAAGCTGCATTCATTTTTCTTTTGTTAATAACATAAATATATACAAAAGGAAACAACCATAGATTTTTAAGATTATAGTCCTATAAAACAGAGCAAATATTCTTATTTTTACTATCAATTCAGGAATAAATTTAACATTTAAAAGTATTTGAGTTTTGAGAATGGTTAATTTCAAAAGTAACATGTGTGTGGTTAGATATAATTTTTATGACTAACAAATATCATTAAAAAAATAGGACAAGTTGATTTTAGATTAACAAATATGTTATTTAAATTAATAATTTTTAAAGTTTTCTAATTTTTAAAAGGTTATTCTAACTAATAGAAAGATTGTTTTCAAATAATCTGCATGACTAAGACCTCACGTGGATTTCTATTAAGTATTATTGTTGATGTTGTATTGAATTAAATAATTTATTACATTTTAGGATTCCCCTGAAAAAAAAGAAAGAGAGAGAGCTCTTAGTGAAGCTCTTTTTAGAATGTTAATGTTTTTGTCTAATATCGAACTTATTTAAGGATGCCCGAAAGTTGAATAATATATTAATTAATTAAGTTCCCGATGAACTAATTTTTTGTCCACCATTGCTTGACATATTTGCAGCTATTGTGCAGTTCTTGATTCATCAGTGATCGATTTATCATTTGACTAAGAAGGAGACAAGTTTCCCAAAGATGACGAGTGTGAAAGAGTAAGTTCTACCCGTCCAACCCAAAAGAGATAAAATGTCAACATATGAAACTAGACAAATGGTACTGTAAACTTTGTGGTCTCAGGAGACCCTAGAAGGAGACTTGATAACAAAGAAGTCTAAGGCTTGTCAGTCCTGTACATGTGAGGATATAGCACCAATCTGACAGTGATGGACTGTTGAGCTGTTGCTTTCAATCCTCTGCTTCCCCATCATTTCTCACAAAGGTTTCTGCTTCAAAATGCAGTAAGAGAAAAGATGATAAGAGATGAAAATATCTCATGAATCATCTAGCTACCAGTAGGTGAGACATCTTCAGGAAATCACTTTCATTTTTGGTCTACTTCAAAGGTGTGGGTGCGGCAACCACAAGTCCTTGCTAGGGAGTTCGCAACAAGCCGGACATCAGAAAATCTCCTTGGAAGCAGAAAGCCAGTAGTTCTTTTTGTTCACTGAAATGAAGGTCATCTTCTTGATTGGTCTATCTCTCATAATGCTTCCATATGCTGGTAAACTTTTTTCTTAGCATACAAACATGAAAATGACGATGTACATCTTATTCTAGAATATGTACTCCCGTTTCTTCATTCATTGTTGTTTCTTTTTCATGATTGTAGCTGCATATGATCCGCTCGATCCTAATGGGAATATAACTATCAAGTGGGACGTAATGTCCTGGACGCCAGACGGCTACGTGGTGAGTATCGTTTTCATTTGGTTGGTCTTCTTTCTGTTTTCATTTAAAGCACAAGAACTCCTTAACAGGAGATTTGCAAGTACGATTATCTTCAACTAAATGTAAGCAGTACTTCTTGCCATCCTTATCTGTCATTCTTCTTTTGTGTCACAAATTCAATGGAGCCTTTCTCACACTACCCAATTTATCCCTTGCTGGTACACGGGTACGGATAGTTACGTAACATAATATCAAAAACTCGTACAAATAAAAGATGGGGCTAGAAAAAGGAAAGAAAAACAATAAGATGTAAAGCCATTCCAGACCACCATGTTTAGCTTTCAGATTGTTGCTTGTACCTACGTTTCAATCCATATCAGAAGACTACAAGAAAGAGTTTGTGGATCATTTGTTAGAATTGTTCCTTCTCTTCATCGGTTTCCCATAGATCCAGACCTGGTTAAAAATATGAGTTTACAAGAGAAGCCAGTCCGTAACAAGCAAGATGTGAAGATAATAACAATCAATATCTAATTCTTCTAGGCTACGGTAACAATGAGCAACTTCCAAATGTACCGGCACATCATAAGTCCTGGGTGGACTCTAGGGTGGTCATGGGCAAAGAAAGAAGTGATATGGTCGATGGTGGGGGCTCAAACAACAGAACAAGGTGACTGTTCCAAGTTCAAGGGAAACGTACCACATTGCTGCAAGAAGACCCCCACAGTTCTGGACTTGCTTCCTGGAGTTCCTTATAACCAGCAATTCACCAATTGCTGCAAAGGAGGTGTAGTGGCAGCTTGGGGGCAGGATCCTACAGGTTCTATCTCAGCATTTCAGGTGAGTGTTGGAGTTGCTGGCACCTCAAACAAAACAGTAAAACTTCCCAAGAACTTTACTTTGCTTGGACCAGGACCCGGCTACACCTGTGGCCCTGCAAAGATCGTGCCATCTACAGTATTCTTCACACCCGATCGTAGGCGAAAAACACAAGCACTTAGTAAGTCTTCGATTGCTCCAAGTTTCCCTAAACATTGGCTTTTGTTATACAGGATTTTAACCTCCTCTAGTCATAAAAAAGCTCCATTGGTCCAAGCATTTCATCTGTCAGATTGGTCAAGTAGGACAAAATATAATGTAAACTCCTTTTTTATGAAGTGACGTGGAATGTGACCTGCACTTACTCACAGTTCCTTGTCTCCAAACATCCTAGTTGTTGTGTTTCATTCTCATCTTTCTACAACGAGACGATTACTCCTTGTCCAACTTGTGCATGCGGTTGCAAGAACAAGAATAGCTGCATTATGTAAGCGAATTCATTTTTATTATATAGTAACCCAACCACAATCACTTACGATTTTAACTGTTAGCCTGGATTTTTTGGTTAATGAAAATGCAGAAGTGAGTCAAAAGAAGCCCACAAGAAAGGAATAAACACGCCTAAGAAGGACAACACACCACTGCTCCAGTGCACTCATCATATGTGTCCTGTCCGAGTTCACTGGCATGTGAAGGTCAACTACAAAGATTATTGGCGTGCTAAGATTGCTGTCACTAATTTTAACTACAGGATGAACTACACTCAGTGGACACTTGTTGTTCAACATCCCAATCTCAATAATGTCACCCAGATCTTCAGTTTTGATTACAAGCCTCTTATAGCATATGCATCCGTCAGTAAGTCCCTCCTTAAAACTCAAAATGCTTCTCCGTTTCTTAAGAACACTACCAACAGACATATCATTGATCTGCAGATGATACTGGGATGTTCTATGGAATGAAGTTTTACAATGACCTTTTGATGGAAGCTGGGCCTTCGGGAAATGTCCAGTCTGAGGTGCTTCTTCGGAAAGACAAGAATACCTTTACACTGAAACAGGGATGGGCATTTCCTAGGAAAGTTTATTTCAACGGTGATGAATGCATGCTACCCGCACCAGATGCCTACCCACATCTGCCAAATTCGGCCAATACGATTCCAGTTGGATTTTTTACAGTGTCAGTTTCACTCGTCTTGATATTGCTATCAATCAGATAAAATCAATTTTACACATAAAGCCAGAAATCTGCATGGTTAATTCATTCCGCGTCCAGCTTCACCCATGTTGTGTGTGTGACCAATCAACTAAATCTTTAGTTTATTCTCAAATTTATTAGGAAATTTTATAATGCGTGGCTGCAAATGCAAATTTGATTGTTTGCTTTTTGATGGCATGTCTATTTACCCCTGTTTGCAAGGAAAGTTAAATCTAAAAGTCATAAGAACATTACTAGCAAGAAAGCAACATGTCAAATTGTGAACTTCTTTCACATAAATGTCTAGGGATGAATAAGGGTAAAATATTTATGAAACAAGATTGATAAGAAGAACAGAATATTAATTGCAGTATCAATACGAAAAGTAGAGCTGACGAATCGGGTAACGTTATACAGTGCCAACCTCCTTGTTGCTCATGCCAACCCACACTTCCGAGTCTAGTGCCAAAGCAGACGGGATATCCATGCTGGAAGAACGAATACCCTTACAGGACTTTGGCTAATTACATTTAAGCCAAAAAGACAATCATGTACACTATTAATGTGATGAGAGGAGAAAGGAGGGACACAAATTGTCGAGAAACGCCATTCGGTAACCACGGGTAGGCATCTGGAGGGGGCATTACACAGTTTTCACCATTAAAATAAATCCTTCTCGGGAATGCCCATCCCTTTTCAAATGTGAAAGTTGATGTATCCTTCCGGAAAAGTAGCTCTGACTGTACATTGCCAAGAGGGCCCGCTTGGGATAGAAGATCATTGTAGAACTTAACTCCCCATAACAAAGCTGTATCATCTGTAAACCAATAACTTTTCTAAGATTGCACATTTACTCAGAGAGAAGTAAAGATGTAAATTTGGCAGGGTTTAACTTACTTAGACCATCATAAGGAGTTAATGACTTGTAATTAAAGCTGAAAATCTGGGTAAGGTTATCAAAGTTGGGGTGTTGAACAACTAGATTCCACTGTGTATAGTTCATGCGGTAGTTGAAGTTCGTAATTGAGACCTTCACACGCCAGTACTCCTTATAATTTATCTTGACGTGCCAATGGACACGTATTGGGCACATATGGCTGGTACACTGGAGTAGAGGTGCATTGTCTGATTTGCTTGGACTTGAGACAATCGAGGCCAAGTGAGGAGTGTCTGGGCTGTGACATGCATCAAGGGAAAAGGACCAAGAACATGATGAATGAGATAGTTCCACAAAACGGTTGACAAAATTAAATACATACACAAAACTTACTCCACACAGCTCCCAGATACTGTTTTATTGTTACATCCACAAGCACAACTTGGGCATCCCACTATTGTGTTATTGTAAAAGGAGGAGAGAGAAACGCAGCAGGTAGGTGTCTTCTGAGCCAGAAATTGCGAATATGTGCAAGTAACGTTCCAGGTCACTGCCACAATAGCAGGGAAATGTGATCAGAGCGTGGTAAGCTGGTTACATTACATTTCCACTTCCATAAAAGTCTTTCTGAAACTGTAAGTAGATGACTTACTTAAAGCTTGAGTAATTCTCCTTTTATCTGCTGATATGAATTTAGTCGGTTTCACAATCTTTGCAGGACCACAAGTATATCCAGGTCCGGGTGCTTTCAAAGTGAAGTTCTTGGGAACCCTGACAGTTTTGTTTGTGGTTCCAGCAGCACCCACACTAACTTGGAAAGAGGCCAAAGCAGTAGAGGGGTCCTGACCCCATGCATTAATCACTCCTCCTTTGCAGCAATTTGCAATCTGCTGGTTGTAAGGAGTTCCTGGCAATAGATCCACAACAGTCGGACTTTTCTTACAGCAATGTGGGATGTTTCCCTTGAATTTAGAACAATCCCCTTGTTCAGTGGTTTGGCTTCCCATCATACTCCAGATTACTTCCTTTTTCGCCCATGTCCAACCCAATGTCCAGCCTGGTGCTTGAATGTGGCGATATTGCTGGAAGTTATACATTGTAACAACCGCCTGTAAAGGACAAACAAAAGGAGAAGAAACAGGAAATTTTTAACAAGGATCTATGAAGGCTAGATTGAGTTCTATAAATCTTTTGAACTAGAAAAAATTGTTAATTCAACTGATGAGAGCAAAATCGTTACTCATTTATTTTATTTGCAGATGATGAGCTCAAAAAGATGGATAGAAGTCATTAAATCAATTATATATAACTGGAAGTCTGCAGAAACTCTAAAAAGGTAACCAGGCCGGGGTCATATCCCACCCTAACGATCTTGACCAGAAATACCAGTCAAGGTAAGGCTAGAAGCAAACATAAGCTCTAAAATTTCATTATACTTACAACATAACCATCTGGTGTCCAGCTCATTATGTCCCATTTGATTGTAATATTTCCACTTGGATCGAGAGCATCATAGGCTTCTGCAAATAAACCAACACCGTAATGAGAATTTCAGTTCCAAAATTCATATAATTCTTACTCCATGTAGCAGTGGAAACACCCAGAGCGAAAGATGGCAAAAGTGATGCGAGTTCAGAACGCAAGTAGCTTGCCAACCAACTTCCCGATTCCCAATTTTCAATTTCTAAGTGTTTTTTAGAGGGATGGTGAGTCATATACTTTCTTACAGATATAGCAAACAGCAACATCTGATAGACCAATCCAAAACTTGAAGATCCTAACTTAAAACCCGCATGCTGATAGAAACCCCGTTTTCCATGTCAGTGAAAGGGGAAGTATAACTGCCCTCTCGTGTCTCTTAGATACTATAAATCACATGCCATGGAAGAGTATCCTGCCTCAAGCAGTTAACAAACTGAGCTAGCAGACCCCAATTCAAAGAACAGAAAGAAAAGAACACTCAAAGGTCTAGATTACATCTTTACGCCTAATGTGAGAAAAAGGAAGACTAACCTGTAGCTGTCAATGTGAAGCATGAATGGAAGAGGACTAGCAAAATGGTTAAAGAACCAAGCTTGATAATGAATCCAATAGCTGAAGATGAGACAGACTCCATTAATTTTCTTGATGCAGACTCGGGTCGTGAATGTGAAGTATTCTGCTGCCCTGGTCTATCTCGAGATCAGGATGAGAGAGAGAGATAGAGTCAGGTAGGGGAAGTACTGGCCTCTTGTTCAACTAGAAGCGGAGATTATAATTAAAAGTAGTCATCAACCGTTTTTGAGACAGTTGTAACTTCAGCTTGTGTCTTGTGAGGGTGTGCGCAGGAGGGAGAGAGTGCGAAACATGTCAATGGTCAATTACCACTCTATCCTTCTTGAAAGGCAATGATTGGTAAGTCCTTGCAAGTAGTAAAGAGGTCCAAACTTTGTTTATTGCATGCAAGTCCGGTGAAAAAAGTATACAAGGTTATAGTGGTAATTGCGGCCAACGTTTAAGAAAAGTTGCAATAAATTAAAGAAAATAAAAGTTGTTAGATTGCTGACTAAACCCATAAAATGACATATTCCTTGGCTGTCGGTGGAGCCAATAAAGGCCGCTCATGTACTTATAATTTCTCTTTTAGATACTTAGGGTAAAGATACATGTCCTAAATTTTGCATGTCAAATTGTGATTGTTATTGTTGTACCAAGTAGAGGCAAGGGAAAATTACTGTGGTTCCTTTTGTTTTATAAAAAGTAAAATAAAATTTCATATTACCTTTTTCTCATTAAATTAGTATTTATGACATAAATGTTAATATCAAACAAATATAAAGAGATTCATTTTATAAAAAAATTTATGATCTGATTCAAAAACTCTTATCCAATTTTTTTTCACCTTATTTTGCCTCACTTTTTGTGCTTTGGTATGCTAAAATTATAAAACTCGCATTTAACTAATACAAAAGATTGACAATGAAGCAAGTCTCTGTAAAAACCCAGACACCAAAAAGAAAGTTCATATAAGTTTTCTTATTCTAAAACTAATTCAAATAATCTCAATTGTTAGGAACTATTTCAAGTTTCGATGCACTCAATCAAGAAATCGATTGTGTTTTATAAGGTCCAAATATTTTTGTTTGTTTTTGGGGATAATTGCATTAGAGAATCCAAAGTCTCTCCTTTGATGACTAATCTTCAAGGCCCTAAAAAGTTGGAAGTATTACTCAGTTTTTCAATTTACTAGATCAGAGCGGCGATGTTGGTTCACTTTTCGTGAACAAGAATGTTTTACGTTTGAAAATCATACTCTTCTTTATCAATGAACCATGAGAGCTGTAATTTTCTTCTTATTTCTTATGGTTCAAAAGATGAAGAAAAAATAAATAAATTGCTTCAAATTTTTTAGAGTTTTAGGTATATTATAAAATTTGTTATTATTAAAGTGAATCCTCATTTATTTAAATAGTATTGTCATATGTTTTATAACCAGAAGAGAGGATGGGACCCAACTCAATGTCCATCCGACACCATCATGAGGGCAAGATATACATTGGCAAAAAATCAACCGACCGAGAAACCAAAACACAGCACAAGTTTAATAGTCGCAAGGCAGAGTTATACGATATGCTCTGATACTTAACGAAATGCATGTAAATGGTTTAAATTAACATTTATATATATATGCTACCCGAAAAAGCTTTATCTACTGATTAAATCTCACCGTAAAAAATGAAATGTTTCTGGAACTTCTAACCTCTTCAAAACTCTCAAGTTAATGGTGTAAACTTTTCTTAAAAATGAAAAGCAGAAAGTAAGGGACCCAAAAACAACCTATAACTATTTATATATTGCTTTGCCCATTACAGAAGCAACGGACAGCAATAGACCATCACATCGTTTTAGAAATGTTATAAATTGTTTCACCTCACATAATAAACCTTTATCATTGGTTGTAAGTAAAATATCATTCACATATAGCACAAAATAACAAATCTTGCTCCTATTAACCTTATGGTATATATATTGATCCATGGGTTCTCTTCAAAACTAAATGAAGTGATTACATCATGAAATTGTAAATACCATTGACAAGATGCTTGTTTTAAGCCATATATGGATTTATTGAGCTTACAGAGCAAATGCTCACCACCACTAGAGGAGAATCCTTCTGGTTGTTTTATGTAAACCTCTTCCTCTAGTTCACCATTGAGGAATGTCGTTTTTACATTTATTTGATGTAACTCAAAGTCAAAATGGGCTACTAATGCCATAATTACTCTTACTCGAAGAGAATCTTTCTTTGATACATTAGAAAATGTCTCCATGTAATTGATTCCTTCTTTTTGAGTAAATTCTTTAGCAACGAGTCTTGCTTTATGTCGCTCAACGTTGCCTTATGAGTCTTTATTTATTTTAAAGACTCATTTACACCCAATGTGTTTTACCCCATTAGGCAATGCAACGAGATCCCGAACTCGATTACATGCCATAAAATTTATCTCATCTTTCATAGCATTATACCATAAGTCTAATTCTTTAGAACTTATAGCTTACGAAAATGTTTCAGGATCATGTTTAACTCTGATGTTAAAGTCCAATTCTTGTAGATACACAATATAATCATTAGAGATACCTGATCACCTTACTCTAGTAGATCTCCTTAATGTTGTTTCAACATTCTCCTCAGGAGCATGCTGTTCACTGGTTGATCAACATTTTCTTGTTGTTCTATATCAACAACTTGATCTATTGAATCGATATCAATTACTGTTGAAATTTCAGCAATTGGTTATCCAACACCCATTAATGCTTGAGGGGTGTGAATGACAATCAATCACTTAAGCCAGAGGGATGAACTTCTTGATGTTCCTTTTCTTAAATAACATCTCGAAATTGATCACTCCCACTGATCAAGACATTCTCAAGAAATTTTGCATTTCTTGATTCCACAATCCTAGTGCTGTGAGATAGACAATAAAATATATACCCCTTGGATTTTTTAGCATATCTAATGAAGTGACCATTCATGGTTCTCGGGTCTAGCTTCTTTTCTTGTGAATTATAAATTCTAACTTCAAATAGGCATCCCCAAATATGTATATGTTGCAAACTTGGTTTCCAACCCTTAAACAACTCAAAAGGTGTCTTTAAAATAGCCTTAGTTAGAACTCATTTTAATATATACATAACTATCTTTAGTGATTCGATCCACAAAAATTAGGGAGTTTTACATTAATCTGCATACTTCTCATATCCATTAATGTTTGGTTTCTTCTTTCTGCCACACTAATCTGATCTGGAGAACTAGGCAAAGTGATTGGGCAACAATCCCATGTTTTTGAAGAAACTTAGCAAATGGAACAGGTGCCTATCCATTTTCTGTGTATCTACTATAGTACTCTCCACCTCTATCTGATATCATGACCTTAATTTGTTTTCGACATTGATTTTCTACTTCAGCCTTAAAAACTTTAAAGGCATCGAAAGCTTCGTCCTTAGAACGAAGTAAGTAAATATACATATATTGTGAATAATCATTTATGAAGGTGATAAAGTATTTCAAACTATTTGCATCCATGTCTGGACAACAAATATCTGTATATACGATTTCTAATAGATTTGTGCCCCTTTCTGCATCTCTTTTAAACTTGTTAGTCTGCTTTCAATGGAGATGTGTCCTAATCTCTTATGCCACAACATAGACGAATCCTCATTCACAATACATCATTTTATCCCAGCAGTAATATGCATAGAAGTATAAGCAATGTCACTTCATAATTTAAGAGAATAAAGACTATCAATCAAAATACCATGTCTAAGAACTTTGGATTTATTGGAAAATTGAAAATTGAAATCTATAAAATTAAAGGCAAAACCTAATGATATAAGTCTTGAATTAGAAATTAATTTTGAGAAAAACTTGGTATATAAAAGGTATTTTCCATATGTAAAATAAAACCACTGCTTAATGTCAAATTGCAAGTGTTAATGGTTTCCATATGTGAACTCATCTTACCTCCCGAATAGATGTAGTGTTCATTTCCCACTGGTTTCCTTAGGTTGCGCATGCCCTGCAAGGTAATTGAAACATGGATTGTTGAACCAAAATCAATCCACCATGTGTTATGATTAACACTATCCATATTAGACTCATAACAACAAATGAAAGGTGAGTACCTTTCATTTCGAGCCAGTTGACAAATTTTAAGCATTCTTTCTTCATATGTCCTCTCATTTTGTAGAAGAAACATTTAGATGCGTTCATTATCTCACGCTGAGGAGGAATTTTGCCTTTTCCCTTTTTTTTTCCCTGATCCGTCTTTTTCTTTCCTTATGTAGTCAAGTTCACTTTTTCACCCTCTTCCATAGCCAATCTTCCTTCTTATTAAGCACATATGATCAACAACTCATTAGTTAACCATTTATCTTTATGTATGTTGTAAGAAATTTTAAAAGGACCATATTATTGGGGCAGAGTGTTCAAAATAAAATGAACCAAGAAAGATTATGACATTTTCACTTTGAAAGCTTCTAGTTGAGCCACTATGTCCCTTATATGCATGATATGATCTTGCATGCCTTTTATCCCGATAAGCCTTATAGATGATAATTGCATTATTAAAGTGCTGACAAGAGCTTTATCATATTTAGCAAATTGCTCATCGATGGCTTTTAAAAGATCTTTCAGCTTATTACGTTGTTCAACAGAACCATAGATATCAGTAGATATCTTAATCTTTATGAACATCACAGAGAAACGATTGGATCGCTCCTATTTGTTATAAGGACTAACTACATCTGAAGTGCTGGTTTTAGTGATAGCAGGTGGTTCATCTTTCCTTATAGCATAATCTATATCCATCTAGTCCAAATGAAGAAACACTCTCTCCTTCCATAACTTATAATTATCACCCTTTAATTCGGGAATGTCAAACTTAACTTTAGAGATATTCGCAGGTAAAATAACTACAAAATTATTAAAAATACATATTTAGTAACAAAATTACGTGACCAAAAATTTTTATGTTTTACTAATGTAAATCATGCATGAATTTAGGAATTTAGTGATATAAAATTTGCCTGTGGGCTAAAATTCTACTCAATTAGATCCATCTGATAAAACTATTAAATTATATTCCTTTTCTTTGTTCCTGTGAGTAAATCAAGAAATATAATGTGATATTTTATCCTAATTAGTCATACACATAGTATAACAAAAATTCCTGTGAGTAAATTTTATTATGTATATATATGATTAACTACAAATAATGTTTATAGTGATTCATAAACTTAAATATATAATTTTAATCAATTAAAGATGTTGTGGCTATTCCTTAATTAATTAAAAATTATATAAATCACCTCACATTACTTTAATCGTAATTAAAACTAAATATTGCATCAAATAATTAATAATGCAAATAAATCAAATAATCATGCATAAATTATTTAATCTACTTTTTCATACATAATGTTCATAAATTTATACGTACAATTTTCAATTAATTACATATATAATGTGTGCAAATAGTTATTTAACAAATAAACAACTTTAATGTGCATAAAATCACATTATTTAATCTTGTATGTCTAATTTAATACAAATACTAATCATATAATTTTAAGTGTATAATTTTTAATATATTAGACATACAAATTAAAATAATTAAATTTCATAACAAGTAGGTTAAGTGCTTAATTAACCCATCAAGGAACTAAACATTAACTTAATTAAGAATAAAAAAATTAGTCGTCTTCAACCTCCAGCCGGGTTGGTGTGACCCATTTCTAACTCAAATCAGAGGTTACCTAGACACACCAATAGCCAAGAGGAACTAGAATAGGGGATGGGACCTAACCCAACATCCATCCAACGCCATCATGTGGGCAAAAGCAGCTGATATGACTGTTGGGCGCCAGGGAGGCTACCTTTTTTATTAAAAATTCCAGAAAAAAAGTTATGATTACAATCATGTAGAGTGTCGCACATAAGGACATCCTTGTTGATCTAGGATTGCTAACCCATGAATCTCTCATGGAAGCGTTACAAAAGTGAACTCCTATGAAGTTTGCGTTGATGAGGCATGCTTTGCCAAGGAATCTACAACTGAATTAGCTTGGCGATATACATGTGTCATTGAATGACCATCCTCAATGATGTAGATCTAGATTCTATGTAGCAAAGAGTTATACCGCCATGGCCAAAAAGCGGATGAAGTGAGAAAATCCACTAGTAACTTAGAATCTAACTCGTGCTGGACCTTTCTTAGTCCTGGTGCACGACACATGAGAAGACCATACATATTAATATATATGTATATGTATATGTATATATGTGTATGTATATATGTGTATGTATATATATATATATATATATATATATATATATATATATCCAAACATAGGCAGAAGTATAACCGAAATAGCCATACCTCCCGCCATTGCTACCCGAAAAAGCTTTATCCATTAATTAAATCCCATTTCCAAAAATGAAGTGTTTTTGAATCTTCTAACCTTTTCAAAACTCTCAAGTTAATGGTGTAAACTTTTCTTAAAAATGAAAAGCAGAGGTTAGGGACCCAAAAATAACCCATAACTCTCCATATATTGCTCTGCCTATTACAGAGACGACAGACAGCAACAAACCATCACAATTTTTTGGAAACGTTGTGATGGTTGTCAATCATATGGACCACGAGAATATTCCAACAAATTAAGCTCAGATCTAGTATGAGACTTATAATGTAGCACCCCCTTACCGCAGTATACACACCGGGACGCCCAGAGATCATTCCGGTACATATTCTACAATAAGGGCGAGCTATGTTTGATCTCTATATTAACTTCACATGGCATCATATCAATATTCAATCATAAAACATCAACAAAAAGACCACAATATTATAAAACCAATTCTTTTTCCTCATTTCATTGCATAAAATCAAAAGTTTGTATTGTGTCTTTTAACTTTTACTACAAGAACATCATCAGCCTAGTACAAAAGTACTACATGAAAGAAGAAAATCTATATATATATATACAATCTATCTAAGCCGTCCAAAAATCCCAGCTGATCGACCTTTGAGTCATGACTTCTCTTGCCAAACACAATCTACACGGCGGGAAAAGCCTCTCAATAGCTAGAGTCGTCACTCGGTCCTGAAAAGACAACGTTACAAGTTTGGTTAGTTTTGCAAACTCAAATAAGGAAACCATCATCGATGGTTCTCCCAATTCATACAACAAATTATTTCACATAACATATAAACACATACTGCACTTTACATAATATCACAATTTTACTTATGCATAAGCAAATTTAACCTTTCAATCAATCAGACATACTTGATAAAAATGCATATGAAATGCTTATGAGATACTTTCCAATTATTACATTATTGTAACCGAGTGCCTGAACTATCCCGTATCCGTTTTGGATACCGGGCTCATTACTAACTGTTCCTTATCCGATGAGGATACAAGGCTCATTATACATAATGAGCCTTAGGCTCCTATTCATTATTTGAGCTGAGGCTCTTTTCACTCGTTGAGCTTTAAGCTCTAATCAATGGCTACTCTAGTCGCAACTGTCATTATCTGATTGTGCACTCATGTATGGAATACATATGCCACAGCTAACCGTGTTATAAAGCACTTCAATATACATTTCACATTTTACAGTCATCGGACCTCCTGTCCGGAATCAACAATCAAACTCATTCATTCATTATTCAAGCATAATTTAAGCAAACAATAATTGAGAGAAACCGTCTAAGTTACTCACAGGTTGCTCCCGAAGCTAATACCTAGAAGTTCTGGCAACGTTTAGGGGTTGACGTTCCAGTTGCTCCTTTATATCAATTAACATACGCAATATCACAATTTGTACCATCATAAGTGTTTAATAATGCATATGTATGAAATGATATATGTACAATGTGTGTTCGTGATAACCCCAGGTATTTTACCATTAATTCCATCACAAAATTATTCTCATTTTCAAAACCCATCTAAGTATAATTAATACTTAGGTTTTGCCCCACTAAAACCATTAAATTCACAATTGACTTATTAAGACAATTTGTAGGCCTATATCTCTAGTTTACTCCAAATTAAAAATCATCTCATCTGAAAACCTACAGATCGAGATATCATCAAAATACAAGAACATGTTTAGTAAAATATCCAGTTCATGCTCTTCCAAACTGATACCCTTACTTTGATTAGATCAATCTTTTTGAGTCAAAATCAAAAGCTATAATTTCTATGGACAGAGATAAAGAAATGTGTTATGAACCCAACGCTTCAAAAATCAGGTCATTTGGAGATCGAACGACAAAGTTATGGCTGAAAGAACCCATTAAGGTTCTGTCTATATAAGACTAAACAAAAAGCAGACAAATGCAAAGAGCAGATGAATGCAAAGAGCAGACGAATCAGATGATCAACTTAAGATGAAGCAAAGTTCAACCTAAGACGATACCGATGGTCAACTTAAGACGAAGCAAAAGTCAACCTAAGACGATACCGATGGTCAACTTAAGATGAAGTAAAAGTCAACCTAAGAACCTAAGACGAAGCAAAAGTCAACCTAAGACAATACAGATGGTCAACTTAAGATGGAGCAAAAGTCAACCTAAGACGATACAACTCTTAAGACGAAACGTCTTTACAGATGATACAACTCTTAAGACGAATGACGTCATCACAGACGATGCATCTCTTAAGATGAATAACATCATCACAGGCGATATGTTTTTACAGACAATGCATCACTTAAGAAGAATGACATCATCACATACGATATGACATCATCACAAGCGATACGTCTTTACAGACGATGCATCTCTTAAGATGAATGAAGTCATCACAGACGATACGTCTTTACACTCCTGGACTCAAAAACCTTATTCTTGAATATCTCTAAGTTTTCATCAACTCACGTATAACAACTATATATTCACACTTGCATAATGAAGAAACAGAGCCTATCACCTTTCCATATCTAACTTTCTACACCAATCCTATCCATCATTTCATTGCTATTTCAACTCCCAGAACCATTTCCACAACATCTTATCACTAACAATCCATCAAAAACCAAATAATACCTTATCCACAATTATCATCCCCTTAACACAGTGTTCAAGAATATAAATATACGTAAATGCCATGATCATGCACAGACATTAAATTCATCAACTTTATTTCAGAA
>JAOQMP010000006.1:32465502-32479086 GCA_027563575.1 Erythroxylum pedicellare
TGAGAACTTGTATGTATTAGACCCTTTCTGTTGGAACAGTAGTTACTACTTAATTGGTATTGTTATTATTATTAGTATTATTTTAATTTAGTATATATTTATATTTTTTTGTTATTTTTATTATTAATTCTATTTAGCATTGTTGATATTTATTATTATTATTAATTCTGTTTCATTTATTTAATTATTTACTATAATTTTAGTTACA
The DNA here is from genome assembly GCA_027563575.1 of Erythroxylum pedicellare. NCBI lineage: Eukaryota > Viridiplantae > Streptophyta > Magnoliopsida > Malpighiales > Erythroxylaceae > Erythroxylum > Erythroxylum pedicellare. The sequence goes on from JAOQMP010000006.1 coordinate 32,465,711, forward strand.
TAGAAATTTTCTGTGCTAGTTTTACCTTTTCTCCGTAACTTGCATCATTCTTATATTGTCTCATTTGCATGTGGGTCTACTGGAAACAACCTCTCTACTATATAGGGATAAGGCTGAGTACTATCAGACCTTCCCAGACCTCACTTCATTGTGAGAATTTGGACTGGGTGATAATGATGAATGAATGATGAAATGAAGTAATGAATCAAGCCTTCATATTATTTTTTTCATTCTCATATTCTTCACATGGTATCAGAGTAGTGATCTAACCCACACATATATCATTTTTTTCATTTCCATCATGAATTCAGCCAACAACATTACTCATTCTTTTGGAAAATCCTTAGGCACCATTAATGGATCCCAGTTACCTTTAAAACTTACTACTCAAAATTATTCCACATGGCGAGCTCAAATCACATCCTTACTTTGAGGACATAATTTGATGGGTTATGTTCTTGGCAATATCAAACCTCCTTCTGCAACCATTAAAAAGGATGGTCACCAAGTTTCTAATTCAGACTATGAATTTTAGGATTGTCAAGATCAACTCATACTTGTAGCTATTATTGCTTCATTAACATTTACTGTCATAAACACCATTACAGATGCCAAGACCTCAGCGGAGGCATGGAATAAACTCCAAGTAGCATTTACAAACAAGTCTGCCACCAAAATTCTATCTCTCCGGGAAAAATTGTCTAGAACAAAGCGTAATTCCCGTTCTGTAGCTGATTACTTACAATCTATTAAGTCCATTGCTGCGGAAATATCTCTCTGTGGTAATCCAGTTAGTGATGTTGATCTCGTGGTGCATGTCCTTGGCGGCATTGGGTCTGAATTCTGAGATATTGCAATAGCTATTCATGCTTGGGATACCGTCATCACATTTGATGAACTTCAAGACAAATTGTTGGCTCATGAACTATATCTGAAGCAAATTGATCCCATTTTTGATCCTACTCCAATGATAGCCAATCATGCCCGAAAAAGTACAAGCAATAAGTATTCTCATCAACAGACACAAGGTAATTTTGGTAAGCCCACCAATACTTTTCAGTCCTCTAATAATTCTGCCTTTCAAGAATCCTTGTCCAGCTTTAAATCATAGAATTCATCAAAACCACATCCTTCCTTTCCATCCACTCACAATCGAAGTTCAGGTGTTCAAGTTAAAGTGCAATGATAGTTTTGCGACAAATTTGGCCATCATGTCAAAATTTGCTTTAAAGCTAGAGACTACTTCATAGATTTATTTTCCCAAAATTCACAAGCTCACTTTTCTCAAGATACCACAAATTCAGACTCTCCATGGCTTCTGGATACTGGAGCATCTCATCATGTTTCAAATGATCTGCGTAATCTCTCTCTCCACTCACCCTATGATGGAGATGATGAGCTGCAACTCATAAATGGGTCAGGTTTGTCCATTTCTCGTGTTGGTTTTGGTACTATAACCTTACCAAATAAATCATAAAGTTAGAGAGAAAGGAAAAAGTAATAAGCATATGTGATGTTGATGGACAAACTGACAGACATATATGAATCATCAGACTATTAAGCATTTTTTCTTAAGGAAATCTTATTACATGATTCTTTAATAATATACAATTAACTGAGCAATCTTATTGGTGAGGTTTAGAGATATTTAGCCCACATATATAGATTATTTTATACTTAGTTCTACGAAAAGAAGAACATGAGACTTAAACAACACAACAGTCAGCAATGGGTGCAGAGTTCTTTCTTTGTTTCCTCTTTTATGGCCTCCATGTTGTCTCAAGTATGTGGATCATCGAGATTGTACGTGAAGATTCCCCAGCCATCCGATATGCCGCCAAAAAGCATAGATGGGATCCAATTGGTGCCATAGTTAGGTAGTGCTGTTAGGTTGGTGTCCCTTTTTCTGACATGAAAATTGGTGAATCAAGAGCCTATGAGTAGGATCCATCCACACTCCATATTCTAAGTTTCCTGTCATCCGAATCAATGTGGCCTTTCCAGGGTTTAAAGTAGTCGCCTGAACTGGCCATCTTCCCATCCACCACCACGGTTTGATTTGGTGGTACGTCTAATTGCCACATGCCAGCAACCAAGTCCCAACTCCCTGTTTCCATCCTAAACACCTCAGCGGAGCTCCATTCTGACACAAATGGTTCTGTTTTATCTGACCCAACCTCTCATTACAAAGCCTCCTACAACATGGATCTTGCCTTGCCATGTTACTCCAACACGTTTGCACCTTAATGTGCTCATGTTAGCAGAGGAGTTCAAAAATAGAGTGTAGGATCATATACTCATGTTGTAAACTAATTGAAATCAAATTACAGATAAGCAAAAACATCAAATTTTGCAATTTTCAATCGAATCCTAATAACTGAATAACTTGAAAAAAACTAAACTTGAATTATAAAATATAAAATCATTTTTTGTTGTTGAAATTACTCAACTTTTGAGAAGAATAATATAGTAGTTCCTTGTATTTATTTCTATTTAGAAAAAACGTTAGGGGTTTTTAATTTTTATTAAAATTAAATACATCAATTATAATAAAAATCTAACTCTAATTATAATTAATTTAATTTTAATAAAATTAAATATTTCATATTTGATCCCTATAGTTTCTCAAATTGTATAATTGAGTCAATTTCTATTAAAATCAAACACATCATTTATAATTAAAGTCTAACTCTAATTGCAATTAATTTAATTTAAATAAAATCAAATATCTCATATTTGATCCTAAAGGTTCTCAAACTTTATAATTAAGTTGAACTTAATTGAAATTGATTTTTCTCTTTTAAATTTCTCTTTATGTGTGACCCATTAAGTTCTTAATATATTGGTAATGATCATAAATTCTAATTCATAATTATAATTAATAAATTAAAAATCATTTTGATTTAACTTTAATTCTCTAATTAAACAATTTATAGTCATAGATCAAGATTGACGTTTAGCAATATGTTATGACCACTCAAATATCAGAAATGTCAAAGTGGTTTGACATAACATGTCCATGCATAGTTATGATGTATCATTTAATCTTTTTGTCATCAAATATTCCAATTGGACAGAGTATGGATATAGTGTTTACTCTTTTATCCAATCATGTTCGTTCTTGCTAATTAGTAATTTATTTATAATTAATATTTGAAAATGCTTTTTGAAATGTCCATTCACTCTAATCAAAGAATTCCTTAAATTGCTACTATTCAAGAATAGTAGAACATTCTCTCTAATTATTTTAGAGTGACAAATACTTTTTTAACTTACTCAACTATCTCCATATAGTTCATACTACATTCAAGTACTACCGACTGAATTATCATAAGAAAATTCATAAGTAGCATCAAAACACAGTAATTTCTACATGAGCTACGTTGGTAATCTCAAGTTTAAAGATCAATTATACAACCATCATAATGAAGAAATTCACAAACATATAAGTATATTCTATTTGGAATCCTCTTAATTGAGTCAGCTCAATGAAATTATTTTCTAATAAGCAACCACATGTTAGTTAAAATATCTCTATACTTTAATTTATGAGATGAATTATTTTCTTCAAAAGAAAGAAACATAACATGTGCTAGTTTTACCATTTTATCAATATCTTATCTTAATGAAACTACAACTTGGAACATTTGGTTATAATACATAAATATAAATTGAATCTCATAATTATGATCTCATCATAATTTCAATTATATAGTAATTATTTCAAGGATTATTACCTTTACTATTAAAATGTGAAATGTAATTAACATAATACTTAAAGATAAAGAATGTCTTTATTAATTAAATAATAATGTCATACATCAAATTGCAACTTACTGATTGGCTGCGAAGGCATAAATTAACAACTCTAGCACTAATCAAATCAGATTTACCTCCAGATACATAAATTTTATCCCCTCATAACAACACATGTAAAATCATAACATGGTAAACTTAACGACTCACATTTGAACCATTCACTCGATCTTACATTGTATCTCAAGACTCAAGATATGACTTGGACATCTATAAGTTGGTCAGATTCATTAAGGTGATGAGGTTGCGTCTCCTTGTGACATCTTATATAAATTGAATCACCTAAAGACACCATATCATAATCCTTCAACTTATGGATGATAATTAGGCCAAGAATACGGCTACTATAACTCCATGTATTGCTTCTTCTATTAAAATATGACCTAAAACCTACAACTAGTTGCAAAAAATTCTTGAGATGGTTGAGGGTTGGTAGCTCTCATTAAAACTCTTTAATCTATCAAGTGAGAAGTCTAGTACAAAGAAAATTTGTCTACATATAGAGGGGACGAGAGGAAACAGTAAGAAAGGGTGGGCTGCAAGCATCAATTGAATTAAACAATAGTTAGATAGCTACTGAAAACGATGGAGGATAATTAAAAGCATTTCTTATCGATACTTGTTAATATAGTATTCTGAATCCTTTTAAGCATTTTCTATTAATGTCATTTAACTCTACTATAAGAATTTATTGAATGCATAGTATTCTAAGTCTTTTTAAGCATTTTCCTATCAATTAGAGTTTCTTGACTGTAATCTCCATATTTTCAAATATTTCTACTATAGTATCTATTATTTAACTATGAGTTTGAGGATTAGAAGATTCTCCTATTTCACTCATTTATTTCAAAATTTGAAGTTCTCCATATTCTGTACTTGTTATATAAAAATGCTTTCTTCAGAAGAGCATTCCTCAAAAGTATCAATTCTAATAAAATCTTCATCTTCTATCAATTTATTTATCTCATCATCTCTTTCTATTTTTATTAAATATTTTGGGACATTGATTCTCGTAGTATCCTTTTTCTTTATGATAATATCACTGACATTCAATTATCTTTTTATTTCTTTACTTATTTCTTCTAAACATAGGTTTTCTAGGCTTGTATCCTTCTTTTTTCTTATTATATTTTGCTTTACACTTCTTGAAGTTTCTTTTCTTAAAATATTTATTCTCTTTACATTTGTTTTTTATTTTATTATAATAATAAGGGCAATCACATCTTATCGTAGTAGGCATTTTAAAGTCATAATAACGTAATGAACATTTTTTCTTTATCCCTTTACTTTTCTTTAGTAATATAGCGTCATCACACCATTCACTTAATTTATCCTTTAAAAATGAAATTATTTTTCCTAAGATATCTATAAACCAATATTGTCGGTTGCTTCTAATTTACTTCCCCAAGGATCAAAGATCTTTGTGTAAAACATCTTTAAATAAATTTGTATATTATTGACTTGATTATTGATATGATAATAATAATCTAAGAAAATACAAATATGTCTATTGATTTCACATATATCAGAAAACTACAATCTTTGGAATGCCATAACATATTTTCCTATTATAGATATATCTTTAAAAATATTTCCTTCTCCAATAAATTCTAATCTAAAAGTTTTAGCAACTCTAGTTACTAGATTTTCTATATCATTATCTGGATTAAATTAGGGGTTTTTTTATTTGTCATCTAAATTTTTTGACAATCTAAGAGAGCTATTAAGTAAAGTTTGTTTAGAAAGTTTTTAATTGTTTCATAATAGCAGTTACTCTAAAAGCAGATCCCCATTTATCTATTCCTTCTTCTGTATTTTGGATGCAATCCAACAAATTCTAATCTAAAAGTTTCAGTAGCTCTAGTTATTAGATTTGCTATATCATTATCTAGATTAAATATGGAGTTTTTTTAGTTTTCATCAAATTTTTTCTAGAATTTGATAGGGTTATTGACTAAATTTTTTTCTAGAAATTTTTTTAGTTGTTTTTTATTCTATTTTATTAATAATAACAACTACTAGAGCGATTTCCTATTTATCTATTGCTTCTTCTATATTTCAGATGTAATTTATATCTAAATATATTCCAAAAGGATTTATAGCTTATGTGTTCATTTTATCAATTAGTGTAAAATCATCTTTATCTTTGGTTATCATAATAGTTCCATCATATCCTAAATTAGGTATATTAAAACTTTGTGAAGGATACCCAGACGTAGATTTCTACAAGTACTAGGTATATCACTAATATTAGGGTTCCAGTGAATTTCTTATTTAATTAAATATGATTTCATATATGTTAAGTTTCTAAGTTTAAATTTTCTATCTATTCATTTAATTCTTCAAATTCTGAATCAAAAGCTCATATAAAGTTTTCCATTTTATCTGTAATTAGGAGGTATTATCATTTTTATAGACTAAATATACGCATTTCCTTAGGATGTATGTTAGATTTATTCTCTATATATGTTTTGTTTATTTTTCCATCATATCTTGAATATCCATGATTTGTTTTTGAAGTTTTTTTCTATATGCAAAAGAGTGTTATTTCCATAATATTATATCATTTTTTTGAATTTATGCCAAATCAATTTCTATTTTTAATCTTTTAGGTTTTAAATTTAAATATTTGTCTTAAACCATTTAGATGATAAGTTTTAAAATGTATAGTCATTTCTAAATAAGCTTCTATTTGCAGTTTTTTACATCTATGATATATTTTATCATATTTGTCCATCATTACTTTAATTTCTTTCATAGCTTTTTTATGACAATTTATAAACAATACAATGATCTAATTCAATATGAGCTTCTTGTATATGACTATCAAGTTTATTTATTTCAAAAAATAAATGATCATAATAAGGACAATCATTCATATTTAAAAACATAAGATGGAACATCTTTAATAACCGATATCTAGATGTAATCTATAATGCTCAGGGTAACTACGATGTCACTCTTTATGCTCATCTTTATACTACTGATTTTTTAGCTGATATTCGAAAATTGTTGCTTTAAAATCTAATAAAGTATCTAAAGAGATAGTGATGTAAGTTCTTAGTTTTAAATAAAAACATTTTATTTCTTGTATATGTTTATTGATGTTGGATATCAAATATCTTTTACTCTGAATTTGTTAATCGATATCTTCATAAGTTGTACATCAAATTGCCATAGCTCTAGTACCATTTAGAGGAAAATCAAACACACAAGGGAATAAAAATTTATATCATATCTAAGCTACTAATAATATAAAAAATTAAAGAGATTCAAAACAAATCTTCATCCTCTAATTTAGTTTTATTGGTTATAACATTATTAACTTCTTGAAAGAGTGATCTATTATCTCATTTATAGATTCTAACAAATTTAAATCTATTCTAGATAATCCATATATGATTTTTTCTAAAAAAAAAGAAGTCAAGATATAATTATATGTATAATAGTTTTCAAATTTTCCAAATTAAAGGGTCAATTATGCTTCCATACCTATATCTTTAGTTTTTTACTATAGCTTTATCAAGTATTTATCAAGTCCTTTAACGTGCGTTTTAAGTCTAACCTTATAATACGATAACTACACTTGATGCTCTTTCAACAAAGTCCAACACGAACTTATTTCGTTTCCTAACTTAAGGCGAATACTAAAGATTTTAGGAGAAAATAAGGTTTTAAATGGAAATTGAGAATTGTACCTACAAAAGAAGAAATTGTATTTCATAACAGAAGAGATTACTGAGATGAGAAACATAAAGAATGGTCGATGTCCTTTTTATTACCCTATAGGCTTTATTTATAAAAGTGGATTTAAAATCCATATTCTAAATTAACACAAATTACATTATATCAACTTTTTAGAAAGTAGATTCTATATTTATCGATAGTGGATTTTCTTTCATATGAGTGGTTGGAGAGATTTCCACATCATCTTCTTATCTTTCTGATCCAAAGACGTCACTGTAGGTGGATACTCTTGATGCTTAAGCTTTATCTTTGAAAGTCTTTCAACCACTTGTATAAGAAGGACAAATATTTTCTGTATGTTTTTTGAACATGACAGAACCTTCTTTATACCTTAGGACTAGATTTTAGTTTTATTTTTTCAATCATACTTATCTTCATTTTTACTAAATTTTCAACAGCCAATGATGACTTCTTAGCTTAAGCTATCACTAGAGAAGAAAACTTACTCTTTCCAATATAGGTTCAAAATCTTTTCTTAACCTCCATACCAGAAATAACAAGTCTCATACAGATTTCTCTCCTGTAGCAGATATCATTTTCAGTGTATCTAGAAAATTCTTTCCTTAAGTTAGTATCCACATTAATGGAAAAATGTTCTTGCTTTCCTAAAGTGATGAAATGATAGGCATCATATATTTCATCTTCATTAAAATATAGACCAACATATAATATCTTGAATATCGAGGTATCTTTAGGAATTAAAGTAAAGTTAATTAAATAACAATCATTAACCTTTTTTTAAATCTATCTGGGTAGTAATGATAACTCAGGAAACTTTGAATTAGTCAACTAAATAGTATTTATCGTTCCAAAATCATATACTAGTGTATAAATCTCTCATTACCTTATAATGTGCTTGAACAACAAAATGGCTCTTTGGAAGACTATCAATCATATTATTTCTCTGTATCATCACTTTACTTGTAGTATCTTACCTGAGAGTTTCTCCAAAAAAAAAAAATCTTACCTGAGAGAAATATTATAAAAATAACCTTTTTTGGTTTAATTTGTTTATTAGTTGATTTTTTATTAGGGAAGAAGAGCCTGTGGATGATGAATCCTTCACTAACTTAGCTTTGTTGACTAGGCTATAAGGTTTTTGCTCTAAATAATTATAATGATTTATCTTGGTTTGCCATATATGGCAAAATGAAAGAAGTAACTCTAAAACTTCTTTTGTTATCGAGTTAAAGTTTGCAATATCTAATAAATTTTTAGTTTGTGCTTAGCAAGTATTGATATCTTGGAACATTTGCTCTAATAAGTCAAATATTTATTCTTTGAGGTTGACCATCTCTAGTTTAAAAATTTGCAAGAACATTGTTATTAGATTTGATAATCTCAATATCAAAATTATATTTTTCTAATAAAGTTTACCATTTAATAATTCTTTTATATTTAGGTTTGAAGGGTAGCTTATTTTGAATAAAACCTTACCTTGAGTATTATCAGTTCTTAATAAAAATCTTTTAGGTAATAAAAAATAATATAGTTTTTTTATAGTTTTTTACTACCACCAACAATTTCTTTTCATTTATATGATACTTTGTTCAATATTTGTAAAAGTTCCAGACTTATGCTTGCAAAAGACACATTCATCTTGATATTAGAATTATCATAGTTTATCTTTTCATATGGTAAAGACAGTTTTGGCAATCAAATAGGGTGAAAATTCAAGTCCTTAAATTTTCTTTAAAAGCATTTGAAAAGGTTTTCTTACTCAGCTATGAAATTTGAAGCATAATTTAATACTTACAAAAAATTTTGGGCTTGTTTTTTATTTATTAACTTATTAGGTAATTTAGAATTTTTTTCGAGGATATGAGATTGCAATTTAACTCCCCTACCATTTATCTTCATACCAAGGAATTCTATTGCAACCTGACATATCTTAGCTTTTTTTTTCTCAAAAAGAGAAACCATATTATGCACATAAATTTGCAAAATTATTAAGATGTATAATATGTTGAGCAAAATTTCAACTAGTTATTAAAATATCATCCACGTGATAATGTATGAAATAATGATACTTGAAGATATTATCTATTTTCCTTTAAAATTGATATGTGCTTAATTAATTTTATAATTATTCCATAATACTTGGTGATTAATGACATGAAAATGCTTAAGATACTCACTATAGTTCTTATGTGGTTTTAGACACAATTCAAAAGCGAAAGAGCTAAAATGAGTCGAAAGCACTACATTTAAACCATTTTCTGAAGATTCACAATCCTTTGTCTCCATGAAACAAGAAGAAGAAGGATTAGAGAAAGAGTAGACAAGAAAATGCATAAAGATGAAGAGAAAAGTCATAAGAATACAAGTGTCATAGGTGTGACTAATGGTGCACGACTGTGACATAATTTGTCATAAGCGTGACTCAAGTACTCACGGCCATGACTCTCACATGTATCCTACCCGAAACCCTAGTTTTTAATATAAATAGACATGTGACGACAGAGTGAGGGTTTATGAAAGTTTTGGAGTGTTTTTAGGTTGAAGCTTGGGTACAGAAGAGAGTACAATGAAGCTGTCACGTACAAAGAAACCTATGGAGCGGTAGCTTTCTCAATGTCAGTTCAAAGGTGAAATTGATGCCGACGATCCGATTAAGTGTATTTCTCCTTGTATTTGTTTTCTTTCTGTTATGGATTGATTACGTTATCCTTTGTTCAATGTTTGGGTCTTATATAAGAATGATTGAATGCTCTACTTGATTATTTTTTTGTAAGAATCCACTGCTAGAATCAAATACAATATGTAATCATTATTTTTTGATTCATTTGTAGCAACTAATAATTCGTAATCATTAGGGATAACGTAATTTACGTTAAAGAATCTGAGCTTATGTAATTATTACTTATATTGCTTTGTTTTTCTCACTCATAAGGCAACTGTTTGATTAAACTTAGCGAGCGTCTCCTAGGTTATCCAATAGCTATGGTTAATTAATAAGCTCTTCTTAATTAACTAGGGCCTAAGGAAAAACTAAGATTAACAGAGCTTGATGTTAATCTATGACCAATAGTTCAAGGAGAGGTAAAAGAACAACAAATCAATGAAATATGTTTAATTAGGGTGTAGGCCGAGATAGAACCAAAGAACCGGATTTCTAATAAATTCACCACTTTCATAACTTTGCATGTTTTCTTTTTTTTTTTCTTATTTTAGTTTCATTTTATTTTCTTATTTCAAACCAACCAAACCCCCCAAACCTAAACACTGATTAATTTCATCTTAACAGCTTTACACATTCTCTCTATGGGATCGAATTAGACTCACCATTACTATAGTAGTAGGACTAGTTTATTTTGACTTTCGTTACGATGCACATGTTAGAAATATTTGTGGAGCTTTTTTAAACCAAAAGCCATCACTAACCATTCATAATGATCTTGTGGAGTAGAGAAAACATTATATAGAATACTATCTTTATGTATTTTTATTTGCTAAAATTCACTTTTACAATCAAATTTACAGAATATTTGTTTTCCTTTTATTAAGTTTCTTGATTTTTCTTTGTGGGGTAAGTAGTATCCATCAAATACTGTATTGTCATTTAATTTTAGATTTACTTCAATTTTATTCTGCATGGTTTCTGACCATAAAACTTAGGGATGAATGTGAGGATTAACAAGATCTAATTATCTTTAGAATTTCTAGTTCATGAACTTGTTTTCTAAATTCCTCTTGATCTTGTAAGTTATATCTCACAACAGTAACTCTAATAATTTTTTATTCATCTATCATTTCTAGGTTTGCTTCTTCTCTGCTTTTATCTAAAAATTATAATAGGTTATCAAAGAAATTTTCTTTATCTTTTGTTTTACTAATTCTAGTCCACCTTTGAAGGTTTTTATCAATTGATCATTATTGTCTATAATGTTTTCCATTTTTAATAAAGGTTTGCTTTATGGAAGGAACGATTTTTCTTTTATATCCTACACCATGCTGGGGTTGTGTGAGGTTTAAATGGGATGGGTGTAGATCGAGCGTAGGCATTTTTAATTCTATTAATTATGATCCAATGACTATAAGGAGTTTTGAAATTTATTTGTTGTTTAATATTATCAAATAAAATTTTATGAAATTATTGGAGATAATTATTTCCTAAAAGAATATTGGTTTCAGTATCATAAAAGTAAAATGGTAGAAATTTTATTAAAAATGATCCTAATAGTATTATGGTTAATTAATACCTTTCGATAAATGTATCTTATTATTAGAAATATCTAATCCTATCATATTTTTTAAGGTTTCATGATGTTGTAAAAGAAAACAACTTGCTTTACATAAACCAGAATCAACTCACTGTTTATATAGACAACAAAATATTCTACTCTATAATCTTTATAAATTTTCCAATTATAACAACAATATAAGATATGTTCTAAAATAATGACTAGTAATACTAGTATTTATATTGCAAATATATACTATATTGTTGTTATAAGATAGTTGTATTTCATATTGTATTATCTTATAAAGTTAAACTTGTTCAAGAAAACAAGTTCCTAGGATTATCTCAAAACTGAGTCCTTCATTTTCATATAATAATTTTATAGTTATTTTATTGTCTCCTATCTTAATAGTGGTTTCTACGTCGGTATCTATTTGATGTATTTCACTATTGAAATTTATAAATTGATAAGATTCATTTAGTTAAAAACTTACCAAATTATGTATTAGATTATGATTAATATATCTTCCACTATTTCCCCTATCAACTAAAATATTATAAGGAACATAATTTATATCGTCAAAATATTCTCCTTTAATTTTATAATTAGAACTTATCTTTCTTTCTATTCTTATCAAAGTATTAACATATCTTTGCCTACTCAAAACACCATTATGGGAATAACATAATCTAGGCAATCATTTATTGTGCAAGTTATTAAGAGTTTTTTGTTGTAAATGTAATGAAATACATCCTAATTATATATTAACAAAGGATTAACCTGATGATGTGATGAGAAAATCCATGTGAATTTGTCTTTTTTCTTTCTATTTGTATACAATTTTCTTGTCACCTTTACCTTTAGGGTTTTACAATAATAATCCTTTTTGTCTTCTTAAGAGGGCATCAAGGCCTTGCGCTGAACTCCAACTAAAATGAAGTAGTAAAAATTTGGATACTTAATGAGAATATAAAAAATTAAATAATACTTGATGCTTTAATAGGTTACAACTAAAATTAATACATGACTATATGTTAGTTTCTAGTTTAGCCTCCTCAGTTAGTCCCTTCACCCTTGATTGATGGACTTATAAGGTTAAGATTATACTTAGCCTTAGTTTGAAATTAAGTTCTTAAATTGACTCCACATCTTAGAATTATAATTATACCCAAGGGCTTTAGTATTAAAAATTCTATTCAGTTTGGGTTTGTAAAGCATTTTGTTCTAAAATCCATCCTCCACTAACTGGACCTACAACATAAACAAAAGCGACCAACTCCTTCAATGTAGTACGGAAAATGACGTAAAATGAGTTCAATTATCATTATTACTTAAGTAACAGGCTCTTTGGAAGAGGATAAATTGAATTCAATCTTAATGGCATGAATTGAATTCTCTCATGGGTTTAAAACTCACTCTCTTAACAAATTCAATTTACCTTATAAACCATGTGAATTGAACCCCACAAGTTTCTCTCATCTTTTTTAACTCACAATCCCAACATGGCCCACTATTTCAATCCTACACTAATTAATATTATATATTATGTCTTTTTATATAATAGTGTAAAAGCTTTAAAATAATTTTATTGTTAAATTAAACTTTTATTTTATTACTTATTTTGATTAT
>JAOQMP010000006.1:32479186-32496295 GCA_027563575.1 Erythroxylum pedicellare
TGATATTCTCTAAATAATTTGGATTGTTCTTAAAATATGACAGTACCCTGTATTCAAATTCAAGTCAGATTCTAAAATTTTAGAGACAGAATTGAAATTATATTTCTTCATAACAATTGTAACCTCATGTTTCTAGTTTATTCTAAATTAAGAATCATCTCATTTGGATAACTACCGAACCAGTTATGCCTAAAATACCGAAGCATATTCAGCGAAAATACTCCAGTTATCATTTTCCAGAACTCCTCATCAATTCCATACCAAATTCATCAATCCATCTCTCCAAAATGATTTCATATGGTTATAATTTTTTGTAATAATGAATATCAATGTGTTATGAGTCCAATGGTTCAAGTCCCATGTTATTTGGATGTCGGGAGAAGAAGTTATGGCCAAAAGATCAAAGGATATTCATGTTTGTCAACTTTCATTACACCTTCACTATGCACGATCTTGCTTGTGCATGATCGTCCACAATTGCTTCTCCATTGTCACGATCATGCTTGTGCACGATCGTGAGATCCATTGTGACCCTTAAGAGTCACAATCGTGTTTGTGCACGATCGTGCACTCCCCTCTTTTTCAAACTTCATTCTGGCTCTTCTAAAAACAAACCTTCGGGTCAATGTTTCATGGAAAGTTTGACAAGGAAAATGAAGGATTTAGGCAAAACAATCTTCTAAACAATTGTTTCTTTATGTATTAGGTTTCTAATGAAGCTAATTTCGTTCAATATTCTGTAAGTTATGATAAAAACACTACAAACTATTTCAAATCACGACAGAATCCACAAACTCAAATTTAAGCTAAATTTTGAAACTCTTAGAGATAGAATTAAATTTCTATTCCTTAATAAAAAAATATAGTCATACGTATTTAATTTAATATGAACTTAAAATCATCCCATTTGGATGTCCATAGGCCAAGATATGGCAAAAATACAGATGCATGTTCAGTGAAAACACTGCATCTGTACATGTCCAGCACACTTCAACATCATTTTCATCTCAATTCATCTTTTTTGCTTACTCTATCACTTCTAGCTTACTGCCTCAATATTTCTCCTTTATTCCTACTTCCATTTCATTTCAATTTCAATCACAAACCAATCATGATCTATATTTGATCATTAACCTAAAAACCGAGCATACACATGTACCCATGCATTATCAATTTTCTACACATATATTTTACTCCTATATCACCTTCTATCATTATATATGCTTCTATTTAGACAACCCATGAAGAACAAAGTTTAACTTACATGTTTAGCTCCAAAGCTTCTTCAAATCTTCAAATAACCCTAGCCTCCAAGCAGCATCCGATCATCACCTTTTTAAGGTATAATAGGTTGGGTTTTTATCAACATAAAGAAAATGACAAAGTTTTAAAGTGGTAAGGTGAAGGACGATACAAAAGCTCAACGTTGATTGGTAAGTTATGAGAGCATCGTGTATGAGACAAAAAGAGATGAAGAAGATGAGAGTATTTTGTGAACATGAAAGACATGACAAAAAGAAGATGGTCTTTCAATAGATGTAATTAAATTTGGGTTAAAAAGCTTGATAAGTGCCATGACACATGTCACGACACTTACCATATAAAATAAATACTAATGCCTTTCACTTATGCTACTACATAACTCTTAATAATCAGTCCATTTGTCTCTCAATTTCTACTTCAATTATCTCCAAATTTTCAATATCATTTTCTCAATAAATCCAAAGTCATATATGAAATTTCTTCAATATCATTTAATTATTATTTCTATTTTCATTCATCAATTTATCTGCCACTTGGCATTTTTCCTAGGCTAGTATACCCAACATTTTTTGAAAATTTCTCCTAAAATTCACCAAAATTCTAATCCAACTATTTATACTTCTCCAATTCGGTTTTCAATACGAATAATTCACAATTTTCATATAAGCACATTTATAATCAATTATACGCAGAATGTCAATGGATGCATGTACAATCATTTTAATGTGTGCAAAAATTCAGATTCACGTGCATGTATGATAACATTATGCATGAGCATGAGACACATTTTCCTTATCTCTCATTGATCTTTCATGTACCATATTTTAAGGTTTTAACCCTCAATATGGGAACAGGATGTTATACTCATTATCTCATAATGCGCTTGAATAGCAAGATGGCCTTTTGGAAGGCTATTAACCATAATCTTTTTCTATATCCTCAATTTTCACGTAGCATCAGGTCTTAGAGAGATATTATCAAGAGTAACATCTTTTGACTTATTCTACTAAGTAATAGATTCTTTGATCCGGGAAGAACCCTTGGAAGATGCATCTTCAATTATCTTAGCCTTGTTGACTAGGGTATAAAGTTTTCTTTTTTCTGAATTGTAATGGTTTGTCTAGGCTTGCCATATATAGCAAAATGAAAGAAGTAAATCTAAGTAACTCTGTAACTTCTTTTAGCATAAAGTTGATATCCATGATATGTAATAAATCTTTGATTTACGCCTGCAATTATTGATATCTTTGGACATTTATTCTAATAAATCAAATATATCTTTTTTTAGATTGACCACCTCTAGTTAAAAAATATGCAAAAACACTATTATTAGAATTGATAATCTCAACATCAGAGTTATATTATGCTAATAAAATTTCCTATTTTATATATCTTTTATATTCAAGTTTACAAGGTAAATTATTTTGAATAAAAATCTTGACTTGAGTATAACATTTCTTAATAAAAACCTTTCAAGTAATAAAAAGATACAATTTTTTACAACTTTTTACTACCGCCAATATTTTTATTTATATGATATCATTGTTGAGTGTCGTAAAGGTTCCCGAAGCATATCTACAAAGGGACTCATTCATCTTAATATTAAAATCATCATAATTTGTCTTTTTTAATACTCCACTCCATAAATGATCAGAAGCATCAGTTTTAAGAATTAAATTATTATCATCAGATGGTAAAGAAAGTTTTGGCAAGGTAGTAAGTAAATCTTAATTTCTTTACTTGTTTAATTAGGTAAGGTGAAACTTCAAATATTTGTTCTTGAGAAGCAAGTGAAAAGGTTTTCTTATTTCAGCTAGTTTTGAATAAAATCAAAAAGATAGTTTAGTACTCCTAAAAAACTTTGAAATTATTTTTTTTCTTGTAACTTATCAGGAAATTTATGAAGAATCGATATCTTCGAACAATTGTTCCAATAAATCAAATATCTCTTTTTTGAGGTTGACTATCTTTAGTTAAAAAATCCGAAAGAACATTATTATTAGATTTGATAATCTTAATATCAAATGTATATTCTACTAATAAAGTTTTTCATTTTCTATATATTTTATATTCAAGTTTAAAAGGTAAATTATTTTGAATAAAAGCTTTGACTTGAGTATTATCAGTTCTTAATAAAAAAAACCTTTTAGTTAATAAAAATAATAAAATTTTTGAAAACTTTTTACTACCACCAATAATTCTTTTTCATTTATATGATATCATTGTTGAGTGTCTATAAAGGTTACCGAAGTATACATATAAAGGGACTCATTCATCTTAATATTAAATTTGTCATAATCTATCTATTTTAGTACTCTACTCCACGTATGATCAAAAGAATCAATTTCAAAAATTAAATTATCATCATCAAATGGTATAGAAAGTTTTAGCAGGGTAGTATATAAAATCTTAATTTTCTTTACTTGTTTAATCAGGCAAGGTGAAAATTCAAATCTTTGATTTTTCTTTAGAAGCATATGAAAAGATTTTCGTATTTCGACTAGGTTTTGAATAAAATCAACAGGATAGTTTAATAATCTTTAAAAAATTTGGACTTGTTTTTTTATCTAGTGACTTATTAGGAAATTATGAATTTTTTTAGGGTATAAGGTTGAAGTTAACTCCCCCATCATTTATTTCCATGTCAAAAAATTCTATTTTAGTTTGACATATCTTAGCTTTTTCTATCTCAGAAAGAGCTCAACCATGTTGTTCATATAAATCTGCAAATTTATTGAGATGTATAATATGTTAAGCAAAATTATTTCTAGCTATTAAAATATTATCAACATAATAATGAATGAAATTATGATACTTGAAGATGTTGCCCTTTTTTTGAAATATTGGTGGGGCGTTTTTTATACCAAAAGGCATATCTAATCATTCATAATGACCTTATGAAGTAGAGAAAGCAATATATAGAATGCTATCTTTATTTATTTTTACCAACCAAAATTTACTTTTATAATAAAATTTAGAGAAAGAATTATCCATCAAATACTATATTATTTTTATTATTTACTACCTATCTAGCTTTATTTCTAATTAATTTTGCATGGTTTCTAACCATAAAAGCTAGGGAAGAATGAGGGGGTTTACTAGGCCTAATTATCTTTAGGTTTTCTAGTTCAGAAAGTTGTTTTTTTTTTTAATTCTTCTTGATCTTCTAAATTATATCTCATAATAGCAACTCTAATAATATTTTGTTTATCTATCTATTCTAAGTTTGCTTGTTCTCTATTTTTATCCCAAAATTGTAATGGGATATCAGTTGTTTTACTAATTCTAGTTTATCTTTGATGGTTTTTATTTGTTTATACTTATTTTCTATAATATTTTATATTTTTAATAAAAAAAATTCGGAGTACTAAATCACAGACTATGGGTTAATTTCACAAAACATAGCTGAGTTCATGTAATTTTCTTCTACTCCATAAAATTTTTACTAAATAACGTAATAAAAATGGCAAAAAAATTAATAAATCTAATGTTTTGACTTAAGTTATAAAAAATTTTTAAAAGTTAGTCATTTAATTAAAATTTGTGATATTACAATTAAAATTTATTATCTCTTTTGAAAATATGTCATTAAGATGTCTAATTTATTAAACCTGTTACTATCAAATTATCTTTTCACGTTTATTCGCCAAATAACACATATATTTATCCAACAAGGATTCGAAATTTGGACAAATGTAATGCTTTCCCAATCCGTTATTTCTTTTGATCTTTGCAAGACTTTTTAACATGACGTGGGCTAAGACACACCTCTTCAAACATTAGATAATTGAATATTTTAAATCTGAATTATTTAATAATCAACAGTACACAACACAATCTTACTTCAAATTAGCAAATTTAAAAATATAAATTTTATGGTGTAGCCTCGTTATTGATATTGTTGGAAACAATACCAAGAGAGAATTTGTAAAAGATGGAAATTAATTCTTATTGACATTGTCGTATGGGCCCTGTAAACTTACCATTATAATGATTATCCATCTTGCGATTACAAGTGACTAGAGAATTAAAAGGCCAAAAGCCCAACTGATCGGCGATATGTGCATACACTACATACGTATCGGTATAGTTTCTGTTTCGGAGGGGAGACGTGATTTCATCCGAAACTTCTTCAGCCTCAGGCCCTGTCCACTGCTTCTTCAAATTCTTAACCTTTCTATCTACTGATTCGTTTACTGTCACATAATCGAAGCTTGTTCTGCTAACTGTTGCACAAAAAAGCCAAGTTCCAATGGGTTCCAAGAAAGGAGATGACTTTTCCGGTGACGGTGCCAGCCCTGGGTTAGTATCTCTTCATCTGGATTCTTATTCTTTGTGCTTTATAGTCTGGTTTATTTATGGGTTTTGATTGTCTGGTGAATTTGTTCAGGAAGATCTTTGTTGGAGGGTTAGCTCGGGACACTACTATAGGTCAGATTTTTATAATTTCTCAACTTGCGTGTTTCCTGAAACTGTTGTTCTTGTTTGTTGTTGTACTCTTGCTATTGCTTGATTGCCGATGTGTTGTGTTGGATATGATGTTAGATGTATTCCTTCAGCACTTTGAAAAGTATGGGGAAGTTACGGATTATGTTATAATGAAAGATCGACACACGGGTCGACCTCGGGGGTTCGGGTTCATTACCTATGCAGATCCTTCAGTTGTTGATACTGTTATTCAGGATGATCATATTATCGGTGGAAAACAAGTATGCACAGACCCCTTTTCATGTTTAATTTAACTTTAACTGCTTGGTGGCTGAATAAATGTAATATTGGCTTGTATCTTTGCCTTTTTATCAGGTTGAGATCAAGAGAACAATCCCAAAAGGGGCTGCACAGACCACTGGCTTCAAGACTAAGAAAATATTTGTTGGTGGTATTCCTACAACCATGAAAGAAGGTATGAAGTCTAGTTTTATGTATATGGATGATTGAACTTTTTGTCTTGTACTTGATGCCATTAACTGGGATTTTTCCTTCTTCCTCTGAAATACTAGATGACTTGAAGGAATTCTTCTCAAAGTTTGGGAAAGTGATGGAACATGAGATAATACGTGATCATGCTACCAAGCGCTCTCGGGGATTTGGTTTTATTGTTTTTGATAGTGAAAAAGTAGTTGATGATTTGCTTGCTAACGGCAAAATGATTGATATGGCAGGCACTCGGGTGAGTTATGTGGAATGGGTACATATAAAATCAGATGTATGCAAATGTACACGTTTTATGACTGAAACCATTAAAGTTTGTTACTGTAATGGCTGTCATGGATTTTCAGAAAAGGAAGGAGAGAAGAGCAATATGCTTGATATGTTTATGGATTATATGTTATCACAGTTTCTTGACTTTTTGGCTGCCCAATTGTTTACTCCAGCAGGCTGTCAAAAGGATATCTGTGTACTGGAAATCTAGGTTAACTTCCTTCTTTGTTGTAGGTTGAAATCAAGAAGGCTGAACCAAAGAAAGCCTCAAACCCGGCTTCAGGTCCTGCATTTGGCAGTGACTCTAGGACACGTTCATATGATGGTGGATTTGGTGGATTTGATGATTATGGTGGTTATGGAAGTGGTGGCTTTGGCCTTCCTTCCTATAAATCACTAGGAGGTTATAGTGGTAGGCTTGGTTATGGCGGATACGGTGGTGCTACTGATTTTGGCAGAAATTATGGAGCTTTAGGTGAAGGCGGCCTTGGCAGTTATCGTGGAGAACCATCATTTGGCTATTCTAGCCGATTTGGTTCCTATGCGGGGGGATTTGGTCCGGATGGTTTAGGTGGATATGGACGTGATGTTGGGGTTTATGGAAGCTATGGTGTGTCAGGCTCTGGTACTGGTTATAATTCAGGCCAAGGACCTAGTTACACAGGTGCAGGAGGTCTTTATGGTAGTAGGGCAGGGTACGGTAGCAGTAGTCGATACCATCCTTATGCAAGGTAGACATATGTGCTTAAGTTTTACCATCAAGGTTCCAGGTCAATTTTCTTGCTTTATGGAATGTTGCATCTCGAGGATCAGTAGGGAGAAAGATATCACCGCAAGTTGCCATATGTAGAAGACCAGAATTGACTTAGTTCTCTACCCTTGTTCAATCGCTTAGACAACCCAAGTTAGAGCAGCATCAGCCTAGAGCTTCCCTTCAATATGCCTTTGGCTAGGGTTTATGACTTGTATTTTTCAGTTTGTTGTAGTTAAGACATGTTTTATTGTTGCAAGTTTCACTAAGTTAGAATTATCGGAAGTTATGGCTCTGCTATTTAGATAATTGCGCAACATCTGTTTTCAGAAAGAGCGCAAGTTTTCTGTGTTCCCCCTTACTATTGTTATTGAGAATACAAGGCTGGAATGCTTTTAACAGGTTAGTAACTTAGATTTTAGTATACGCCCTCTTAGTTATATAGCACGCGGAAGGGGAGCACATTTTCACAGATTTTGCCGGTAGTCACACGCCAGTTAACCTCAACCTGTAATTTGGTTGCTTCCATTACTGCTGTACATTACTTTCCAGCTTTAGGGATGGACAAATACATCCTTAATATGGAAACCATCTGATATCAACGATTGATATGGGATGTTCCTTGTTCTTCTGCATGTCTATATTAAGTTTCTTTCTACTTAGCTACAGTTTGTTGATAAAAGTGTTGGGATATTGACTACGAATATTGTTGGATTCACTTGTTAATCTTGCCTGAGGCATGCCATTCCCAACAACTTAAGTTTCTTGTGTGTTTTCAAAAGTCAATTTATTGGCTACTAGCTACTATACCAGGAAGATCCCCGGTTCAGTTCCCATTTTTCCTTGAAGGAATGAAGATAGTGCGGAAAAAGGATTGGAATAAAAGAGATGGTAGACCAGGGTTTCCTCGTTGGGTATTGCATAGAGTGAGTTCAAGCTACCTTTGAGAACCCATGAGTGCTTAGAAGCACTAGTTCTGTGTAAGCTAAATTGAATGGGCAGGGGCGGAGGGTAAAAATATATCCTTTTATGAGAAATTTCCTGGAATTGGTGCGGACTAAACTTAGTGTAATGGAAACAGTTGTCTTCCCTACAAACGTACGACTGCTCAAGGATATGCCTCTTCAGACGTCCAGTTTCTTGTCGATTTAAAAACATAATGATGTTCCAACTAATGAATGAGAGTTTAGGGTTGAAATTTTTACTCAATTATAATGGGTTTAGAAATATAGGGTTGAAATTTTTATTGATAGAACAAGAAACTCAATTATAATGGATTTCGAAATTAAAGTGTTCTCAGAATCATTTTGGGGTATGAGGGGTTCGGTTTGGACGGAGTTTACGTTTAAAGGATACGTTTGAGTTCATTTGGTTATTACTCTTTTTGCAAAAATGGAAATGAAGGTCTAGTTCTGCTGTTGTTATTCAATACTTTCTTTTTAATATATTCATGTGTATGTGTGAACCGATTTAAAGGATACTTTTCACTGGTCAAAACAAATACCTTGGATCAAAGTTATTGAAAATGTTCTCAAAGTAGTCCACAAACATGTCTAAAACAAATTCTGTTTCCGTTGTTGAAAACTTCCAAAAAAACGTAACTAAAAATTATTACCAATCGTTCGCTGCCCTCTGGGATAACGAGTCGGAAAGAATAATAAATCTGATATTTGATAAGTGGCTCAACCAAATGTCCAGGCAGAAGAATAGATGTTTCAACTTTCCTACCGTCTGTTAGAAGAAGTCTAAAACTAAATCTACCCTCAAAAACACGAGAAGATGATTTCTATGGATAAGCCAATTACAGTTTGGTGAATGATGGCTAATGCCAACCACAAGTGTTTAACATATATAACCTCAACACAGGTCTTTAACAGTCAGAGTTGAGGCCATCACAGCTATTAACATATCTATCCTCACCCAACTGCATCTCAACTAGAAAGCACGAACATTGGGAACATTATGATGTCACCTCTCCGAAAATTCAATTGCATAAATTACCACTCCTACAATCTGTATTAATCAAGCGGACAGTGTGTAATCAAAAGCAAAAGACCGAAAGCTGTGTCTTAACACAAACGTGCCATTTTCTGAGATACTCATTCCTGGTTCTAGCATTTGTTTGTATCTTCTGTCATCCAGAATAAAAATCTGCATCTGAAGCTAATTATTTGGAAACAAAAATAACCACGTAATTCAAACATTGGTCGTACTCACTGCAGTACCACTTTGTGCGGAAACTACTTCGAGATCAAGCAACTCGACGCATCATTCTTTTTGGTTTCTTTACAAAACTTAGTCTAATCTGCTTAAGCCGCCTCTTCTTCCTTGCCATTTTTTCAGGCAATGTTTCCCTTTTCTTCCCTTTCTTCTCAGCCGTAGGCTTCTTCACGAACTTGGGGTTTATCGTATACTCTTTGGGAGTAACAGGTACTCCATTACTCTTTGCTTCATTAAATAGAGCATTCGCTATGTCAAGTCGATTATGTGCACACCATTTTGCTATCAACAGTTCGTAAGTCTTCAATCCAGGTTTGCACCCATCCGCCTTCATCTTCTTAAACACGATCATAGCATGCTCAATCCTCTCAATTCCACACAAAATCTTCAAGAATCCATAGTATACCTTCTTGTCTAGCTTATCTCCAAATCCTGCACTCTTGATTCTATCAATCATCTCATCACCTTCACCTACTCTGCCTGCCTGATACAAACTCTTGATTAGAACAACAAATGTAGTTTCATCAGGGTAACACCCCCATTCACCCATCCTGTAAAACAAATTCATAGCATCCTGAGTTCTTCTTATCTTGCACAGGTTACTAATTAGCACATTGAAAGTATCCACATTTCGTGGAACCCCACGAATTTCCATTTCAACCAACACGTTTTCAACCTCAGAATCAATCCTGAAGGGATCTTTCTCTCTACATAGCTTACAAACACAATCAATAATAGCATTATAAGCCATTGTACCAATCTCAAACCCACCCCTATACATTTCACCAGCCAATCTCTTAGCTTCCTCAAGTTTCCCATCAACACACCAGCCTTTTATCAGCAGATCACAAATGCCCTCGTCAGGAAATATCTCATTCGCCAAATTCTTTACCATTTTCTCTGCATAACTCGCATACCCTTTGTCACACAACTTTTGCACTACCAGTCGAAGAGACTCCCTATCTCTCTTAAACCCATAATCACTTTCCATCCTCTCAAAAAACCCAAAAACCTGAGCTGGCCTACCAGCTTTGACAAGCCTATCGATCGTCGATTCAAAGCTTTTAATCCCAATAACAGGCTTACCCTCGAGAAGCAGTTCATGGGTTGCTTTGAAATCCTTCCTCCGACCAAAGTAGTCAATGAAAAACGACATAGTCTCATCAGTATGCTTGAAATTTACCACCGAGACTAGCCACTGGTTGAACCCCATAATTGTACGGCCAGCTTCAAAAGATAGATTGAGCGTCTGCAAGATAAGTGAAGGGGTTACTTTGCTAGCGACGTGAGAAAAGTTAAGATTGAGTCTTTCTGAGATGGAAAGCGAATCTGTATCAGGGGCTTTGAGGAGCTCCGCAGAAATGGACTGTGCTAGAGGATCTGTGTCAGAAATGTCATATTTTGGGGTTTTGGCGGAGGAAGAGAAGCAATTGATGAGAGAGAGTTGTAGGAGTTGGAATTTGGAAAGATGGGTAAGAGCTAACTGGGAAGAGAAGATGTAGCTTGACGCTGGAGAAGAGGGAAGAGCGCGATGGAGTAGTCGCCGGAGATGCAGGGAGACTAGAGAAGGCATTTTCTTAGTGAGACAGTACAGTTTGAGAGACAAACAGACTGAAGAGTCTAAAACCCTGAACACTATGAGAAGTAAGAGTGAAAAATAGGCGTTCCCCAAATGTAGGCCTGAGAATGTATGATAAACGCCCAAGATCATATAAGTTATTGCGATCAACATGAGGTGAGCATTGACTGGACTAAGGCAAAAAATGCGAATGCATGGGCTTAGAACACAATTGGAATATCTAATAATGTGGCTTGTACCGATTTTTGTAAGCAAAAGGGTCACTTTTTACATTAAAATTTAGACCAATCAACAATTATAATTATAATATTTCAGAGTTAATAATTATAATTCTAACATTTAAAAAATGTTAAATTTTGACCCTATCTTAATAGAAAATTTGAACCTCTCTATTAAGTGTCAAATAAATACTTATCTGACTTTTTTAAAATATTTTTATTATTTTAATTTATTTATAAATGTGGAACTCACCTTTTTTAATTTATTTACAATTCTCTCTCTCCAACCATGTTAGCCACCTCCAGATTAAAGTTCATCTTGTACTAAATTTTCAAAATATCCCTACTATCTAAATCATTACGCTAATAGATAAGAATACTTTGATCATTTATAGTCCATCTTCATCAATATAACCAGCTTAACGCTACTAACTTTACTTACTAGATAGCTATACCTAAGGACCAGAGTTATCAGGGTCTATCTCAATAGTCTGCTTGGCTACAGTTTCTCTAAAAATCCCATCTCTGAAGGCTAATAAGTATGGAAAGCAAATACATGCATACAATTACAAGTGAAAACCAAAATTGGTATAGTTCATCCATCATTGTCAATAACTTGTACCTTAACATCATTTTCCATGTTCTTCATGTTGAAGAGTAATTTGAAAGTTAGTTTAGATACATAGATGTTTAAGTTCATTATTAGGAGTTTACTTATGTTCATGTATTAGTTACATAATTAAATATTGGTCCATATATGGTTTTGAGTTCATGTATAGTTTATTTATTTGGGTTCATTAATGGGTTCATGTACATAGATATGAAGAGTCATTTTTGTGCCTATAAATACCCTTTTGCACATGAACTAAATCATTCAAGTGAAATACAACCTTTTTTTTCTAAACAATTCTCTCCTATCTAAACCTCCTCACTTCTTAACAAATTGGTATCAGACCCAAGTTCTTTGAAAAATGGAAAAACAATGGTAGAGTGTACTCATTTCAATTCCCTCACCTCACAAAAGAAAATTATGAAACATAGCGTCTTCGCTTGAAAGTCATGTTTGGCTCATAAGATGCTTGGGAGATTATAAAGAAAGGTTTTATAAAACCTGAAAGTGAAGTCGATTTGTCTCAAAATGAAAAGGATGCTTTGACAAAGATCAAGAAGAAGGATCAATAAGCCCTTACCCTCATCCATCAATGTCTAGATGATTCAATGTTTAAGAATGTGGCCGATGCAACCACTTCAAAGGAAGCATGGGAAATTTTGCAAAGTTCCTTTCAAGGAATTGATAAGGTAAAAAAGATTCGACTCCAATCATTACGAGATGATTTTGAATCTCTGCGTATGAAAGAATCCGAATTAATCTCAGATTATTGTTCACGAGTGAAGGCCATAGTAAATCAAATTCAGAGATATGGAGCCCAAGTTAAAGATGTTCGAGTAGAAGAGAAGATTCTTCGTTCCTTAAACCTAAAGTTTGATTATGTGGTTTGCATCATTGAGGAGTCTAAAGATCTAGACTCTTTGACACTTGAACAACTAGAGGGCTCTTTACAAGCTCACGAAGACAAGATTAAAAAGAGGCAAGAAGAACCTTTAGAGTAAGCACTTAAAGCAAGGGTTGTGTTAAAAGATGATGATGGAGAAAGCAATCAAAGAGGAAGAGGATATGGTCATGGTTATGATCGAGGTCGAGGACAAAGTTATGGAGGAAGAAGTAAAGGAGATTATAATAACGCCAACAATGATGAAAACAATCAATCATACAAAGTCCAAGGAAAATCAAGAGGAACAGGAAAAGGAGGTTACAATTTTAGACAAAATGAGAGGATGTATGATAAGTCTAATGTTGAATGCTACAATTGTCATAAATTTGGACATTTTTATTGGGAATGTTATGTTAAGCCTAATTAAGTTAAGGAGCAAGTCAATATTGATATTAACTAGAAAGGAGAAGAAGAGCTCATTTTATTGCTATCACTCAAAGATAATATAATTAAGGATGAAAGTACATGGTTCTTAGATAATGGAGTAAGCAATCACATGTGTGGAGATAAAGGCAAATTTATGGAACTTGATAAAAAGGTAAAAGGCAACGCTTTTTTTGGAGATTCATTAAAGTTTCAAATTTATGGAAAAGTTACCATTCTAATTTCTTCAAGAGATGGAAGCCATAGACTTATTAATGACGTCTATTATGTGCCTAAATTGAAAAGTAATATCTTAAGATTGGGGCAACTTCTTAAAAAAGGATATGAAATCAACATGAAAGATTTTTTCTTTGACTTAGAGATCAACATGTTCAATTGATTGCTAAGGTGTTTATGTTGAAGAATAGAATGTTTATGTTGAATATCAAGACAATCGAAGCAACATGTTTAAAGGTGGATGTGAAAGATGAAGCATGGCGTTGGCATATGAGATTTGGACACTTGAATTTTGGCACACTTAATGCATTGGGAGATAAATACATGGTGAAAGGAATGCCCTCTGTTAACCACCCACATCATTTATGTGAAGCATGTTTATTGGTAAGCATTCAAGAAGGATTTTTTCAAAAGAAGCGTTGACAAGAACAACTGCACCACTTCAACTTATTCATACTGGCATATGTGGACCAATCAGGCCATTATCAATGGGTAAAAGTAGATACTTCTTACTTTTCGTTGATGATTATAGTAGAAAAACATGGGTTTATTTCTTAAAACAGAAATCAGAAGAATCTAAGAAGTTCAAGGCACTTGCGCAGAATGAAAGTGGTTATACAATTAAAGCCTTAAGGTTCAATAGAGGAGGCGAGTTCACATCTAAGGAGTTTCTTGATTTTTGTGAAATACATGGAATCTACCGTTTGTTAATAGTCTCAAGATTGCCCCAACAAAATGGAGTAGTTGAAAAGAAGAATAGAACAATTCTTAACATGGCTCGATGTATGTTAAAGGCCAAAAATATGCCTAAAGAATTTTGGGTCGAAGTTGTTTCTTGTGCAATTTATTTTTCAAATCAGTCTCCAATGAGAAATGTTAAAGATCAAACTCCACAACAAGCATGGAATGGAATGAAGCCTAGTGTTGCTCATCTAAAAGTTTTTGGAAGCATAGCATATGCTCATGTGCCACAACAAGAAAGATTTAAGCTTGATGATCAAAGTGTTAAGCATATATTCATTGGCTACAATCAAAATTCCAAAGGCTACCGCTTGTACAATCCAAGCAATGGAAGGATTGTTATGAGCAGAGATGTCGAATTTGATGAAGAAGCAATATAGGATTGGGAGACACAAGAAATCACTTATGATTTTTTTCCCATATTTTGAAGATGAAGAGCAAGAAACCATAACAAATATTCAAGAGACAACTCCACCTGCTTCTCCAAATATGCCTCATTCTTCTTCATCCATGCATGGAGAAAGTTCAACTGATGGAGCAAGAAAAATAAGGAGTATTTATGATATTTGTGAACAAACAGAAGAAACCAATGATATTGATGTAAGTAATTTCTTTTGTCTTCTTGTAGACAATGAACCTTTATATTTTAGGGAGGTCATGAAGGACAAAAGATGGAGACAAGTTGTAACGCACCACTACCACGGTGTACGCATCGAAACACCCTGAGGACATTCCAGTACATAACCTATAATAATAGCCTGTTACGTTCCATCCCAACATTCACTTAAATATGGTATCATCCTTCTTTATTCTCCTATAAGGCATTCCAAAGAAAATAAAATAATTTAAAACCAAATTTCCTCATTTCATTCCATAAATCCGAACGTAAAATACATTGTATCTTTCAAATATCTATACATGTACATCTTCACATCCTAATACAAAATATGCTACATGTAATAGGAAATCCACAAAATGTCTAACTAATCCTTCAGTCCTAGCTGACCAACCTTTGAGCCATATCTTCTTCTAAAAGTACAAGAATATACTTCTTGTAGCGTTTCTCAGTAGCTAATGTCCTCTCTCGGTCCTGAAAAATAAAAGTTACAATTTTGGTGAGTTTTGCGAACTCAATGAGGTAACCATCATTGATAGTTCGTTTAATTCATGCAACAGATTGCACATATAACATAAAATTCACATCTTTGCATTTTGCATAAATTATCACATATCACATTCTCACTTAAGGGTAAGACAATTATGCATTTCAAACAATCAAACATACTTATTAAAATGTATATGAAATGCTCATGTGACTATTTTTCAATTATTACATTGTTGTGACTGAGTGCCAAACTATCCCGTATCCATTATGGATATCGGGCTCATTTATACCATCCCTTATCCGTTGGGGATACAAGGCTTATTTTACATAGTGAGCCTTTGGCTCTTAATCACATTTGGAGCTTTAAGTATGGAATGCATTCATAATTACAAGGTTACAACTCTCATTATCTAATCATGCATTCATGTATGGAATGCATCTCTCAAAATCAATCAATCATGTCAAGAAGCATTTAGTTCGTCACATTCACATATAAGTAGCACTTTAATATCACATTCATGCATCAAGTCTCGGACCTTCATTGTCCGGCATTAACATAATCAAATCACATTCATATCATCATTCAAAACATATTCTAAAGCAAAAAATTAATTATGTGAAACCGTCTAGGTTACTCACAGATTGCTCCCGAAGTTATTGCCTCGAAGTTCTGACAACATCTAGATGTTGATGTTTCAATTGATCCTTTATATTAAGCAATATACACATATCACACTTTTGCACAATTATAAGTGTTTGTTAATGCACATGTATGTATATGAAATATACACAATGCATGTTCATGACAATCCCGGGTATTTTTCCATTATTCTCATCACAAAATCAATCCAATATCAAAACTCACTTAAGTATCATTTGTACATAGGGTTTATACCTCAAATAAACACTTTGAATCCAATTTCATAACCCAATAAATCATTTCAAATTTTCCCAAAAACTGACTTTCGACTTTACAGTTCTTGATCATTAAGACAATGCAGATGAAGTAATTTGGCAATACTTTCTTCTAGAAAATTGTTTTCATATCTCTTAAGTTTCTAATGACACCAAGATCATTCAATTAGGTTCAGTATCTGAAAGTTATACCCCAAATATTTTCGGATTGTTCTTATACTGGAACAATGCCCTATACTCAACTTCCATCTAGAAATTGCAATTCTTAAAGAGTGAATTAAAATTTGATTTCTTCAGACAAGTTGTAGCCCTATGTTTCTAGTTGACCCCAAATCAAAACTCATTCCATTTGGATAACTAGAGAACAAGATATTGTCAAATATCGAAGCATGTTTAAGCTATACAAGAAAGTTGGCCGCGGTGAACTTTTCTTGAGAGGAAAATTCCTCGTGAAATCCTGCAATTTAGTTGCAGCGAACCAAAGAGTTGGCCGCGGCGTCCTGAGAGGAAATCCTAGAAGTTGGCCACGACGAACTTTTACAAAAGCACAATCAGTGAACAAGTTACTACTATATTTTCCAGATTTTACAACACCCAACCTCTTACACCTAATACATCTTATACAAAGATCACACTTTCTACTTCTTTTACTCTTCATTCTCAACTCCATTTCAACTCAATATCATTCACAAACAATTCATGTTATATATTTAACCATTAACTAATAACAAAGAATATACATTTACCCATTCACCATTGATTTTTCTGCACTCCCCTTTATAAAGATCATTCTACCTCAACTTCATCTCTATAACAATATATGAATTATTACTCATCATACATATTCAAAAACAAGACATTTACATAGGCTTTTCATCATCTACCACACACACATAAAAACTCACATAATCAAGTCATCAATCTTACATTTCTCATCATTCTAGTTTCATTTAACAATACCC
>JAOQMP010000006.1:32512745-32524913 GCA_027563575.1 Erythroxylum pedicellare
CTAGCAAAGCAAAACCCCTAATAAGTTTCTTCATATTATTGAAATTATCAACCATTGTATGATAAGGAGGAAATGATTCATATGCCCTTTAGACTTTATTTTCAATATTTAAGCAATTGAGGATAATTGAGTTATGGTCTCACAATTTAGTCATAATTCTTGGTTAGCTTATTTTAGTAAGTCAAAAAACTTTTTTGCATGTAGGTTTGGTCTTTCTTGAAGATTTTCCATATTTACCTGAAAGGTATAACTGACTGCATCATAAACCATTTGGGTGTAAGAATTTTTAGTTGCACCCATATTATTTGTTATAAATCGTGTCCCAACTTCAAACCCATTAACATTTATTGACGAGTTTACTTCATTATCCCTTGAGATGTTACAAATATTGGCTCCCCATATTATGTCCATTCAAAATAATTTAGAAGAAACTCTTTTCTTAATAAATGGAGATTCACTTCATTAATAGGAAGAAAACGAATATGTTTGTACTTTTTACATGAACTTTTGATCTTTAGACCATCCATATATGCAAGTTGAGAACATGTATAGTGAATAAAAGCTTCAACTCCCTCAATAAACTCAGGATTAATGAAACCATTGGCTGTTAATTGTCTATACATCCAAGATCTATCAACATTATTCATTTATGTAAAACTATTATTTAAAAAATTGGTTTCATAGTTAGTATTGTAACACCCCACTATCATAGATTATATACCCGAACATCTAGAGGACATTCAAGTACATATCCTATGACAATGGTATGTTAGAGCAAAGATAATCTCTTAAGTGGCATCATAAAGAATATACAATACTTAAAACCTCAACATTCATTTCAATCATTAACACAAGTTTACATTGTAGTCATTGAAACAAATATTTACAATCCTTTATAAAAAAAGTTCCATATGTCAAAGAAACTACAAAATATAGTTTATAACTCCTTTGATGTCAGGTGATAGATCATTGAGCCATAACTTAATCCAAAATGTTCCTTTAAACTATCTTAGGAACTAGGTCCTTTAAACTATCTTAGGAACTAGCTTTGCAAACTCAATGAGTGAACCATCATTGATGATCTCACTTAGGTCAAATAGACAAATATCACATAACCAACCAATTTCACAAACATTCTTTCAGAACATGAACAACTTAATCAATCACATTATTATGGCATATCACTTAATCATCACAATTACATAAAAGATTTCATGATTATATATTACATAATCGTAAGTATACAAATGCAGATGCATAGGAGACTCTAGATTGTTATTATTTGTTGTGATCGAACGCCTTTCAGCTACAGATATAGATACTAGCCCATTGGGCTCAATTAGAAACATAAATCATGGAGCAAAGCTCTTCGTACAGAATTCTGAGCTTAAAGCTCTTTAAAATTGGCTACTCTGATCACAACGTTTTTATCTGAACATGCATTTTATAAAATACATCAAATAATAGAATATGTCATGTATTGCATTCACTTATAATGCATAGACAGAATCTCATATTCATCGGACCTCAGTCAAGCATTCAACTTTCATTGAGTATATAAATATCATTTAGAATTTAGATGCAAACAGAACACTTCCAATACATTCCCAAATATCTAACTCTTTAGACCATTAAAGTCTGGAATTCATAAACAAATCACAAATAGTTCAATAATTAGAAGTTAAATAGAATAAATCAATCCTAGTAAGATCATCTAGGTTGACTCACAGTACGCTCCAATTTATGCTATTGCCCAAATAGTCCGACAATCTCTGAATGGAATCTAACTTAAGTCTAAAAATCATACAATTCACTCATAATTCACATTAGAAAGTCGATCAATCAAATACTTATTCATTTATGCACATATATACATATGTCATGTTTAATGCATGCCCAATAACTATCTCGGGTATGTTTCCTTAATCATAATTCATAATCATTCACAGATTGTCACTTAGATATGGCTTGCTCGCATTTAGGTGAATACCTTAAGTATACTTGATCATGCTCCATTCATTAGCCATACATTTAACCAACTTTTCCATCATCAAATTATGTTCTTTTAAAATCTTAATTAAGTCCAAATGCATCATAGTTAAATACCTTAATCTTTAATTGGTTCAAAAATCACATAAAAGAACATTTCCTTTACTCCCATGCAATTTCCACAATCATATATGGCTTCCCACAATCGTGGGATGGGTTATCCAAAAGTTCCCATCCAATTCCTTCATTAGTTTTCTATATTTTCTCAGGACAGGTTTTGTTAGTTTTGTATGGACATTATGACATAAAAACTGAGGTTTCTAGATAATATGTTCTTCTAAACAAATGTCCCTATATGTCTTAATTTTCTAATTAACTAAATTTCATACAATTTGGTTCATTATTCCTAGAGTTATATGCAAATTACTACATACTATTCTCAAACAGTGACAGAATCCAAAACTCAACTTCAAGTCAAAATTTGAAACTCTTAGAGACATAATTAAAATTAGATTCCTTCACGAAAAATATATCCATATGTCTCTAATTTAATCTAAACTTAAAATCATCCCACTTAGATATTGACAAATCAAGGTATAGACAAAATATCGATGTATGTTCAGTAAGAACACTCAGCTAACATGTTCCACTAATTCTTCTTTCATTTTTCCATATTTTTTTACACTTTATAGCAAAGTTAAACAGCCTCTTTATAGTTCATCAATTATAACTCTATTAGGCCTGAATCATACTTCAATTCCTTATTAATAACCTCTCTTATTTCAATAATTATTCAATTAACAGCTCAAAAATTATCAAACCAGAAACTTTTACATTGTTATGCATATAGTCCTACTTCTTTCCCAATTTAAGAACATCAAATTAACATCTTTCTTGGGCATAAATACACCTTCATTGTACTTCAAATCCAAACCTAATTCATCCATTAATCAATGTATATCCCATGATTTTCATATACTAAAAACAAAATAGAAAAAAAAACTTCCAAGTTCATGCAAAACTTTCTAGCATAATCAATCATTAACATCATATGTAATTCATCCTAATTCATCATCATCAATTCTCTATCATAACATGCTATAAACAGTAATCATTTACTTGCATTTTTAACTCCAATTCTAGCTCAAAAGATCAAGCCAATTCATTATTCCAAGCAAGCAGAAACATCGCACATTCAAGGTAGAATTTGGTTGGATTTCGGCTAGAACATGTGGGCAACTTCAAACTGATCTTTTACTTAATTTTGTGAGGGTAAAACATGGATTTTTTATAGCTATTGGACATAAGCATGAACATACATAGGGGGATGAAAGAAGTGAGGGTTTTGGTGGTGGGTGAGAAGAAAGAAGAAGAGAAATGAGCTTAACAAAACTTGCTCCTACAGAAACTCACCAACTAAGGTGTTAGGTGTCATATAATTGAATAACCATATGTCATATGGCATGTTAAACACTTATCAAGCATAGGTGCTGTTAAATGCATCCAACTAACTAGGTCACTTGTCCATTAATCAACTATGTCAGTTGTCATTAACTTATAGCTCATTTGTCAATTGTCTATTAATCAACTATGTGTCTCTCTTTTAGCAGGCAATATTAAACGTTCCCAGCAGAAAGCCCCACCACAATAGATGAGTAATAGCTAATAGATATGCACCATCATGTAGCCACACCACACTCCTCACAAGCTAATAAATGTGCACCACCATAGACACTCCACTCCATAGCAGACACAACGCCACACAAGCACATAGCCCCACGCTCACTTAGCACATTTTAGCAATAATGGTCCATGCCCCATCATGCAACCATGCCGCACTCCTCACCAACTAACAGTTATGCATCACTTAGCCCTCGCAAATTGTGACCACGTAACATCGTTAAAGCACCAACTATGGGAGAGTCAACTAACATAAGCCACTCAGCATTCCAACAACAGGCACAACACTAGATCCATCACCACCCACTCTTATTTTCACTTCATTTTTAGTTATTTTCATTGTTTTTTCCTTTCATTTTAATTTTAGTCATTATTATGCTGTTTTTATTATTTTTTGGAGTAGTTTACTATTTATACTGAGCTTTATTATGGAACGTCCTACAGCTACAATCATAACCGTATCAAAAGGAAAATCACCAGTGACTGTAACTGCACACCATCAATTTGCTGCAGGGCCTAACACTAGTATCAAAAGGAAGCAAGTTAGAATAGGGAAAAGCACCTTTGTTTTGTCACCAGCTGAGTCAAATTTGCGTGGTAATCTCACTTTCAACACTAAAGAACAAAAACAATGGTATGTTGTTATCAAATCCCAACATATTAATACGGGTAAGTTTATACACTACTCATCCTTACTGGAATTGCAAATTAAAGACGAATTTGATTATATGCTTATCAACATGAGTTGGAAATATTTTATGTTGATTCGTTGTCCAATATTTATTGAATTAACTAGGGAGTTTTATACTACCTTTAAATTTGACAAACCAGACAATTTTATTTTACATAGTCGTAATGTGATATAGGACAAATTAATGGGTGTCGAATTCAAATAGAGCATCACTAATTTTAATTTCGTCTTAGGGTTAATAGATGAAGAATATGCTAATTCGACTTAATATAAAGAATCTGTCGTGGACTATGGTGAGTTTGATTCTTTTCAAGCATGGAAATTAATGTCTTCTGACCCGTTTGTTTGTCATCCAATGCTTTTAATTATTCAGGACGACAAGCTACAACGTGTATTTACACTAAAGCAAAATTGTTCTTTATATGGTGTAGGGTAAACAAAGTATGAGTCAATTTAACTACTTGGTTGACGATGTTTAACAAGAATTTATGTCTTGGTTCTCTTATCACTCATTTGGTCATTAATTTGAAAATGTTTGATATGACTAACACTGATATATGTTTATAGCCTATGAAATGGAACCTTTAGATAGGGCTTGCTTAAGTAGGATGGGAGTACTCAAGCAACAAAGGAGAACATTTCATTTTATACTAGGTGATCACTCCCAATAGGTTCATCATCCACGTAACAAAAGGATCATGATGTTCTACCACCTTTTTATCTTCCGACTTTACTAATTTGACATTATTATCATTTTTAGTTGGAAAGATTGTAACACAAAATTACTAAAATTAAGATGAATTCGGATGCTATGCTTTAAATTATGAGGATCATACCTCCATGTCCACTGACACTATATTACATCTCCTTTTAGATGCTCACAACTCAAGGGAGTCTTCTACTATTTGCTTTGTTTGTGTTGATCATTTTTATGAGATGTGAGTATCTTATGCATAGAATAGGGACAATGTATGATCTAGGTGTGGGGGAACAAGAGTTTATATTATGACGAACTTTGTGACTTTTCTTAGACTTATGATACTTTGATTCGTATATTGATTATACTTATGATACTATGATTCATATATTGATTATTCCTCATGATAACCTCATAATTTTCTAATTGTTGTTTATAAATAATTCTTAAGTTAGGTTACATGTTCGATTTAAGAATAATGTATGAGAGAGACAAGAATGATTAGTGTTTTCATTAAATTATTTTAAGTATCTCATTGGTTTTGTTCAATGAAAGTGTGCAAGACTTGATACATTTTTGACACCTACGTTAGCTTTGAGCCTAAGACCATTCATCACATTTATGCTCATACATTTCGTTTTTTTGCGTAGTATCAAACATAGCTTGTTTATGCTAAAACTTGCATTTGAATACATGTTGAGACCATATTTTTATGAATTTGTGTATAAAGATGGTAAAGGCACTTAGGATAACCATTTTTGAACTAAACAAGCCAACCATACTTTTTATCCCTAAAAACAAATTTGAGCCTTATTCATTCTTTTCTTGCATAATAATCTTGTTTCAAGCCAAATTTACGCTTCTTTTGTTGATGTCCTTAACAATTTTGAGCCCGAAATTGAAGGAATTGTTTAACGCTTATTTGCATAGGATTTTGACCATTTTCGTGAAAAGTACATTAGTTGATTGAAGTTCCATTATTTGAATTTTATTTTTTATACATAAAATGGGGAAGAAGTATAAAAAGAGATGAGGAATCTCATTTTTGATGTTCTTGTTTTAAAAAAAAAAGAGAAGAAAAAGAAAAAAAGGAAAAGGAAAAGGAAAAAAGAGAGGTGATTGAAAATGATGTTATTTGAATCAACTGAATTTTGGATTCATTTAAGTTGAAACTTAGGTAGATAAGTTTATATGATTTCCTTCAATTTATTTAAGCTAAAAACTTCTTTTTGTCATACCTTACCTAAGCCCCGTTATAACCCTTTATCAAGTCCCTTTAATTTATGCATTAAGTTCATTTTTATTAAGTGGTGGAGATATGATTCTTAAGCAATCTTATGAAAATAACTAGCTAAGCTTTGGCTTGAGAGATTAATGAATCCTAAATACTTTGAGTGAATAGAGTGAAATCCATGAGAAGGTGTTAAGTCTTATCTCATTTAATTTTGATAGAATTGATGAGATGTTATGTTTTAATTCTAACAATGTGTCCTATGAGTGTTTATTCTCTCGATTATTATTTTATCATAAACCTTGAATGGGAATTATTTTTTGGATATTTATGGATAATAAGAAAGAAGATGAAAGGTTAATATGAGGATAATTGATGTATTGAATTCATGTATGCTTAAGGACAAGAATGAGTCTGGTGTGGGAGAATTTAATAAGATGTTATTTTGATATATTAATTAGAATTATCTTTTTTTATTTAGTGTTTAAATAGGAAAATTAATGTTTATTTTGATTTAGGAGATGAAAAGTGAAGATTGCATCAAATTGAAACATAATTGTTGAAAATCATGAATTTTGCAAAAAAGTTAACAAATTACTGTAATGGATAAGGCAAGATCACGCTTAATGTTAGATTCATTCGTAGAATTAGAGTTTAATTAGGAAACTTCGTTCCTTCCTATTATGTAGGGATTTGAATTTGTTTTAGATAGGCATGTTTGCAAGATAGGATTAGATTAAGTTCAGAATAGAAAAACAATATAAAGGGATGTCTTTCACCTCTTAACTTTCTCTTTTCCGTTTTCTTCTTAGTTTTCTCACAATTTTCCATCTTTCTTTTATCTTCGGTGTTGGAACAAAAGTCATGTGCGGTTAAACTCAATTATTATGATTGAAGGGGATTTAAAATTCTAGTTGTAACCTTTTGAGGTTTTGTTCTAAACTTATATTCATGTTTTAACTCAAGTATTTCTTGTTTTATATTCTTAACTTCATGAATAATTAATATTGAATGATTTGACAAATTAATTCGATATTGATTATTTTATAATTATTCATGAATTCAGTGATCTATAATTGTCATGAAGGATTGGTACAAGTAGTAAATAGGTAATTTGTGAAAAATGTGCATATTTAACTTATGATAAACAAGAAAACTAAGTTAAATAGTTGTAATTATCTTGATTATTTAATTCAGGATTTAGTCTTTTCACCAAGCTTATTGTTATCATTTAATTGATATGAAACGATATCATACCTAGTCAATTGATGGTAAGTTTTGTTTTGGATGCTGGGTTTGAATCAGTTAATTTAGAAAATTTTAAGACTTATTATGGCTATTGTTTTGAACTAACTACTTGAATTGTGACAGTTATTCAATGTTATAATTAGATGAGACCTTTCCCTTGAATTAGAGTTAAGTATTCTTGAATTTCTCCCTTTTATATTCAGTTAATTTATTTGGATTCTTAGTTAATTTTAGTTAATTAATTGAAAATACCCCACTTTATTTTATCAATTGAAATTAAGAAATTAGTATTTAGTTCTCTTGG
The DNA here is from genome assembly GCA_027563575.1 of Erythroxylum pedicellare. Classification (NCBI taxonomy): domain Eukaryota; kingdom Viridiplantae; phylum Streptophyta; class Magnoliopsida; order Malpighiales; family Erythroxylaceae; genus Erythroxylum; species Erythroxylum pedicellare. Next base: position 32,520,586 of record JAOQMP010000006.1, read on the forward strand.
GAGTCGAATTAGTGTCACGACTACTACAAGAAGTTTGAAGAATTATAATTAATTTTGAGAGTTTTTGACAACCCAAAGAGCATTGTCCAACATATTGTTTATTAAAGTTATGGAAAAAGATAAGAGTTATTACGAGTAGTGATTCTAATAACTAACTCAAGGTTTAGAAATGGTTCTAGTGTTTGTTTCATGTTTGAGAGATGATCTTTTCAAAATTGTGTCACGCAGTAACAATCCTTCCTTCAAGGGATCATAAATTTTCCAAAATCAATGCATTACTAAAAGGACATTTTGAACTTTGATATAGAACTTCCATAATTCTAATTAAGTATATTTTTATAATCTTAGCATCCATAACAATAAGATATTAACAGCTCAACAATTCAGAATGCCAAAGATTATTCGTGGAATTCATTTCATTCAACACAAAGGCCAATCCTTTAGTTAAGCTTCCGCACTAAATGATTTGTAAGTTTGGTGTAATATTATCTGAATGGCGAAGTTCATGTCCTCTTCATTAAACCATCCTTAACTAGAATAGTTTCTAATGGTTATTTTAAAGAAGAATCGCTATATTTGGGGTCACCATCATTGTTACAAAAATAAGTTACCTGAGGATCCAACTCAAAGTGACAACGAGTGCATGGCATCACCAATTTGAATGTTATAGAATTATTTGAATGCCAAACCTATCCACTCCACTTAAGAACACATGGATTTTAATCCTATTCTTTATTGTGCTTTTCTTATATTGTCCGCAGGTTCTACAGGAAGTTAATTGTTTCGTAAGCATTTGACAACTCCCAAGGGAAATAGAATGTTTGAGACAAAAAATAATAAAATTGGAACCAAACAATTCCAAGGAATTCAGACGAGTAAGGAAGGCTATTGTGCTAGCCCCTAAAACATTTAATAGACAACCAAGTTTGGTTTAAAAGTTTCCCCAAATGCCTCATTGAACATAGATAAACCATTCAAGAATTGTTATGTACTTCCACATCCCATTTGAGACCCCAAAAATGGACAAAAGGATAAGATCGTATGATTATGTTCTTATCATATATAAAAACAATATTTTAGAAAATGCGAAGATTGAGATTAAAAAGTATAGAAATAATAAAAATCCAAAATAACTACAATTATTTAATTATTGTACAATTATGTATAGTTCTAAAAGACTACTACCTTTTATTGTTTTATGAAAATGTAAAGGTTGTAACTAATTTATGTTGCCTAAATACTCATCGTGATTACATTAATCACAGTGTAAGGATTCACTGGCAGTACTACTAATTCATTAGGTAGTTATTGGACTTAATTGTTTATGTCCAACAAAACAAACCCATCCATACGAAAGTATACATCAATGATCAATCCATTTACCGGCTGTACTACAGAAAACGTCTATGATCCGAAACACCAGGCTTAATAGAATCATTCACATCAACATTAGGCTATACAAGCTTCAAATTAATCAACTGATTCTACCACTGGAGGACGACATGCTCTCCAAAATGCCATTATCTTAAAAATTCAGCCATACAGAGACAAAACTATCTGCCCAATTATATTGAATTATTAATATATAGCCAAGAGGACAAAACTGTGCAGAACCTGAAGCAGGGATTTCCACTGACTAAATTTTAAGCAGAGACATCAGAACTTCGGGCACCGTATCCAGCAGTCTGCCGTCTCGAGGATAAAAGCAGGCACTAGTCATATCAACCAACCAGAACCAAGAATTCCAACTTGCAAGCTGCAAAACAGCAATTAAATTTTGCACCATTGGCTTCTGCCAATTTTATTTTGTAGCACACCCATGAAATACTCAAGAATAGCACTCACACGAGTGTTTATAGTTGACAATATTGTTCGATTGGGAATTCCTAGAGACTGAACAGTTGAGTTCCTTAACGATCTCACGTAGTAGCAACGGAAAAAGAGATACCTAGATGGCTTGATTACACCACCGAGTGGTCGCTGTATTTTCTACGTTCCTTCTTGACCGACCTGCTGTATTTTTTTATCTGGCTGGAAAGGGTAGTTGGCCCACAGTAAAGGAACATGTCCGCTTCTCAGGTTCAATTGACATACCTGGATTACAGATAATTGCAAATGCTGTACGCATACGTATGTAGGAATGCCTGGGCTGACCAGGAACAAAATCTAGTGTTATAAAAGGGGCTTAAATTGAATCTCCACTGCAATTCATGATGCAGCTTTGCAAATGACTCAGCACATTTTTGGCACTTGGATAACCAACGAGTTATCATTACAGCTAATGCAAGAAGATATGCATAGCAATTCTCCCAGCATTCTGAAACTACCATTGTCAAGCAACTTATCAAGGTAATGCTTTTAAGTACATCCTCCTCCGTAAAAGGCAAAGTACCTTTAGTAAACCTCAGATAAATATATTCATATTAAACACAGCTTTCTCCTGAGAACAGGTCCAGTAAATTTGGAATTCACATCCGGCAATGAAGACTGGTTGAGGATCAGCCTAGCCCTAAAGAAGGCCTTCCATGAAAGACTTAATATTCTCCATATCTTCCTTTGTCTCGGGATGCCTTTCTGCTCTAAAAACTTTCCAAAGTCCTTTTGGATGCTGGATCTTAACTTGGGCATCTCCTGTAAACCTTCCATACATTTTCTCACACTCTGGATATGGCTTGACATATAAATTATAAAAGCTAAGCCTACTTAAATTGATCATACCCTTCAATCCTACCTCATCGCCAAGTGCCCCCTTTGCATGCAGATGTTCAATCACAGTATAACGAGGAATAATCTGCTTCTCAAAACTCACCCCCAAATACTCAGGAACCTCAACCAAGCAACCAACTTTCAAACCCATGGTGTTCTCTAAAAATGCGATCTTTTTCTCAATATCCTCTATATTGTATATAATTACCCTTGGCTCCTTCCATAGAACCTTAAATGCTTCTCGACGAATTAAGCCATGTTTGCATAAGCAATCAACTCTCAACTTCGTTTCAAACCCAGCTCTAAATGCCCCCCTGTAGAAAATCTCTGATTTGATAGATTGTCGACATTTCAAGGTCTTAAGCAACTCTAAACACCTAGAAAGCTCTCCTATTTCCATACGTAGGATTTGTGGCTCACTTATGATCTCTCTCCTAACCAAGTTTTTGCTAAAACCCAAATCCTCAAACTCATTAAGCAACGGTATTAGCTTATCCTCAATTCCAAAGCTCAAAACCTCTGGAAACGAATTGAAAATCCAGTGAACCTCATCCAAGGCAATTCCCATTCTCACGAAGAAATCAATTTTCCTATGTATGTCACTCTCCTTTATCACGAGCAACTCGGGAAAAATCTTTAAAACCCTCCTCATTGTATCTTCACTAAACCCTAAACCCTTATAAATTTTCAAACTTTTACCGAGCCCATCTGGGTTAATCTTCAATTTTCTGGAATGTTCCAAGACACTCCTGATCACCAGTGGGCAAACAGCCAAATCCGCTAACTTTAAGAATGTTCCTTCCCATTTCTTCAAAAACTGAAGTTCCAAGACCCCAGGACAGTCACTGATCAAAGAAACGATCGATTCCCTTGGAATTTTGAAGGATGTGAGAATACCCAGAGACTTCTTAATGTCATGCAGGTTGGAACTTAGCAGAAAGTGATTTCTATTAAGGAAAGTGTTAAGTTGAGAGGGAGCGAAACCGTACCTTTGGAGTAGATTGGCAAGGGAGACCTGCTTTCTGGATATGGAAGTGGTGGAAAAGAAAAGGGATCTTAAATTAGAAAGTGGTAATGGGAGTTGTTTAAAGATTGACTTGAACTGATTCATAGGAGCTCTAGTTGGAACAATGGTTGAAGCCATCGACCTGCAGTCGAACGCAGAGACATCAAGATAGGCAAGGGGTACGTAAGTTCAGGCTAACGAATCGTTTTTCCGTTCCTTTCCTTTCCACTTGTTAAAATAAAATTTCAAAGTTTTAGTTAAGAGTTAAAGGACAAGTCGAAAGACCCATTTCGGTAGTAACGATGCTTGTAGTCTTTAATTTACGTAAACGAGACGAAAATTTAGAGATAAAATTTAAAAAATTAGAGAAAGTGAGATTTTTGGTTGTGATGGATAGAACAGAAAAAATTATTTTTGACTCAAGGACATAAATATATTTGGTTACAGTAGATAGAACATAAAAATAATATCAATAACGAAAATATCCCTATAGTATAATATGATTAAAAATATGTAATTTATTGATTATTTTAAAAAGAATGATTTATATTAGTAAAAAATTTAACAAATAATAATAATAACAATAACAATAAGAAATTAATTTCATATAATAATA
>JAOQMP010000006.1:32526349-32538300 GCA_027563575.1 Erythroxylum pedicellare
AGTGCATGTACAATTATTTTCATGTGTGCAAAGATTCAAATTCACATGCATGTATGCTGACATTTTGCTGAGCATGAGATGCAAATTTTTCTAACTCTCACATTGCTATTCTCTCCATTATTAAAATCAGAGTTCTAACCCTTAATATGGGAACAAGATGTTATATCTAAAGTATCATCAAAAGCGGGTAAAGATGTATTGTTGAGAACTGTGGCACAAGCTATGCCGAACTACATCATGTCCCTTTTCTAGTTACCCATAGATACTTGTAAGGATCTGGAAAATTTGATGAATGGATTCTTCTGGCATAATTGAGGAAGGGAGACTAATGGTATAAGAAGGCTGCGGTGGAAGCGGATGACAACCCCAAAATTTCATAGGGGATTGGGATATCGGGACTTGAGACAATTTAACCTTGCTTTATTAGAAAAGCAAGGATGAAGGTTGCTTACATTTCCTAATTCTATTGCTGCAAAGATTTTGAAAGCCAGATATTTCGCCAATGCTGACTTCTTTATAGCAGACATAGGTAACAATCCAAGCCAAATATGGAGGAGTATATGTCAGGCAAGATCGATCTTAATTCAGGGATGTCGAAGACGTGTTGGAGACGGACATAACATTCATATCTAGCAGGATCCTTAGTTAATTGATGATATGGATCCACATATTCAGACAGAATTCATGGAGCACTTAAACCTCAATAAAGTAGTTGATATTATGGTGAATCATCGATGGAATGAAGTACTGATCTAAAACTCTTTCATTCCACGAGATGTAGAACTTATTTTACAGATTCCCTTAGCTTTTTTGAGGGTCAAGGATGATTGGATATGGACCTTAAAAAACAAGGGAGAATACCAAGTAAAAGAAGGTTATAGGATTGGTATGGAGAGTATTAACACCGAGCTCATTGTCACAGGATTTTCATGGGAAAAACTTTGACTGGTCCATGTTCCAGGTAAAGTGAAAATCCTTATCTGGCTTACTTTAAGGAATACTCTTCCAAGCCGAGCAAACTTAAAAAGGAGACACATTGATTTAATTGACACTTGTCCTATCTGTGGTACATCAACAGAAACTGAACAACATGTATTCTATCATTGTGAGTTTGCTCAATCTGTTTGGTTATTATCTTCTGTGAACTAGAATGTATCTTCGGTGAACTGGACCTCTAATACATCCTTACTGATTAACTTGCTTTGGTTATGACTTCTTTCACAAATACACAGAAGGAAGAGGTGTTCATGATTATTTGGAGCTTATGGACTCACCCTAATGAATTTGTGTGGCAGCAGAAACTTCATGATAAATCCTTCATTATCAGTTGAGCTAGAACAACTCTGTTGGAATGGAAAGCAGCACAGACGAGGAACAATCTCTCATCCAGACAACACCAACACTCTCAATCTAAATGGAAAGCTCCACAGCCGATCCATTTTAAATGCAACGTAGACATGGCGCTACTGACAAATGGTTTTTATGGACTAGGAATGATAATCTGTGATTCTCAAGGACAGATTTATGCTGGAAAATTAATGATTTTACCAGGATAGTAAGATCCACAAATCGACAGAGCTCTATGTTTTCGACAAGCTCTAAGTTGGATCAAGAGATTATCTTTTTTCCTAATATGTGTGGAAACTGATTGTCAAATAATTACTTAATTCTTGACATCTATACATATATTTTCTTCTTATTTTTCAATGATTATTCAGGATTGTAAAGCTCTACTTAACGAGCATCAATTTATTTCTTCTGCTTTTATTAGGAAGCCAGCGAATTAGGTTGCTCATACGATAACTAGGGCATCTAATTCTATGTCTGGTTTTGAATAGGGGGTATGCCTTCCACTTTTTCTGTATGACGTTTTATCTTTTGATATTAATAATATGCGCTGAGCGCATCAGATAACGTTTTTTAAAAAAATTACTTCTTTTGGTTTCCAAGGGCTTCATAATCTCCTTATTCACATGATTATCCAAACAAACTGCAAATTTAACGACTTAGCACCCCAAGGCTTCTTTGTTATCACTTCCTGTTCTCCGAAGAAACTCAATTTACACTCTATCCAATCTTTGCCTTTTCCCTCTTTCAAGCCATGAATAGCCCCTTCAACCATCATATATTCTGTTTCTTACACGTGCACTGATATTCTCATAATTTTTTTACAAACTTTGTTTCAGCTATGTTAGGAAGGGGCAGTTAATATTATTCTATTATTTAAAAAGAGGTTTATAATGAAATAGAATATGATAGAAAGTAAAAATTTTATATTACATTATATTCCATCTTATACAGTCAAAATAAGTTACTTTCGATTTTGAGGGTTTAAGATATAATGTAAAATGATAAATATGTACTATTTAATATACCGTCAATAATTTTTATAATACTAATTATATCTTCAACCCTAACAACAAGTATCAAGAAAATACATCTCATTATTTCTATAGGGGTAGAATAGTTATTCATTATTATTATACATACATTACATTTCATTTAATCCATATTCCAAATAATATTTCACTATATTATATTATGAACTCTTTCATCCTTCTTAAATAATAATTTTCTATATTATATTTATTTATATTATAAATCATTATAATCCATTACATCCCATTATATTTCATTAAATATTTTCATCCAACTAAACATAACTCGACGATGTTTGATTTTGTTTGAGAAGAGGAGACAGTTTTTTTTAATATTTATTAAACATCAAATTTTATTTAAATGCTCTGAGTAGAAATTAATGTTTAATAATCATTTTGCGCCTTGAAAAGGTTACATGTTTATGCGCTAACTTGCTCCAGCCAAAGGACACTCCAAGAGGTTCAGGCCAGGTGAGTGCTTGTCTTCTGCGCAACATGGGATTCCACTACTTTTCTATTTTGTTCTGCCTGGTCGGGAGCTGAAGTTCCTTGTTTTTCCAGCAAAGAACACTCCTTTTCCTCAGTAAACATCAAAAAAATGCAGAGGCTTTTGTCTCTCAAACTTACCTCATCAAACCTCTCCAGAAAATGCACACAAAATACCAACGCTCAATTTCTTCAGTCCCACCATTCTGAGTACTTCACTTCTCTTACCAAAATAAAACATCAACGTTCTCAATGCCACACTGTTGGCTCTTCTTTGACAAGCCCAACCCACCGTTTCTATTCATTTCTATCACCAAACAGTTCTTTTTCAAGGAAATTTCACAGCTTTCCTTCAATCCCGTTGTTTTTAAAGCTTCTTCTATCAAATTCATCAAAAACGCATTTTGGGATCTTTAACAGAAGCGTAACAGATTGCAAAGTCGGGTTCTATAGAGTACGGTTCCCTAGAGGGTATTCTTTTGGTTCTTACGGGCGCCACTGGTAAGATTCTTAACTGTGCTTTTGGGTTTCTTTGGTGACTAAGAATCATTATAAATCCGCATTTTTCACCATAGTTGTTTTGGGTGGAGTAATTTTGTAGTTGATTATGGAAATATAACAGTTTTAAAAACAAATTCATACCAATTTGCAGAATTCCTGCTGCTAATTGTGTTTTCTTTGTGTTCGATTCCCTCGTTTGTGTTGCGATTGTGAGTTTCTTGCGCGATAGACTCATGAGATTAATTTTAAGTCCAATGTAGCAAAGAGGGAAAAGACGCAGGGTCTCAATGATGTGAATAACAAAATGATGCTTCCTTTTCGACCTGTAAACCGTCTGCTACTTTCATGACTTCCAATTTCCAAAGTCCCTCATTTGCAAATCAGAACTCGCTAATTCTAGCCTGTAGCTATTGTGTAAGAAGCAATCTTTTCTCTCTCTTATTATGAAATCATCACTTTTAAATTGTTTGTAGTAAGTGAATAGAAAATGAGCTATAGCTAAATTAAGCTAATTAATTAACAGATTAACAGGAAAGAGAAGACAACCATCTGAGGTTTCCAGTTACTTCTCAGGTTACACCCTCCCTTTATGATGTCACTGAGTCATAGAAATCTTCATCCGTTTCCCTGCCCATTCTTTTCCTTCATTCAAAAAGGAGGCCGCTTTGCCTAAAATTGCTTATGCCAAACCCAAGACTCCAAACAGTTGTTGAGTGTCTTTATCATAACTTACTACGAAACCTTGTGCCTCACAATTTACTAACAAATTGCATTTCTGCTACATAGTGTCTTGTTTGGTCTTCTCGCATTTGGTTTGAATACACTGCAAGGGATTGATTGAAGGCATAACTTGTGTATCGACCACAATATAATCTTTTTGATTCAATGGTTTCTCTTTTGATCATTGCAGGAGATCATGGTTTAATCAACTGAGATCTAGTGATGTGGTTTTGGGACTGATCATAGCCAATGTTGCAGTTCTTTTGTTATGGCACATAGCAGATCAAAGGTTTATGATGCGTAACTTTATGGTGGGTTCCTGAATTTTTTATTACTAGCTGATACTACATAGAAACTTTATATGCTGGAACCCCATTAAGATGCATTCTCCAATATGGACCAATACTTAAGAAACGCATTTTGGTAATGCAACCTCCTAATGATATGATCAAGATTTGATGGTCTGGGATCCTTACTTTTATCCTGGAAGCAGAGGCTCATTATCTAGTTGCTAGTTGCCTTTACAGTAGAGTATTAAAGGCTTTTAGGGTTGACAATTTAGCCTTTTTGAAATCGCATCACAATTATTTGCAGTTTTTTATTTAACTTATTTGATGTGCACTGAGCAGATATCTGTGGACAACATCAAAAGTGGACATTTTCACACGCTAATTACTTCTGCATTCAGCCATATTGATGTTGAGCACATCATATCTAACATGGTTGGACTTTACTTCTTCGGTACAAATGTAGGACTTCATATCTTTGAATCTTTTGGTTAGGATGTTAATATATATGCGCTTGTGTGTGTGTGTGTGTGTGTGTTTGTTTGTAACATATATACTTAAACAAAGTTTTATATGTTTCTATATGTTACTTCAATAATCTGCTTTTGTGGACTTGGTTATTAAATGATAACCTGATGGCAATAATTTGCATGTGGTAGAGAAACATTTTGCTTCATTATATCTTTTATTCAAAGATACAGTCTGAAATGTGCTGAAGAGATAATGAAAGAGGATACTAGTTTTTCTTCGATAATCAAATTGGCCCACTTGCATGCTATTTAGTGTTCATGTTGCCCATTGTTGAATTAAGTTAAATGCTATGGTTAGAATCATTCTTGATTTACTAAATCCAAAATGATTTTAGAATCCAATATTATTATGTATATTAACTTATATGTACATTATTCGTCCTTTTAAATAGGACTCCATATGATAAGAAACATGTAGTCTTTAGGTTGTTGTGTAGGTGGATATAGGCCTATTTGGTTGCCACTTAAGCCTTGTAACCATTTTTCTCTTTCTTTCCGTTGATTTCATACTTTAACATGGTATAAAAGTAAATCTCGTGAGTCAAATGTGTTCTTGTGTGAGTCACCTATGTCTTTATTTAGACTTTTGTAAGTTCAAGACTTTACCAATTAGAAGTGTCGTTCATTTGGTGAATTTGTTTCCAAGTGAGATGATATTGTTATTGTTGGTTTGGTGAATCTCTTCTCAAGCAAGAAGAGTTTTGATTGTTGGTTCAATGAATATCTTCCCAGGCGAGAAGAGTTTTTTGTTATTGGTTCAGTGGCTCTCTTCCTAAGTGAGAAGACTGTTGTTGGCTGGGTGAATTTGTTCTCCAGTGAGAAAATTTTGATATTATTTGTTTCTTTTTATTTATAACAAGTTGAAGCATTTATACTCCAACTTGAGGAGGAGTGTTAGAATATTAGAGATTATAATTATTCTTGATTTACTATTAATTTAGAATATGATATTATATTGTAAATAAAAATTACTATTACTTACTATAAAATGTGATTCCTCATAAATTGGTCTTCTGTATTATGTAACATGCATACATATTAATAAGAAACATGTAGCCTTATGGTTGTTATGTCCATGGATGTAGGTATTTATGGTCAATCTTGTAAATACGTTGTCTAATTTCTTTCCTGTATTGTTTCTTTATTTTAATATTTAAACAGTTAAGCTTGGTAGTGCCCTATCCCATTATAAGTTGAGATGTGTCATGGTTAGAAATATTGGCTCTGATGTAGCTTGTTTGGTAGGTAGATCTACACGCAACAATGTCTATTCTTCACAACATTTTGCTGAGAAATGAATGTTTACATGTGATAGCTCCTTTATGTTTTGAAATTGATCCTAAATTCGTGAAATTCCTTGTGTGAAGTTTTGAAGTAGGTAAGTGTCTTGATAAAATGTTAGATGCTCATATCATCCTGTAATGTCTCCTTTATTTATTCCTCATCTCCAAACAAAGCTCCAGACTTATGTGTCTGCAAAAAATATGTATATTGCATAATTTAGAGAAACATTATTTCTAGTCTTGCAGTTGGAAATTGATTGCACTTGAACAATGCATTCTGAATGTTCTTGTAACTTGCGCTACTTCACTAGCTTTCTAGTTTAGCGGATGTGTTCGTGAAGTTGATTCAACTTTGTATAAAACACGACCATCTAACTTTATTTCTGCTCAATCATCCAATATAATGAATGAATGACCGAAAAAGATTAGGTTTTCCTGTTATAGAAGGTTTTCCTATTATAGAAGGTTTTTACAGCGTTTCTAGATCCTGCTGCTTGATACTTGTCTTTTCCAAATTTTTCTGTGAATTACATGCACTTCCTAAGAGACGTGAAGTTGATATAGTTTCACCTATATTCTTATATATGTGCTGTGTGCCTGTGAAGTATCTACTGTTCATTGGTCTTATGCTTTCCATTGGCTGATTTCATGTGGTGTTTCTGCAGATTGCAAGAAATTTTGGACCTGAATATTTACTGAAATTGTATCTAGCAGGAGCAATTGGTGGTTCAGTGTTCTATTTGGTGCACCATGCCTTTATGGCTGCATCATCAAAGGTATAAGGGTGTCATATCCGATGCATGTTGCTTGAATTATTCATTTGTGTAGGCCATATAAGTCCTAGAAATTTTCTAATGGAGTTTGAACTCAAACACGACCCTTTGTTTACATTTTGCTATTTACAGGGACAAGGAATGTGGACTAGAGACCCCTCACGGACTCCAGGATTGGTATATTTGTGACAGATCTTTTACATTAAACTAATTTTTCTTTGAAGTTTTTCTTTTCCGTTCACCTCCATACAACAGTTGAAACGTGAATTCTGAGTTCTATCTTTGATCTGTCTTCGATAATGGAAGACAAGAAATTGATAGCAAATTTGAACCGGGTTTGTGATATTGTATGAAATCATAATACTTTTAATGCCAACCCCTTATGGTGTTTGAAATTGTTCAAGTTTTTCCTGCAATGGGATGTACGAACGGTTAGTGTTGTTTTATCTGACAATCATTTGCTAACAAGTGTTGTTTAGGGAGCTAGTGGGGCTGTCAATGCTATCATGTTGCTTGATATATTCTTGAATCCAGGAGCTACTTTGTACTTTGACTTTATCATACCTGTTCCTGCCATGTTATTGGTAAAGCTCTTATAACCAATCAATGATTATTATTTTGTGTCCAGTTTGATATGGTTACATTGCTACCTTTTCTGGTCTTTTAGGGGATCTTTTTAATTGGAAAGGATATCTTGAGGATAATAGAGGTCTGTGTTTTCTCCCGGAGCTTTTAAACCTTCCTTTTGAAACTAGTTTGCTTTGCCCTTTCTGGTTAAAATGACTCCCTTTCAAGCAACTTGTGTGTTGCCGTGATTGGTATCGATTTCTATTGCAGGGAAATAGTAACATCTCAGGATCTGCACATTTGGGGGGTGCTGCAGTTGCTGCCATAGCATGGAATCGAATCAGGAAGGGACGTTTCTGAGTTCTCAACTGAACTGGTTAACCTTATGGATAGTTATTGATATGAACTTCTCTTGAAATGAGATTCATTGAGGCAGAGGATGTTCAACCAATTAGGCTTGTGGTAAAACTATAGGTTGACCGTTGATTAGTAGTTATGGCGAATTGAATGTTACTTTCATTGTTCGTAATCGAGTCGTCTGTCCCGTACTTCATAACCGTTAGTATACATGCATTGGTGGGAGGTAATGGAGAGTTCTTAAGACTCGAAATTGTGAAAGAAAGCAATGATTTTTTCCCAGTCTCAAATAATTTTTTGTAAAACGAACACATTTTGAAGCTTGTGCTAGCCTTGGGATGACCTAGGAGACTGCTATTCTTTTCTACCATATTAGATATTACAACCAAGCAGCTTCATCTGTAATTACTACTAGCCAGTAATCAGGATTTACTTGAGAGAAAGGCATGGAATCTTATCAGAGATACGATTCAACCAATTAAAATTTAGCTTATTTTCGGATGCCTTCATTGACAGAGACGTAGCAGCTGTCTCCATCTCAATCTCCAACTGAAATACCTAAGTGATCAGATCGCATTCAAGAGTCACTTTCCTAAAAGATTGGCCATGTCCAGTGCAAACATAAGTTTTTATTCCTGCCATCTACAGCATAGGGACCTTATTGGATCAGCGAAAACTTTTAATGAAGACCCTTTTAGGGCAGAAACTTTAAAACAATCTCCAAAAATGGTTTGAAGCTGGGCATGAAGCCTACTGGTGCTAGCCACCCGTAACCTTCCGTAGCCTGTAGGCTTAATTGCATGGTTTTAGTTTCCATGTAAAGCCGACACAACTGAAACAGACTCTCATATCTGTTAACCACTTTGATGCCTAGTACTACTCATGCGCTGTCTTCATAGCAAAATGAAAGGTCTGTAAAGACTTGAGTTATTTACTTAGCCTTGTTTTAGATTTATATATATATATATATATATGTGGTAATAAATTTTATTTTTTAATCCTTGATCGGACGTGGACATCAGACAAGACCATTAGTGATGTGCATGTGCCACGAGTTCACCCGGTCCCCCTCGTTCATTCTACTTCAACCCATCAGATACATCAGAATGTGAGTGTTCTGTCTCATCGACGCGTCACTTCTCCTAATCTCTTCATAAGCTCTCTCTCTCTAATTAACAATAAGTCAGTAACACGCTTGTTTAGGCCCTTTCCTTCTCTTTTTGCATGGAGCTTATATTATAAACAAAAAATCTAGAACCAAAACTTAAACTCCCCAGAAATCCCGTTCTTTTGATTCCGTTGCCTTTCCCAGACAAAACTTCACTTTCTCACCCACTAAAACTATTCCAGAAAATGAGATGGGAAAGGTTCCATCCTTATCAGGATATAAATGGTCCGGGAAAAAGGTGGGGACACACTTGCAATTCCATTAAAGGAGGGAGATTTCTATATGTTTTTGGTGGCTATGGCCAAGATAACTGCCAGACCAACCAAGTTCATGTTTTTGACACTGGTGGGTCTTTGCTTTTGTTACTCTTTAGTTACTCTGTATATGCATTATGGGTAATGTCTCTTCTTGGATAAAGTTTTTATTTCTGTTCGGAATGCTCTGTTTTAATGTTGTGATGAGTAAGGTGGTATTGATATACATTCCTAGGGTTCTTGTGGATTTTTATTGTGTGTCATACTACGAGATGTTTCTTTCTGTTGATTAGATTTGGTTCTGAAGTAAAACTCAGATGTCTGCCGCTTCTCTTCGTTTTTGCTTTGGCTATATGTTTCTGCCCTGTATGTATCCTTCAGCTTGTTTCTTTACAGATTCGTTCTATGGGATTCACCATTGGTAATTTGGTTGACTATTAAGTTTCGGCATTGACGCTTCATTTGGCTTCTTGTTCATTATTCAATTATAGCATTTATGGTACACTGTGGAGCCAAAAGTATTTTCATGAGGTTGTTTTTTTTCCCTTTATTTCTCACTTTCCTGAACTGACCCTTTTTTGATCACTCTGCTCTGTGCCTGTTGCCCTACCCGCATGGCTTGAAATTTGATTCACAATTTCCTTTTCCAGGGTAATGAATGTATGTGTACACTGCTTTTTTGGTTTTCCAATTCCGCCTATAAATTTTAGTATATTGCTCTTATTAAACTTCGTAGCATTAGCTGCTTATGACATTTTTCATCTCTTACCCAACGGGTCCAGAGTTATCCTAGCAAAAAATTCTCCACGTGGAATTGATTGCCCGGAATCTTCATATGAAGTTTTTGTTTATGTTCGTATGCTGGGTTGGCTTGCAGTTAAGCAGGTTTGGAGCCAGCCACCCATAAATGGTACGCCGCCCACTCCAAGGGACAGTCACAGTTGTACAACTATTGGAGACAATCTGTTTGTGTTTGGGGGTACTGATGGGAGAAACCCTCTCAAGGATCTGCTTATATTGGACACCTGTGAGGAACCTTCTTCATAATTTCTCCTTTGACATTGACTTGATGGACGTTTTAATATTGTAGAATCCTAATATCTCTTATTGATGCCAGCAACTCCAGGGAGTTATGCGAATTATCTTGTTTACATCTTCATTTGTCTTATGTTATTTTAGCATCGCATACATGGATATACCCAACTGTAAGAGGCGATGGACCAGAGGCACGGGAGGGTCATAGTGCAGCCCTTGTTGGTAAACGTCTCTTCATATTTGGAGGCTGTGGGAAATCATCGGACAATAACATTGAAGTGTATTACAATGACCTTTACATATTGAATACTGGTAACTTCATCTATGACATTCAAAACTTCAACTATATGCCTCATAATTGCTTAACTTTCTGGGCATAATTGACGGTGATTGTTCTGACCTTGCATTATCATACAGTGCAGTGCCTATGTTTCAAAACTTCACCTGCCTATTTGATACTTGCTTAATTTTAGCCACAACTGGCTGCAGTTATTGTTACTTTGTAGTACCTGGCGGTGGGCACCTCAAAACTTTATCTGCATATTTGATAGTTGCTAAACTTTCTGGCCATAATCAGTTGTGACCATTCTGGTCTCAAAATAGTATATAGGGTCCCAAACCGGTGCACAGAGCCCTCCACCCAAACCTTCCTTATTTTATTGAAATTTGTTGTAAGGGATGTCACTCCATCATTGCTTTTATGGTTTTTAATTTTTCTTTCGTGCTAGCTATTGGATTTTGGAACAAAATAAATATTTAAAGTGCATTTCTTTTTTCCATTGTTTTTTTCCTTCTGTAGAGACCTTTGTATGGAAACATGCAACAACATCAGGCACTCCACCTTCTGCACGTGATAGCCATAGTTGCTCATCTTGGAAGAATAAAGTCATTGTGATCGGTGGTGAAAATGAAAATGACTATTATATGTCTGATGTGCACGTTTTAGATGCAGGTTTGTTCAATCTTATAGCAACAGTATGAACACGATGTTGCTTCGGATGTACTCACATGCACAAACCATATACGTGCACTTTACACATCCACTTCCTGTCATTTGCATGCAACCATCCTGAATGGTTCAATGCAAGTAAAAGAGTTTGTTTGTTCACAAGAAGGATTTATGTCTGCCTATGCTATCACATTTACCAATTTTATATTGAAGTTTCTTCTATTTAAACTCTTTTTCCTTGATCGTTGTTAGAAACTCTTGTTTGGAAGGAGTTGAGCACATCTGGTCAAAACATGACACCGCGAGCTGGCCATGCTGCTATTCCTTTTGGAAAGACTTTATTTGTTTTTGGGGGATTTTCAGATGCACAAAATTTGTACGACGATCTATTTATGCTTGATGTAGGTACGTATCTGTAGACTTGCAAAATTATTTTAAAGGCAATCCAAAAAGTTCACGGAGTTCTTTCTTCTCATTCAAAAAACAGAAATTATTTCATTTAATAGACTGTAAGCCTCATTAACTAAATAAATGCCGTATTAGAATCTTTGGCAACTTCTAGAGCAGCTTGTAGGTATTGTTAAAGTTGTTGACTAGAGTTATTAGAATTGATTTTGTATTAATTAGGATTGATCTTGTATTGATATGTTTATTATTGCTCCT
>JAOQMP010000006.1:32546679-32557464 GCA_027563575.1 Erythroxylum pedicellare
AAATACGTATTTATATACACCTAATAATTTTACTAAATGTGTAAATAAAAAAATTAACTATTGTGATGAAATAAAATTTGATTGTTATTAAAAAAATAAAAGGAAAACTGCACTTAACTAGTTTCCTTCCTCTGATTCCATCTTACGTCTGGTCTTTGGGTTTGTAATTCCTATTTTCCTGGTTTCTTGTGTTTGTTAGATATTTTATTCATAAAATAAAGACAAGTTCAATCAGCAAGTTGACATTTCTATTGTTTTACTTTCTTGTCTTGAGCCACACAAATCATTAGATAATCAGAAAAGCTTCATACCAACTGCCGTAAAATGGTCACCTGACCTGATGAGTGAGTAACGCGTGTTTCTTAGACTTGTGCAGATCAGGTTCAGGTAATTGGGTGGAGCTTGAAGACCACTTTTAGGTCTAGTTATCTTCTAACAAAATCACATGCCAATGCAGACGGGTCTAGACCCACTCGCATACTCATCCCACATGCATGTATGTGTGAGATGGGGCCCCAGGGCATATGTGCCACACACACACACACACACACCCTCTCTCTCTCTCTCTCTCGTTATGGAGACAGCTTCTTCTTTTTTTTTGCTTCTACTTTGTTTTTTTTATTCTAACCAGATTAGTTTACAGGGTAGGATATGACTTCTAGCTGTCCGTCCATTTGTTCTCCCAGGAAACACCACAACATTTCTCTCTTCTTCGATCTGGAGATATTCTTTTCTTTTCTTGTTTTACTTTTTTAGTTTTCCTGTTAGCCAACGAGAGGTATTGCTGCTCATTACTGTTCTGCACATTCTCTGTATGCGTTTCATATTGTAATGCGTGTTGGGTGTTGGGTCCCCTGCCTTTTCTTATGTTCCCTTTCAGAATCCACTCTGGCTTTGTCCTGTTAAGAGACCAAGAAGTTATCTTTTAGTTTCGTGTGCGCTGAATAGCACCGATCTTGGTTTACCTGGGTGGCAGATTCCTGTTGTGTTCATTCATTGTTCCCGTTCAAACCCAAACTGGGCACTTTTGTCTTTAGACCGACATTTCTGGGGTTGCAGCTTTGATTCAAGAAGGCCAAGCTTGGTTTTTCTGGGTGCTAGCAGGCCCCAGACATTGTCTGCCTGGAAGTGTTTGAGCTTTTTGAGGAAATTCAAGGTTCGTCCTAATAGATGTATGTCAAAGGAATGTATTTTACTTGCTGCTGAAAATCTGTTTCTGGAAATGCAAGTTTTGGACTTAGTTGTACACGGATGGTGATATCTTATCTCTTGCTTCGTAGAGTTGGTAAGAGCTCGAAGCGAGAAAGAGCCAAAGAGGGTGCTCTAAGTTTCTCTTGGGACTAAATTTGGACTCTGATTCAAGACTGGGTTAGCAACAGTGAACCTCTATTAACGATCATTTACAACATTGCTGGAGAGATTCAGATAAAGGGTTTTAGTCTGCATTCGTACTTCCAGGCAAAAGGCTAACTAAAATTCATTGAAGCAAGTCTTGAATTCAGCTAGGTGAGAGGAAGAAGAACAAAATGGCTGCAAAGCTTTTACATTCTCTAGCAGATGACAATCCAGATTTGAAGAAACAAATAGGGTGTATGACAGGGATTTTTCAAATCTTTGATCGCCAACATACTCTCACCGGTAGGCGTTTCATTCACAAGAGACTTCCTCCAGGTAATTCTTATTTCTGCTTTTCTCCTCCTCTTCAAGTACATTCTCATTATTTCAACATAGCTAGTTCAGGTCCCAATCTTGACTGAAAATGTTTATCAGATTCTATTTGTTTAAAAGGATCTGGAAATGATCTTCATGTCTATGTAGCAAGAGTAAGAGGACTTGAGATCCAATTAATTCATCTCGATCAAAAACATTGTCTTTTCGCTGTTATCCTCTGATCCATTAACATCAATAGCTGACATCTGTAGACGTACGCCTGTTTGGTTTTACGTGATTGCAGTATGTTAGAGCAAATGAAGACCTTACTGAATATAAAGCTTGCGCTCTTTGGAGACCATAGATATGCCAAATGCTGGGAAACAAACAATATCATTTCTTTTTCAAACTGTATTTAAGCTGTCTATTGATGGTCTGGCACTGTCATCCTGTTGACCCCAGTGTGAAGTTCATTAAGTAGCAAAGCTTCTACAATCATTTCCATCATTCTTATGAAGTTTCTTTGTTAGTATTTCTCAGTTATTGAAAGAATATCTATAAATCTCGGATTCCATGTAGTCTGGATTGTTCTAGTATGTCACCAATCTTGTAATGCAAAGTTGTGAAATGATCTCTGAGCTTTGCTCGTGCTATATTATTGTTTCTTTGTGAACTGAATCAGTGTGTTTTATCAACATTGTTCCTGATGGATCTCATAAAATTGCAGGCGATTCCCACTTCAGCAATGGCAGCTCAGAGGTTGAACCTGTTAATGAATACATTCGGCATACAGCAGCTGTAAGCATTTTGATTTCTTAAGTTGTATCTTTTTTCTACTTTTTCCTACAGTAGATCTTGGACTTATTTGACATTAAATGGCCTAAACAAGTGAATAGAGAGGCACGTACTAGTCATGATTGCTCCTTTTTCCTATAAAACTCTTTTGTCATCAAACATGCCCAACGATGATCCTTAACTACTGAAGTGATGAGCCCTGCGTTATGATAAAACTTCTATTTGTGAGTTATAATCTGATAAGATGTGTCTCATATTATAATTTAGATGCTATTATTTTTTATGCGACATTTGAGTCAATACAGCATTGTGATTGCAGGATGTAAATTTAAGCAAGTTTGAGAAACAAAGACTTTCTACAGAATCATCAAGAGCATCTTTTTCATCATCTTGTTCATCATCCTTGTCTTCTATTGACTGCAACAGAGCAGCTACACAAGAGGCCTCTTCATTTGACAGAATTATCTTTTCAGACAATCCTTCAAAGGATGTAGTTATATCTCAGCCAAGCGCCTCTCCTTGTTTAGGGCAACAATCCCTTGATCTTAGAGAAGTGGTGAAGGACTCAATGTACAGAGAAGCAAGAGGGTTGTCACTTAAGACTGCAGGAAAAGAGGAAGCAATGCATCAGGGGGCTAAGCATAAGGACTCGCCAAGGCCTTTCCACTTTCCCAGTTCTCTGGGGGGACCTAATGGAGTTAGGACTGGGAAACAAAACACTTCTGATGATCTTACGCTTAAGGAATCTCTTCGCGTTCTTTCCAAACAACAAGAAGCACCTAGGTATTATCGTAAAACAAGAGAACATCAAAGATCATCATACGAATCAAAAGATGCTCCTCGTTTTTCTTATGATGGAAGAGAGATGAATCGTTTGTCTTTTGAATTACAAGATACCCTCAAATCTACTTTGAAGCTGCCTAGACTTTCACTGGATAGCATATTAATTTCGGTGGGGAATTCCAATCCTAGTTATTGTTTCCCTGGAAGAGACTTGCAAAATGGTGGGAGCTCAAATGAGGAGGAATATGACCCCGAGCAGTCGCTGGGAAGTCAGAAGCGGCCTCCTAGTGTGGTTGCTAGATTGATGGGCTTGGATTCGTTGCCAGAATCTGCATCAACTAATCACTCTCACTTGAGCAATATCTCCCCTGCCCAACTCAGTCATTCCTCTTTCAGACCATTGAAAGCATATAATTTAAGCATGCCAGTCAGGATTCCAAAATCCCCAAGGAGCTTCATGAAAGACCCAATATCACCACGGTGGAAAAATCCTGATCTGGTAATGAAATCTATTTCAAGGTTGCCAATTGAACCAGCACCCTGGAAACAGCTGGATAGTAGTCAAGGTTCTTATAAACCAGAGTTTAAGGCCCCAAAAGTTCCAGCTAAGCCACCACCCTCTTTCCCCTCATTGTATACTGATATTGAGAAAAGATTGAAGGATCTCGAGTTCAGGCAATCCGGAAAGGATCTTAGAGCTCTTAAACAGATTCTGGAAGCAATGCAGGCTAAAGGGCTCCTACAGACAGGAATAGAAGAACAAGGTTTAAAAATGAAAAAACCAAGAGATACTGAATCAAAACATACCAGTCCTAATCACAAGGCACATTTGTCAGGCCGACAAAGCCAACGGAGCAATATAGTTGGTGCCTCCACGTCTAGGGGTTCTGATTTTGTGAAGACTTGTGAATCCCCAATTGTGATAATGAAACCATCAAAATTGATTGAGAAATCTAGTAGCACTTCTTTAGTTATTCCAATAGATGAACTTTCTGGGCTTGATAAGGTTCCAACTGGGGGGCATGCAGATAACAGGAAAGGATCTGTAAGTAGCCATAACACAAGAAAACGAGATCTTAGAATTAGCCAAAGGGATACTTCTATCAACTCTAGTGACAACAAAGTTGGTGCGAGGAATGTGAAGCAATCCTCAACAAGACCACAATTGTCAAGGGATAGCACTGTCAAAAGCCGTGGATCTGTGAGTCCAAGACTGCAACTGATGAAGCTTGAGATGGAAAAGCGATCCCGTCCACCTACCCCTCCTCCTGATCCAAACAGAACTAGAAAACTATCCAACAGACAGCCAACAGAATCTGGTTCTCCTGGTCGAAAGCACAGGATTAAATCTACCAAAGTGCCATCAAGTGATGACCAGTTAAGTCAGATAAGTAATGAATCAAGAACATCCAGTCATCATGGGGATGATGTGTCTTTGCAGTCTGAAAACATGAATATCTTTGACCTGAAGTCAGACACAGAAATCACCAGCATCGAGCAATCAAATCTTGTCAATGAGGGCCAGAGTCCATTCTTAAAGGCTGCATGTTGCTTGGTTTCTGACTCGAAGCAGGTGGGTGATTGTAAATATTTCTTGTTAATTATTTATAGTGACATATTTGACATTGTTTGTCATCCTAATTTCAGAGGCCAATTTCAACTTCAGAAGAGGATGGAATGTCAGCTGAACTTGCTGTGGTTGCTCCGGAGCATCCTAGCCCTGTCTCTGTTCTTGATGTGTCAGTTTATAGAGATGATGCACCGTCTCCTGTTAAGCAGATACCAGACATGCCGACAGGTAACATCCTGCTGACTTTGGTTTTTTCTTTGGGCTGATATGGTACAATTTTGGTACCTAATGAGATTAAGTTAGTAGGTACATTGTGACGCAATATTATCTGAATTGTTCATGGTGAGTGATCGAAATAACAATTGAAGATTGGTTTTAGCATTTCCCATCATTTACCAATCTTCACATGATATTCTTTCTTGCTGCAGTTGACAGTGCTATAGATTTCAGAGGTCAGCAAAGTGAAGATACATGGACCCCTACTGATAAATTCTTATCTGACAGTATGGGTTCTGGTCTTTCCTCAGAGATCAATAGGAAGAAACTACAAAACATCGAGAATTTGGTAGAAAAGCTCAGAAGACTAAACTCGACTCATGATGAAGCCAGCACAGATTACATTGCATCACTTTGTGAGAACACGAATCCAGACCACCGTTATATTTCAGAGATACTGTTAGCTTCGGGGCTTCTGCTCAGAGACCTTGGATCTGGCTTAACGACATTTCAGGTACACCCATCGGGCCAGCCAATTAACCCAGAATTATTTTTGGTATTGGAGCAAACGAAGTCCAGTAGTTTGGTTTGGAAGGAAGAGTATAGCCCTAGAAAGAGCATGAATTCAAAGAACTTAGAGAAGTCACAGCGGCAGCTGATATTTGATGTCGTTAATGAGATTCTTCTTAAAAAGTTAGCTTTACTGGAGCCTTCTCTTGAGTCATGGTTGAAGTGTTATAAATTAGCAAAGAAGACACTAAGTGCTCAAAAGCTTCTGAAAGAGTTGTGTTCAGAAATAGAGCAGCTCCAAGTGAAGAAATGGGAATGCAGCTCAGAGGAGGAGGAAGATGGTTTAAAGGGCATTTTGTGGGAAGATGTGGTGCAACGTTGGGAGAGTTGGACAGATTTTAACGCTGAGGTTTCTGGGCTAGTGTTAGATGTTGAGCGTTTGATCTTTAAGGATTTAGTTGATGAAATAGTGAGAGGCGAGGCAGCTCGTGCACATACAAAACATCAAGCTAGACGTCGACAGCTCTTTGCAAATGCTACATATATCAACTCAGGTTAGTGTCTTTCTTTCTGGTGTTGATGAAAGAAATCAGACATATCTAATCATATGTTGCTCTACATATTTATAAGGCAAGTTCTAATAGAACACAATCTTTTATATGCACTGCATTTCCTTGAATGGTATGTCTCCTGACCTAAGACATTAAATTACAGTGAATACAAAGTTAATTCTGTAATACCAAGTTCTATAAGCTTGAAAGGCAACAACATCAAAGAAGATGAAGTGCATGCTCCAACTATCTGTCCTTTCCAAGAGCGAATCTATGAAAATTGCAATGCCCTCACATTTATATTTGTCCCTTTGGGCCTGTGGTCCTGGTTTTTGAACTTGGATTTAGGCCTTTTCATGAACTCTAGCTTAAGGATCTACGTTTGGAGTAATGTGGTTGAGATAACCAACTAATAGGCTACATTTGGAGTATGAACATGCCTTTCTGAATCAATATTTCCACAATTTGTGAGATGAACTATAACTGTTATAGATTTAACTCCTGATCATGGTAATACATTTACTTTTGTTCAAGCTGGTTTTATCTGCCTAAAAAGTTTTATGCTACGTAGATAGAAAGTGATCCTCAGTTAGAAACAACATTTCTATCATCACTTAGGAGTAAGGTTACATACTTTCGAACTTCTTTAGATCCTGCGATTAGTGGAACTATTACTAAGTTTTTGTTGTTGTTGCCGTGGATGGAACGTTATCATCAAGCTTTTTTACATACTTTTGAACCTCGATCCTGCGATTAGTGGAACTATTACTAAGTTTTTGTTGTTGTTGGCCTGGATGGAAAGTTATCATCAAGCTTTCTTCTATATATTAACTATTTTGAAAATTGTACGTTGTTGAATTTTAATTGCATGCATTTAACGTCATATAAACTTGTCTTAGAACAAGAAAAGAGCAAAAATAAAAAGGCTACCACTCTATAAAACTTCAGGACCAGTGCTAATTAATGCAAGTGACTGCATAGAGCATAAAGGAGGAGAAAGGAGGTCACACACTTCATAATAATGGTCCCCTTTTCACTCTACTAGAAGAATGCATATATATACGTACGTTGATAGAGGACCACCGGTGTATAAGCATGCCTACCCAACACACACATCAAGAAGATCCATCCACCATTCCTTGTCCATTATAATTTCCAAGGATTCTTTTCTATTTTTCGACAAAAAAAAAAAACATTCTTGATTTTGTATCATTAGATTTTTCGACATGAGATACCTTAAAGAAACTGTATGCAATACCAATATTCATTCTTTATTTGAAGTTTCTTTTCATGAACATGTGCAATTGGAAAGATATGAGAATAAATAACCTATATTTCATGGTTGTTGGAGCTAAATAGGAAAGCATACAATAATCCTATTTTTAAAAATGAAACAATCAACTAGATCAAGTTAGTTGGTCATATATATTAAATTCTCAATATTTAACTAAAAGATCTAGTAGCTATAACGAAAATTCTTTGGTCTATAATTAAAATGTAATGGGCGATAAAATTAAACTATTGTAATACATAACAATGTTCTTGCATAAAAAGTAAAGAAACATAACTATTTTCAAGCAATTCATATATGAATTAATTTTTGCATATAATATCGGTTGTATAATAACTATATTATATCTAAGATATTACATAATTGCATCGCTAATTTTAATATCATATATATATATATTTTATATATCATAAAAATTGTACCGCTAATTTTTGTATACCTACTATGTTGAAATAATAACGTGAAAAAAGATTGCTATCACTTTATAGAGAAAACTTATAACGTTAGATCTGAATAATATGCACTGAGCGCAATCATTTACGTTAAAAAAAAGAAAAAAGAAATCGCTTATTTATCGTATGCAACATTTGCATTTTAGTAAACTTAAGAATTACTTTCGGTTAGATCTAAATTAAATGACATTTTAAGAAATGAGGAGTAATTTGTTTTTAATTAACATACATGACTTGTTTGGAAAGGTAAACATAAAGGCTATAATGATAGTTCTAAATAATTATTTGTATTACTTCAATTCAAAATTCACCTTAAAACTAAAGTTTACACAAAAGTAGTTTAAAACAAGCTCATTTGTATTCCCTCACAAATTGGGAAAATGTAGAGCTTCCTGTCAACATTTCTCTTTGAATGAACAATTTTGTTAATGATATTTTTTCATTTTCAATGCTATCTGTCACGAGAAGCTGCCAAACCCAATAGAAGAAGAGATTGAAAAAACCTAGTTGAAAGGCTAATGAGACCGGGCTCTTCCTTTTTTTCTTCTTTGTTTTGTTTCTTTTGGGCTTTAGGCTTTTCTTTGGGGTCCGTTTCTAGATGTTTCCACCTTTAGGCTTAAGCCCCCTTTTGTTTATTTCTTCGGTCCTGTTTTGTTCTCAGTCTCTTTAATCGTATAATAAGTTTGTTTGTCAGATCCCTTTTTTGTTATAACAAACTTGTACTAACAGCCTATAAAAAGGCAATTACGTTTTTGAGCCTTTTCTATTACATTTCTTGTATTCTTCTATCATGGTATCTGAGTGAATAGCTTTGTGCTTTTTTCTTGGCTCCGTCCCCTCCTTTCTCTGATTATCTTCAGTTTGATTTGATTTCCTTTCTTCTTCATCTTCATTTCCGATTCCTTCCCTTTCATCATATTAGGTGTTCCACGCCCCTCAAATGCCAGTATAGCTGGTGGCCAAAATCAGTCATATAATCAAAATACAATTAGACCAGAAGAGCACCTTTCTAGTCTGTACTACCTTCATCCCAACGAGAATCCTTCTCTAATCCTTGTGTCCTCATTTGTAACTGGTGCCAATTACCATTCTTGGGCAAGATCCATTAGGATGGCTTTGCTGTAAAAAAAAAAAAAAGCTCAAGTTTATTGATGGAACTATTATGATGCCACACAAAGAAGATTCATTATTCATATATTGAGAAAGATGCAATAAAATGGTACAGTCATGGTTGTTACGATCAGTATCAGATTCTATAGCTCACAGTGTCCTATGGTTTGATACAACAGTTGAAGTATGGAAAGATTTAGAAGGAAGGTTTTCGCAGACTAATTCATTCAAAATATCTGAACTACAAAAAGAAATATTCAATTTCAGACAAGGTGTGCTCTCAATATCAGATTATTATGCTCACCTTAAAATATTATGAGATGAGATTTTTAATCTTGGACCAATACCTAAATGTAAATGTGAACCACAATGCAACTGTGACGCCCTGACTATCATTAAAACCTACCAAGCAGGAGATTGCATTATTAGATTTTTAAGAGGCTTAAATGAGTCTTTTTCTACTGTCAAGTCCCATATAATGCTGATGGACCCTTTTCCAGACATAAAAAAAAACCTTTGCAATGGTTTCACAACATGAAAGACAAATAAACAATTTAGCATATCACTCTTCATCCTCCCCAGTTATAGAACCACAAGTCTTTTATAGCAAAACAGATCCCAAAAGAGTTTACTAGCAGAATTAAAAACCCATTTGCACTTTTTGTGAGAATACTGGGCATATTGAAGCTAATTGTTATAAGAAGCTTGGTTATCCCCCTTAATTTGTCATCCAATACAAGACCCTCTTATTAAGCCAGAGACAACAATCAGACTAAGTTTAAAATAGGTAATCATATTGAAACTCACCTAGACAACTATGCTTTAGACATGGAATCCCTTTCAATTGTCAGGGAATCGACCTAAGAACCTACAAATTACAGTCTCACTCAGTAACAATTCACACAGTTGATGCAAATTTTGCATAAGGAAGAAGACTTAAAAGGGAAAATTGTTAGTACACCTCAGGTGAAGATAGCTACTGCTGATCATGAAGGTACACTCAAACCTATTTCTCTTTCTGCCTTATGGTCATCCACATGGTTACTCGATTTTGGAGCAACAGACCATATTGTCTACTCCTTGGATTTCTTTACAACTTACAAAATAGTGGATTCATTGAAAGTCAAACTGCCAAATGGCGATTTTGTTTCAGTAACACACATTGGAACAGTTACCATCTCTTCACTCACCTTTATTGTTGGGTCCCAACCCAAAAAGCCGAAAACGGAAACAAATGCGAAATGAAAGGCGGACAAAGCGGGTCACAAAACGAAAGAAATCGGAAGTGTGTGCGGAACGAAAAGAAAATTTAATTCTTATTGAGCCATAGAAAATCGAAAGGCTCGGAAATCATAAAGCAGAAACAAATCGGATAGCGAAATCGAAAGCAAACAAATCGAAAGTGGAACAAAAACTTAATCCAACATTCGGTGACGAATATGTTAGAAAAACGCCGCGTTGGAACCTTAGACTATTCCAATCGAACTCGGTATAAATTTTTTTTATACAACTTTATTCAAAACCATTCCAATTTCCCATTTGGAATTGTTCGATTCCACAAACTCAAAATTTTATCTTTCACATTCATAGATGTCTCAATATTCATCTTTTAACCAATCTTATTCTTATTTTTCTTTTGCCATAAAAACAAACACACATATCCATAAACCCACAATCAAGCCATAAACAAGAGCACTTCAATATTTCAATTCCAGCAACACAATTCATCGGACCTCCTGTCCGGAATCCCAACATAATCAAACTCATACATAACTAAAACACTTCAATAATTCTCAAACATCAGTATCATCGGACCTCCTGTCCGGAACCCATATCACATTCAATCACATTCATCCA
>JAOQMP010000006.1:32565749-32580099 GCA_027563575.1 Erythroxylum pedicellare
ATAGTGTTGCAAACATTGAGGGAGAAGGAATTTTATGCTAAGTTCAGCAAGTGTGAGTTTTAGCTTCATGAGGTAGTATTCTTTGGACATGTAATTTTGAAGAATGGGGTCATGTTGATCCATAGAAAATTAAAGCAATGGTGAATTAGCATACATTCAAGACAGTGACAGAAGTGAGGAGTTTTCTGGGTCTAACAGGTTATTATAGGAGATTCGTTAAAGGATTTTGTATGATAACTGCTCCGATGACTAAGTTATTAAGGAAGAATCAGAAATTTATTTGGAGTAAGGAATGTCAGAAGAGCTTTGAGGAGCTTAAGCACAGATTGACCAGTGCATCAATCTTGACCCTGCCTATGGGAGTACAGTGATGCTTCAAGAAAGGGTTTGGGTTATGTGTTAATACAAGAAGACAAGGTAATAGCTTACGCCTTATGACAGCTACAGCCTTATGAATTGAATTATCCGAACTATGATCTGGAGTTAGCAGCAATAGTTTTTGCCCTGAAGATTTAGAGACATTATTTATATGGGGTTCAAACAAGGATTTTTACGGATCATAAAAGTCTCAAGTAGTTGTTAAGCCAGAAGCAGTTGAATTTGAGACAAAGAAGATGGTTAGAGCTAATTAAGGATTATGATTTGTTAATTGAGCATCATCTAGGAAAGGCAAATGTAGTGGAGGACGTTTTGAGTAGGAAATCATCAATAGCCCATGTTTAGACAGTTTATCTGCCGTTATTGCAAGAGATGGCTAAGCTTAGGATAAGTTTGAAACAGGGGAAGCCAGATTGTATTATTGCAAATTTCAGAGTGAGACTGATACTCAGGGAGAAAGTTAAAGAGTTACAAGCACAGGATGTAGAATTAAGTAAGCTCCAAGAAGAAACCCAGAATGGTAAGAAATCTGAAGTGGTAGTGAGGCATGATGGACTTATAGTTGTAGGGAATAGACTTTGTATCCCGAATGTCAAGTAAGTAGAGGATGAGATACTTGATGAGGCACATAATGCGCCTTATGCCATACTCCTAGGTAGCACCAGAATGTACAGAGATTTGAAAGAGCATTTCTGGTAGAATGGCATGAAGAGGGATATAGCAGAATATGCAAACAAGTGTCTAGTGTGTCAACAAGTCAAGGTTGAACATCAAGCACCTTTAGGCAAGTTAAGGCCATTATCCATTCCTGAATGGAAGTGGCAAAGAGTAACCATGGATTTTCTGATGGGTTTGCCCGAGACCAGTAGGAAGCGTGATGTCATATGGGTTATTGTTGATCGTATGACAAAGTTAGCCCATTTTTTAGCAATCAAATAGACTGATTCTCTATATGTGCTAGTAAAGAAGTATATTGATGAGATATTAAGATTACATGGGATTCCAAATTCTATAGTTTCTGACAGGGATCCTCGATTCACTTCGAGATTCTGAGGAAGCTTATAAGAGGCTCTGGGGACTAAGTTGAATTTTAGCATGGCTTTTCATCCCTAGACAGATGGTCAATCCAAGAGAACCATTCGGACCCTTGAGGGAATGCTCAGGGCATGAGTGATGGATTTTAAAGCAGTTTGGGATGAGCATTTTCCATTGGTTAAATTTGCTTACAAAAATTCATACCACTCAAGTATTCAGATGGCCCCTTATGAAGTACTGTATTGAAGGAGATGTAGAAATCCGATATGCTGGGATGAGGAAGGAGAAAGGAAACTATTAGGGCTATAGTTACTTCAGATGACAGCAGATAAGGTTAACATAGTTAAGCAACAACTTAAAGTGACTCAAGATAGAATGAAGAGTTATATTGATGCATACCGAAAGGAAATGGAGAATGAAGTTGGTGAGAAAGTCTTCCTTAAGACATCTCCTTGGAAAGGAATTATGAGATTTGGCAAAAAGGGTAAGTTAAGTCTAAGATACGTGGGTCCTTACGAGATTCTTGAGAGAATTTGACCACTAGCCTAACGATTGGCGCTACCAATGGAATTATCACAGATTTATGATGTCTTTCGTGTTTTCATATGGAGGAGATATAGATTAGATCCCTCTTACATCATTCAGACCACTGAGGTTCAGTTAAGAGATGATATGAGTTATAAGGAGATTCCAGTGGAGATCCTAGACACTAAGGAAAAGGTCCTCAAGAACAAGATGGTTCAACTAGTAAAAGTCCTATGGAGAAACCATTTTGTATAAGAGACCACGTGGGAGCCTTTGGAAGCCATGAGGGAGAAGTATCCATAACTCTTCAATGACTCATGTAATAATTTCAAGGACGAAATTCTTTTAAAAAGGGGAGAAAATGTGAGCCTGTAATTTTTTTTTAGGAGTTAGTTTTTCTTTAGGTTGATGTTAGTAAATTTATTGCATGGGTTAGTTAAATTAAAAGTAGTAAGAATGCATGAAAGGGTATTTTGGGTAGCTTACCTAAGTTTAAAAACCATAAGGAATTAAAGGAAAGGCAAGGTAGACTTTTCTCAATCATTAAGGGTAAAATGGGAAGAAAGAAGTGTTGTCTTATTCCTAAAGAGGGGGAAAAACGAAAATGGGAGAGAAGGAAGTGAAATATCAAATGAAAGAGAGAAAGAAGAGAGATTTCGGTGGTTGAGAGGAAAAAAGAGTGTTGAGCTAGCGTTTCATCTTTTCTAAACCTTCTAGAGGGATTTTGAGGTTAAGTAAGAAGGGAAAAAGGTAGAGGAAGACAAAGCTTCCTTTTGAACCAAACATCTCTTTATTTGTTGAAGATTTAAAGTAAGAGCATTTTTAATGCTTCAGATTTTTGAAAGGGTTTTAGTTCATGAAGCTTAGGAAATGCATGGGTTTAGGTACTCTAGGATCAATTTTAGTAAATGTGCTATGTGGATCTTCAATTTTGCAACCCTTTTGAACTTGGGATTTTTGCCTATGAAAAGGGAATCCAGAAAGACAAGAGGAGTAAGAGGAAAGGCACATTCGAACAAGCTATAATCAAGGAATCCAAGGTGGGTTACATTTTTATAATTGAATAATAAGCCATCCATGTTTCTTTCAAGAAAAGGAAATAAATGTTTTCAACTACATGTAAATGTGCATTTATTGTTCTTTAAATGCCTTGAGAAAGTGTTACATGTTGTGTTTATGAATTTTGTGGATGAACTATGAAACAAAAATGGAAATGATTTTCAAAGGATACCAAATATATGAAATCAAGTTTCCAAAAATGTGCTAATTGGGCAAACTGTTTTCCTTTCATGAATTACATGTTATGTGGGTTTAGTGTAGTCCATTCAAGAATATCATGTGTACATGGATCACGTTAAAGGCTTCTCCTGCCTGCTCGCTAGTAGCATAGAGCTCCTTTATAGACTCCCTCAAGTTTACGACTACACAGGACCATTATGTGGAATTGTGTAGTTTGTCATATTTATGGATCTGCCTAAACCATTATGATGTGCTTATGTGTTTACATGTGTTGACAAGTTCGATGATTGTTTGACTTATGCAAGTTGAGAAATTTATGTTGTATGGATTTTCATGAAAATTTGTTATGATCATAAGGGTTTTCAAGGGTTTTTACTTGTTACCGATTATAAAACTGTTACCCACAAGCTTTAAGCTCACCCCCATTCCTTCCCATCTACAAGTGATGAGCAAGATATCGAGTGATCGAGTCGAGAGTCAAGGCATCACTCCAATTTGCATATTTTGTTTTTTTTTGAAGTTAGATCATGTAAAACAAGGCTTTAGTCGCATTTTGAGAAATCATCGTTCTTGTAAAGTTGGTATTTTTGGATTATGATGTAACGTGGCTCAAAATAGCCACTAAAGCATTTGTAAAAATTTATTCTTTTGATGTTAATGAAATGTTAATGGCGCATGGATGATGTGAGTTGAAATTTAGATATACGTGAAGAAGTAATCAACTTGAGTTGATGATTTTGGAACATAAATCATATATATGTATATATATGTATGCATAAGTGAGATGTTACGGAAAGGAAGATAGGAATTATGACTGATCAGATGTAGTTAAAGGTCATGAGACAAATGAGTTGAGATTTCAAAGTTTAATGAAATCATTTTGGTAGCTGGATGGTTATACTCAGGACATTCCAAGTTTGCATAGTGCAAAATTTCAAATCTTCCATAAGGGAAAAATTCATGTTCTAACTTTGAATTTGACAAGTTGTCTTCATGGGAGTTGTATCTTGTCTTTCTAGCTTTCCAACACTATAAAGTATGAAATTTTTAGATATCGGAGTCAAAAGTTATGGTCCTTATAAGTGGAGATGCTCAAGAGTATAGGCCGTATCGTCTAGTGAAGACGTATCATCTAGTGATGACATGTCATCTGGTGAAGACGTATCATCTGGTGAGGATGTATCGTCTCATGAGGATGCTTTGTCTGGTGAGGACGCTTCCTTTGGTAATGACATATCAACTGGTGATGACGTCATATCGTTTGGTGCATTGTTCATCTGATCCTATCATCTGGTCACACTTTTGACCATGTAGATGATCGAATTTTACTTTGGAGTCTCACAAAAGTTGTTGCTCTAGAAGTTCTCTTTCAAACTGTCTAACAAAGACCCCAATCCGAGGTTTCCAGAGAGAGTTATACGAATTCTTCCAAGAGAGGTACAATATGATTGAGGACATAAACATACTTAATTCTTTTGGCTATAACTTCATCACTCGACCTCTAAATGAAGTGATTCTTGAAGGAATAAACTCCTAATACATTTTTCTATCTCTTCTTAAAAATTGGTAGCTTTTGATATAGATTTGAAAAATATTGATGGAAAGAAAATGAGGGATTGGTCGAAAGAGCATAACTGAGTTATGAACGTACTTGGATTTTTAGACATATCTTGAGCTATAGAGCTCCAAATGAGGTGGTTCTTGTTTCAAAATAAACTAGAGGCATAGAGCTATAATTGTTTTTAAGAAGTTAAATTATGGTTTGGTGTTTAACTGGTGTCGACACATCACCCTTATGGGATGATGGCTAATGAGGGTTCATTGAAATTACCCTATAAGGAAACCCGATCACGCTTTATGACTCTGGATTGTTAAGCTCCAATATCTATAGGGTATTAGGCTCACGTTCTCATGACTTCGATGTTGGGCTCTGAAAGCGAGGTCCAACAGTTATGGTATCAGAGCGACTAGGTTTAGGAGTATCCTAGGCATGAAATGGGTAGTTTAGGACACGAAATGAACATGCATTATTTTTAAGTGAATAACTTGCATTGGTTTGAATTGTTTTACATGATTTGAAATTGTTTTGCATGTATGAACTAAAGATTTTCAATGGTTGTAAATTGAAGGAGTGATTATGTTGTCTCGAAAAAGAACTTGAGAAGCTCTGACTCGATCTAGCTCTCACTAAGGGAGTACGAATGAATCCTATGTCCCACAAGATGTGGAGACACATTCTGCTCCAAATCCTGAGGCACCTAGTATGCAACAAGAAGTGCCTCTACTGCCTCCTCCGATGCCTCAAGCAAACCCCATGGATCCACGGTTCTTTCAAGCCTTTGCTTAGGCTTTCTCATATGCCATAGGCCAAGGGTCTCAAGTTCCAATGTAAGCTCTAGTGGAGAGGACTGGACAGTATAATCAGCTATGCAAGTATGGAGTTGTAGATTGCAATGGGACTATAAATCCTAAAGAGGCTGATGTATGAATGAAGAGGACAGAGAGAGTCCTGATTCAGATGAAGTGCTCCAATGAAGAGAAACTGGACTATACAGTTAGCTTGTTACAGGGGGATGCACTCCACTAGTGGGAATCAGTGCCTCATAGTCAAATTATGCCTCCGATACTGTCATGAAGAGATTTTGTGGAAGTCTTTAGGAAGAAATATCTTCCAAGGGTTTATGTATAAAAGAAGGCTAGGAAGTTTCTAAATCTCACACAGAGGGATATGAGTGTGAGTGAATATGAGTTGAAGTTCACCTAGATGTCACGGTATGCGACCAACATTGTTGTCAATGAGGAGGATAAGTTCCGTAAGTTTGAGGGAGGACTTCATTTGGGGATCAAGTAGAAAATCTTGATCCATAACTTCTGTGATTACTAGCAGTTAGTATATGCTGCACTCCAGGTTGAGAAACTAGAGAATATAAAGAATGAAGTGAGCAAGAAGAGGAAAAATTGGGAGAATTCATCTAAGAAGGGAATGAGTGCTCCAATTCCTGAGAGGAGTACAAGGAGTTACCATATGCAGAGCGAAGTAGGAAGTAGTGGCCCTGCCAAGAACAAGCAAGCAAGGGCAGTTACAGGGCAAGTCTCAAATGTGGGAGGCACGGGAAGGACAGGAAGGAGTAGATACACAAACCCTTAATGTGAGCATTGTGGGAAACTTTACAAAGGAGAGTGCTTCAAGTTACTTGGAGCATGCTTCTGATGCGAAGAGAAGGGACACAAGATCAAGGATTGTCCCCAACCAACAAGGTAAGAGGGGTCACAGTTGTAAGCCCTAAGAAGAGCAGAAACAGGAGGGACTAGGCCAGTCATTGAGGTGGGCAATTCTAGGGCTGTAAGGAAGGTTGTTCTTCCAGGAAGGCCAAGGGGTCAAGCTCAGGCTCAGGTTCAGGCAAAAGTGTTCTCTATGACCAGAGAGGAAGCTGCATCCACACCCGAAGTTGTCATGGGTATGGCTTAGTTATTTAATTTTGAAGTATATGTCTTGATTGATTCTGGTTCTATGCATTCATTTGTTTCTGCAAGCATGGTTTTGCATTATATGAATTTGGTTCCATTGGAAAGTCCCTTGATGTTTAGCACTCCTTTAGGGAGGATGGTGAAAATAAGTCAAGTATATAGAGATTGTGAACTGGTTATTGAGGATGCTAGACTTGTAGTAGACTTATTGCCTCTAGAGTTGAAAGGTATAGATGTTATATTGGGCATGGATGCCTTGGAGAAATATTGTGCAAAGTTAGATTATAGCCGCAAGGAGGTGGAATTTGATATGGGCGATGGTGAGAAGGTGATTTTCAGAGGGGACAGGAAAACACCATCACCAAGAATCATTTCAGCTTTACTAGCTGATAAGATGATGGGAAAGGGATGTGAAACCTTCTTGGCATATGTTATGGACATTGATATGAATGAAGGGAAGTTAGAGAATTTTCCAGTTGTCAGGAAATTTTCAGATATGTTCCCAGTGGATTTACTTGGCTTACCACCGGTGAGGGAAATCAATTTTGCCATTGACTTGATTCCCGAAACTGCACTCATTTCTATACCATCCTATAAAATGGCTCCCGCTGAGCTGAAAGAACTTAAGGAATAGTTGGAGGAAATGTTAAAGAAGGGCTACATAAGAACGAGTCCGTCACCTTGGGGAGCACCAGTTTTGTTTGTTAAGATGAAAAATGGAACATAGCGGATGTGCATTGATTACCGGACACTCAACAAGGTGACTGTTAAGAACAAGTACCCTCTACCTTAGATCGATGATCTGTTTGACCAATTTTAGGGAGCAAAGGTCTTTTCCAAGATTGACCTCAAGTCAGGCTATCATCAGCTCAGAATCAAGGAGTCTGATGTAAGCAAGATAGCCTTTAGGTCTCGTTATGGGCATTACGAGTTCCTAGTCATGCCATTCGGACTAACCAATGCTCCGGCTGTATTTATGGATCTTATGAATAAGGTCTTCAAGGAGTATCTGGATCAGTTTTTCATAGTGTTTATCGATGACATTCTATTTTATTCCAAGAGTGAAGAAGAATATGAGGGCACCTCAAGATAGTATTGCAAACACTGAGGTAGAAGGAGCTTTATGACAAATTCAACAAATGTGAATTCTGGCTTCACGAAGTAATTTTTCTTGGACATGTGATATCGAAAGATAGGGTGCATGTTGATCTAAAGAAAATTGAAGCAGTGGTGAATTGGCATGCACCGAAGACAGTGGCAGAAGTGTGAAGTTTTTTTAGGTCTAGT
Source organism: Erythroxylum pedicellare (assembly GCA_027563575.1). Classification (NCBI taxonomy): domain Eukaryota; kingdom Viridiplantae; phylum Streptophyta; class Magnoliopsida; order Malpighiales; family Erythroxylaceae; genus Erythroxylum; species Erythroxylum pedicellare. The sequence continues at coordinate 32,573,682 of JAOQMP010000006.1, forward strand.
AGGATATTATAGAAGATTTGTGGAAGGATTTTCTATGATAGTTGGTCTAATGACCAAGTTTTTGAGGAAGAATTAGCAGTTTATCTGAAGTGATGAATGTCAGAAGAGCTTTGAGGAGCTTAAGCATAGATTGACAAGTGCTCCAATCCTTACCTTACCTATGGGAGATGAAGGTTATACAGTTTATAATGATGCTTCAAGGAAGGGTTTGGGTTGTGTATTGATGCAAGGAGACAAAGTGATAACTTATGTCTCGTGGCAGCTAAAACCCTATGAACTAAATTACCTAACCCATAATCTAAAATGGGCAACAGTAATTTTTGCTCTGAAGATTTGGAGACATTATTTGTATAAGGTTCAAATGAATATTTTTATAGATCATAAAAGTCTCAAGTATTTGTTGAGCCAAAAGGAACTGAATTTGAGACAGAGAAGGTGGTTAGAGTTGCTCAAGGATTATGACCTGTTGATCAAGTACCATCCAGGAAAGGCGAATGTGGTAGCAGATGCCTTAAGTAGGAAATCCTCTATAGCTCATGCTCGAACAGTTTATCAGCCATTATTAGAAGAAATGGCGAAGCTTAGAATAAGCTTGAAATAGGAGGAACCAAATTGTATTTTTGCTAATTTTAGAGTAAGTCCAATACTCAGGGAAAAGTTAAGGAGATATAAGCACAGGATGCAGAATTGAGTAAGCTCCGAGAAGAAATTTAGAATGGCAAGAAATCTGAAGTGGTAGTGAGAGATGATGGATTTATGGTTGTCAGAAACAGACTCTGTATTCCGAATGTTAAGGAAGTAAAAAATGAAATACTAGATGAGGCACACAATGCACCTTATGCCATGCACCCAGGTAGCACGAAGATGTACAGAGATCTGAAAGAGCATTTCTGGTGTAAAGGCATGAAGAGAGATGTAGCAGGATGTGTGAGCAAGTGTCTGGTGTGTCAGCAAGTTAAGGCTGAACACCAGGCACCTTCTAGTAAGTTAAGGTCATTGTCCATTCCTAAGTGAAAATGGCAACGGGTGACCATAGATTTTCTGATGGGTTTGCCCAAGACCTGTAGGAAGCATGATGCTATATGGGTCATTGTTGAACGGTTGACGAAGTCAGCCCATTTTCTAGCAATTAAACATACTGACTCTCTGCATGTACTAGCAAAGAAGTATATTGATGAGATAGTGAGACTGCATGGGATTCTGAACTCTATAGTTTCTAACAGGGATCCTTTATTTATTTCGAGATTTTAGGGAAGCCTACAAGAGGCTCTGGGAACCAAGTTGAATTTTAGCACTGCTTTTCATCCTCAAATAGATGGCCAATCTGATAGGACCATTAAGAGCTTTGAAGAAATGCTCAGGGCATATGTTATGGATTTCAGGAGCACCTAAGATGAACATTTGCCATTGATCGGATTTGATTATAATAATTCGTATCATTCGAGCATTCAGATAGCTCCTTATGAAGCACTGTATGGAAGGAGATGTAGAACTACGATATGTTGGGATGAAGGAGAGAGGAAACTAATAGGGCCAAGTTGCTTCAGATGACAGTCAACAATGTTAATTTAGTTAAACAACAGCTTAAGGCAGCACAGGATAGAATGAAAAGTTATAGTGATGCACACCAGAAGGAAATGGAGTATGAAGTCAGAAAGAAAGTCTTTCTTAAGACATCTCCTTAGAAAGGAGTCATAAGCTTTGGCAAGAAGGTCAAGTTGAGTCCAAGATATGTGGGTCCTTATAAGATTATAGAGACGATCAGACCGCTAGCCTATAGGTTGGCGCTGCCACCAGAATTGTTACAGATACATGACGTCTTTCATATGTCCATATTAAAGAGGTATAGATCGGATCGCTCCCATATTATTCAGACCACTGAGGTTTAGTTGAGAGATGATCTGACCTATGAGGAAACTCCAGTGGAGATCTTGGACACTAAGGAGAAGGTCCTTAGGAATAAGACAGTTCGGCTAGTCAAAGTCTTATGGAGAAACCGTTCTATGGAAGAGGCTACGTGGGAACCTTTGGAAGCCATGAAGGAGAAGTACCCACATTTCTTTAACAATTGAGATAAGAATTTTGAGGACGAAATTCTTTTAAGAGGGGGAGAAATATTGGCCCCGAATTTGTTTCTTGATGAATAAGCATGATTAGATTAATTTTGGGAATTTGTGTTTGAATTAATTAGCAAGTTGATGTTAGTGAGATTACATGACATCGGTTAATTGAATTAAAATGTTAGGGTGGTAAGATCACATGAGGGGCATTGTTGGAACATCACTTAAGTTGTAAAGTCTTAAGACATTAAAGGGAGGGTATAAAAGGGGAAAATTTTGTTGTCTTGGATTTAGAAGAAGCCAAAAACGTGAATGAGAAAACAGAGAAGAGAAAGAAGCATGAGAAAAAGAGAGAACGAAGAGACAAGAAGGGTGGTCACCTAGGTTTCAATTTTTCTTAGTCTTCAAGAGGGATTTTGGGGTTAAACAAGAAGGGAAAAAGGAAGAGGAATGTTAAAGCTTCAATTAGAGCGAAGAAGCTCATTGTTTAGTGAAGATTCAAGGGAGGCAAGAGAGGTAAGAGGAGCAAGAGAAGAGACATCCTTAACCAAGTTTTTAAGCAAGGAGACTAAGGTGGGTTACATTTTTATAATTGAATAATAAGCCATCAATGTTTCTTTTAAGAAAAGGAAATAAATGTTTTCAACTAATTGTGAATGTGCATTTATTATTCTTTAAATGCTTTGAGAAAGTGCTACATGTTGTGTGTATGAATTTTGTAGATAAACTATGAAACCAAAATGGAAATGATTTTGAAAGGATACCAAGTATATGAAATCAAGTTTCAAAAAATGTGTCATTTGGGCAACAAGTTTCCAAGATGTGAGATGCATGATTATGTGGGTTTTTCGTAGTCCCCTAAGTATGTCAAGTTCACTTTGACCAAAGGCTTCTCCTGCCTACCCACTAGTAGCATGGAGCTCCTTCATGGACTTCCTTAAGTTCACAGCTACACAAGACCCCTATGGGAATTGTTTAGTACGTTCTGTTTTGGATCAACCCAAACCATTATGATGTGCTTATGTGTTTAGATGTGCTGACAAGTTTGATGATTTTTTGACTTACACAAGTTGAGAAATTTATGTTGTATGGATTTTCATGAAAATTTTATGATCATGAGTGTTTTTAAAGGTTTTTGCTTGTTACCGATTATAAAACTGTTACCCATGAGCTTTAAGCTCACCCCCATTCCTCCCCATCTACAGACAATGAACAAGATATCAAGTGATCGAGTCGAGAATTAAGGCATCACTCCAATTTGCATATTTTGCTCTTTTGATGTTAAATCATGTAAAACAATCCTTTAGTCGCATTTTGAGAAATTATTGTTCTTATAAAGTTGGTATTTTTGGACTATGATGTAAGGTGACTCGAAATGCCCACTAAAGCATTGTAAAAACTTTATTTTTTTGATGTTAATGAAGTGTGAATGGTGCATGGATGTGTGAGTTAAAATTTGATATATGTGATGAAGCAATCAACTTGAGTTGATGATTTTGGAACATAAATCATGGATATATATATATTTATGTATGCATAAGCGAGATCCTATGAAAAAAAAAGATAGGAATTATAACTGATCGATGTAGTTAAAGGTGCTGAGACAAATGAGTTGAGATTTGAGAATTTAATGAAATCATTTTGGTAGCTGAATGATTACGTTGAGAACATTCCAAGTTTGCATAGTGCAAAATTTCAAGTCTTCCATAAGGGAAAAATTCGTGTTCTAACTTTAGGCCAAAATCTGGATTGATCTAGGATGTATTTGATAAGTTGACTTCATGAAAGTTGTAGCTTGTTTTTCTAGCTTTCCAATGCTATAAAGTATGAAATTTTTGGATATCGGAGTTAAAAGTTGTGGTCCTTATAAGTGGAGATGCTCAGGAGTATAGGACGTATCGTCTGATGAGGACGTATCGTCTGGTGAAGATTTATCGTCTGGTGAAGATGTATCGTCTGGTGATGACATGTCATTTGGTGAAGACACTTCGTCTTGTAAGAACGCTTCGTCTAGTGAGGATGCTTCGTCTTATGAGGCTATATCATCTTGTGAGGACGCTTCGTCTTATAAGAACACTTTGATTGGTGAGTACGTATCTTTTGGTGAGGACGCTTCGCCTGGTAAGGATGCTTCGTCTGGTGATAACGTATCGTCTGGTGACGTCATATCGTCTAGTGATGATGTCATATCGTCTAATGCACTCTTCATTTAATCCTATCGTTTGGTCACATTTTTGACCCTATGGACGATCGAATTTCACTTTGAAGTCTTAACAAAAGTTGTAAGTCTAGAAGTTCTCTTTCAAACCATCTAATAATAGCCCCAATCCAAGGTTTACAGAGAAAGTTATGCTAATTCTCCCAAGAGAGATACAATATGATTGAGGATATAAACATACTTGATTCCTTTGGCCATAACTTCATCACTCGACCTTCAAATGAAGTGATTCTTGAAGAAATAGACTCCTAATACTTTTTGATACTTGGTAACTTTTGGTGTAGATTTGAAAAATATTGATCAAAAGAATATGAGGGATTGGTTGGAAGAGCATAACCAGGTTATGAACATATTTGGATTTTTAGGCATATCTTGAGCTATAGAGCTCCGAATGAGATGGTTCTTGTTTCAAAATAAACAAGAGGCAGAGAGCTACAATTGTTTTGAAGAAGTTAAATTGTGATTTGGTGTTTAATTGATATGAGCACATCACCCTTATGGGATGATGACTAATGAGGAGTCATTGAAATAACCTCACAAAGAAGCCCGCTCACGCTTTATAACTCCAGATTGTTGGGCTCCAGAAATCACAGGATATTAGGCTCACGTCTCAGGATTGCGATGTTGGGCTCTAGAAGCAAGGTCCAACAAATTATAAGTCATCTTTATTTATATATAAATCACTTCTCCAATTCTCTTCTCAACATAAAAGAATAATTACAAAATTTCACAAAAATAGTTAAATAAGACAACTAATTTAAATACTTACTTAACTAAGTATAGTTAATATTTTATTGTATAAGCAAGTTTACTTATTCATTAATAAATATGATAGAATAACGATGGATATAGATTAATATAATACCAGTAATCGTATTTTAGTTCGATAATTAGATAATAAGAGTATATTTTCAAATATTTATACTTTTTAATTAGAAAATAAAACAATAATAGATTCAGTTAAATATAAACTAAATAATATTTTACAGCAAAAAAAGACCCAAAAAAAGATTATGTGTATTGTCAATCAACTGCAGATTAACTAAGATGTTAACCCATTTAGTGTTTTGTGATTTTACTTCCTAATAGTAGAGGGGCCGAAATAATTCTCCGCAACAACATTAAACTTTTTGGATTCACTATATTAATCTCATCTAGATCTTCAATTGCAAATACGAACATGGAGTGGATTAAGGATTATGGCCTACTTGTTGGAGAAGTACACGGATTATGAATGTGGACTCTTCACTTGTATATGGACATGTTCTTTGGTTCTTTTCCTCGGCCTCTTTGGATTATAATTTTTTAATGTTCTTTATAATTACACTTTCTATGTTATCTTTTCTAACTCTATCATGAACTTGCATTCCAAAGATTTGATTGTAAATTTAATTTTTGTGTCAATTCCCATTTTCTAATTACTTAGGACTTCTTAATGTGAGGGGGAAAATATGAAAAGGTTTATTTATACAACATCTAAGAGGCTATCATAAGTGTGTGATGCTCGAGTGGAGATCTTCTGTCTAATTTTACTCTGCTTGTCATTTTGAGCATTGAACAGGATTGGACAGTCCCTAAACTCATAAACAAGTTAAAATTGGACAGAAAACATGAACTCGTGATGGTCACATGTTGTACAAGTAATCATCCAATAGTTTTGGTGTCAGTGATAGTTACTTCTTACCTTAACATTATCAGTATGGAGTCCACAAGTTTTATATCTGGAACATTCAAGAAAAATATGAGTAAAAGCACTCGGTTTCTCGGTTAAAACTTTGCTTCTCAGTCATACACAGTCCTTTTACTCCCTCAGCTTCGTACTGTTTAATGTAAATGGTTTAGAATGACTTGAGTTAGGATTGATTTCAATCTAAGGGAATTTAATTTATATGAGCCAATTTAGTGCATAGTTGGAAAGCTTGTCAGCTAGGGGTGAGCATTCGGGTAATTCGGGCCCAATTTTCACTGTTCGGGCCTGGCCCGAATTACCCAAAAAAAATTTCCATTACCCAGCCCGAACCCGAACTTTCAATTACCCGAACCTACCCGGCCCGATTTACCCAAATTACCTATTTATCCGGCCCGTTTTACCCGATTTACCCGAATTATCCCGGCCCGATTTACCCGAATTATCCTAATT
>JAOQMP010000006.1:32593727-32607342 GCA_027563575.1 Erythroxylum pedicellare
GCTTCATCTTATGGAGAGTGTTTCCAGACCTCTAACCATATATTGTGATAACTCTGCTGTGGTGGGCTTCTCTCAAACATGCAAGAACTCCAAGCATTCGAATCATTTTGATACAAAGTATATGTTTGATAGAGAGAAGGTTAAGGAGTTTCAGACTCGTATAAAGTATATACCCACCGATTTTATGGTAGTAGATCCTCTAACCAAAGGCTTGACTGTTAACACTTTTGTGATTCATGTAATTCGTATGGGTTTATTTAGATCTTTTGATGCCTGGGATTAGTGATAGTCTATCTTTTATGTTAATTTTTGATAGCAACATTGTATTTGACTATTTTGTTATTCAATCTAGAGATTTTTGCTTATAATTGTTGCTATTATTATTATTGCCATATACTTTATTGATATACTGTGCAGATACGTTTGACTGTTTTATATATATGGCATTTTGTTGGAGACATTTTGTACCCAATCTCATTTTGTTATTATGAGATATTTTGTTAAATCTCAATTGGCATTTTGGGTGGATGCTTGGGCCATTTTGTTTGGAATTGCACAAACGGGTCACCATTTTGTGTGCATTTCTTTATAACACATTTTGTTTAGGTCATTGAGGTATAGGTATCTTGCATATATGTTATTAGTACTCCTATTGGGTCTAATTTCTATACTGTTGAGGTACTTGTAACCTCATTTTGGAATTATGATTGAGAGATTGTTGGCTCTTCTTCGACATCCGATTGTGGCCACATATTGTTATATTAATCTGAGGATTTGTTTCTATTATTCATTGATGTTGATTATGTTGTCCAAGTGGGAGAATGATAGAATTTTATCATTAATTTTATGGACTAACATAATAAACATAATTTTGTACAAATCCCGATTAATTTGATTTAATTTGATGTCAAGATAATTGAGCTTGGTAATTATCTCTCAAATGTGTCATTGGGCCTATGTTCATGGGCTTGCTATGATGGGTAGGCTTGACTTATGTTTTGCAGTGCACAGGAGGCTCTACTACTAGCTGTCCTTAAATATAATCGCCTCATTGAGAACTGTATATGTGCTTTTTGCTGATTAGGGTTTGGAATAACAGTAGTCAATCCTCTGCGTCTTTGTTACGTTGCTTTATAGAAAACAACAATGGATTCAATTGTTTCACAATTTTCAGGTATTTTTCCATACAATTATTGAATATAGCATATTACAATCCTAGGGTTAATTAATTGTATTGATTAATTACGAAATTAATCTGTAATTTCGTGTTAAATTTCATTCATGGGGATCAGAAGTCTTTCGACTTCAGACTGTTAGGGTTTGTTTATGGTTCCAATTTAGTAGATAGTAGAGACTATAATCTAGTCTCTAGAGATTAAAAAGAAAATAGGGTTCAACTTCTGACTGTGCATGCAACTGCATATCCTCAATAGAATTCTCGAAGATTCGATTTTCTTGATTGTTAAGGTAACCAAACGATGACTGCCAGAACCCTCTGTCTCTCTTTCACACAGACACGTGTGTATACCTAGCGTTCAGGTTTGTTATTCTCTTGTTTGAGATCATTTCCTTTTACTAGTTTAGAGACTTTACCCTTTGTCGGGTTCGAATGATTGTTTTATCTTTCCTTTCCATGTGCATATGGAACTTTTAAGTAAAATGAAGAAATGAAATGTACTACTGCTGGTCTTTCTTTATATTCACTGTTTTGTATGTTAATTTCCTCAAACTGTTAGTTGTACTGAAAATAATCTAATTTATTTTTGAACCCCTTAAGCACTAGGGTTTAACGCAGTTGATGCTGGGTGACTACGAACATGGTCTCTTAAAGGAAGAAACTTTATCAGTCAATTCAGTCCTACTTTAGTAGGAAAGTTTCCTAAATCAGCAAATCTATGCTCTATGAAGTTATATATCTGAAGGGAAAAATAAATGGATCAGATCATCAACTAGGCAACCCTAGAGATATGAATACAAGTATATCATTTACCATCTGACCATCAAATAGCAGACAAACAAGAAACCATAACTTATCAATGCCTTAACTAATTGAAAATTACTTGCTGTGATGCTAACTCGGACTTCGGCTGTAAAAAATCTCTCTGCCATACATGGGAGAGTGGTCCTAAGTTCTTCTGACCGTTGATGCTTTGAAGACCCTATGCATATTGGTCCCTCCTCTACAAGGCAGGTTCCATCTATCCTCTAATCCAGCTGATCAAACTTCAGCAGCATACACCACACCTTTTTAATTAAGCCCACTTGATTATGACTTATCTAATTTTTTAATTAAGCCCACTTGATTATGACTTATCTAATTCTAGTACAAGTCATCACAACCTTACTTGCGTTGAGAACCAATTTTTTTGCACTTTCTGTGTCGATGCTTATAGTGCCTTTAAATGCATCAAAAGCTCGTGTGAAGAGGAGGCAAAGATCCAAAATTCAAACTTGTAACTAGTCTTGGTACAAATTGTAAATGCAGAAGCAGAAAGATAAAGATCTTCCAACAATAGTAGTTGAATAGCGTAGTACCTTTTTATTTCTGCTAGGCTTGGCGTGCATTATAAAAGCTATCTGTTATTTTCAACAAAGTATAAGGCATTGGTCTCTTTTTCTACAATGTGTTGAATGGTCCCCATGTAAATAAACCATCTACCTAATGTACTGTGACCAATTGAAATGTAAATTGGTTATATTATTAAGCCAGTGATTGGTCAGTATGTGGTATGAACAGCTTGATCAAATTCCAATTGCTCGTTTTTGTTGAGGAGTTATAACACTTGTAGAACATATGGTCGTGCCTATGCCATACCCTTTTCTCTTTATTCCAAATAACGGAGCTGAGTTCAATTCCAGCATCTTTCCTTGAAAATTGAGATTTTTATGACTGATAACTTATTCTTTACCAAGAAATTTGATGTAGACATTCAGAAACCTAACTTAATCTGAAGACTACATCTAGATAACAATGGTTTTTGCCGCTTCTCACTGCTAGTCTTCTTCCTGTTTCTTGGCCACGCCGAGCACCCAAGTTCCGAAATTTGTCAGCCCCAAGAAACCTTCAGCATTCTGGTCTATGTAAGTTCAAATTCATACACGTCATGCATCTCCTTAAAATGGGAAAAATGTTAACCACTTCCAAATTAAGAAGTTAACTCGTGGGTTGAATTCTCTACGAATTCGTGTCTTCTTTCTCTCGACTCCAGCTGCATCATGAATTAGATTATTTCCAAGGAATTGTAATTTCAAACTGAACCTAGATTCAGCCAAATTTGAACTCCAGTGGTTCTTCAAAAACCCTTGTCTTCGTATCTGATTGTTGACTCGTTTGGTCTGCTCATAAGTGCACTGCAATTTGCACATTTATTGTGAGCTGAGAGTCAGTATTCAGCTTCTTGACCTTAGATTAGTTCCATATTCTGCAAGATTGACTTGATGATTGTTTGTTTTCCTCATGAAATCATGAAGGGTCGTTTCCAGAAGTAACAACGACTGCATATGGCAGTATGGTCTATTAAGGTCCAACCTGAAGCAACAAGAAGTAACCCAATCAAATCATTTTTGTTGCAGCTTTTAACTTGCAGCTCAACAATGAAAGCAGTCCTAAGATGATTACAAATTCTAGAGTACAAGGTTTTCAGGGAAAGCAAGAGGGAGAGGCAGATGACAGCAAGTACACCAAGGCTGCATCCACTTCAAGACAATGGTCAGCCTTTAGAAATCCAAGAATTGTACATGTTTCTCGTGCTTTTGGAGGAAAAGACAGGCATAGCAAGGTTTGCACCATAAGAGGATTGAGGGACAGAAGAATTAGGCTTTCTGTACCGACAGCCATTCAGTTGTATGATCTTCAAGACAAGCTTGGTCTGAGTCAGCCTAGCAAGGTCATAGATTGGTTGCTTGATGCTACAAAAACAGATATCGACAAGCTCCCACCGCTGCAATTGCCACAAGCTTTCAGTCAGTTCCACCAGCAGATGCTAAATCCTCACGAATTACGAGCTCCTCATCAGTCTTCTCTCGCTTCTTTCTTTGACATAAATTCGGCATGTACTAAGGACGGAGGGTTTCATTCTTTAGGGATAAAGATAAACAATAATCTGGATGGAGAGGATCAGCATACAGTGTACAGATCAAGGTACTGGGATTTTGAAGCTTCATTGAGAGGAAAAAGTAAGGAAGCTGAGTCCGTTGTTGATAAGAAAGGAAAGTGGATAAAAACAAACGATCAAGAATATCCAGATGGGGCTTGCAGTTACAGTACTACTGACCAAGCTCAAAGATTCTTTCCCATATCAGGTCATTCTTCTTTACCTACCTTGCTAAACAATTCGATGCCCATTAACCCCTATTATCTTATGGATGCTTCCAACTTATCTTTGTCTCAATTTGGAAGCCATGGATTTGTATCCCAAGCTGAAAATTCCCAGAATAACAATGCTGTTCAAGTGCCACTGCCACTGCCACTGCCACCGTCACTGTCTCTCTCCTCGTCTCAATTATTTTTAGGTCCACCTGCAACTATGTCATCACTCTTTGCACCTTTTAATCCTTACGGAAATGCTTCCCACGGCAGCTCTAGAGACATAAACCATTTCCAGTTACTAGGCTCTAGTTCCTGGCAGCATGTCTCATCTGGGTCTCGCGCAATGAGCTCATCATCAATGAAACCCTTTTTGTTGAATGTGAATCCAGGGCTCCTTCATTTTCAAACCAGTAATGAAGACCATCATGATAAAGATAACAACTCTTGAAGTGACGGCCGCAACATTCTTGCTTGTAAATCCAGAATCTCTCTTAATTGCTTCTTCTGCATGGATTTTCCTATACAAGTAAGATACACTCTATTCTTCTCTTGCATTAGTTTATAAAGAAGTATATGAACAGCAGACACTAATATAAATAAGTGAACTAAAGTTTGTATTTAATGTTGTTAATCTTTTGTAGTTTTGATTCATGGGTGTCATAACTGTTAGTGCGAATTGCTGTTATAGCCAGTGACAAAGATGGAATTAATTAGTTATGCACATGGATTGTGAATTTGAGACGACCTCAACCATATGAGATGGATTCACAAAATGTAATTTACATCCAGATCGATCAAGTATGCTCTCCTTATTCACGATGTTATTGTTGTGGATGCATTTTCTTACATCCTATGGGCTGCCAATTTGAACTGATTGACAGTTTGAGGATAATATATGTACCAATTTGTCCATATGTAATATCAGGGAATGGTGTTTGTCAAGTTTAAAAATGGGATTTATACTACGAGATAATTAATTTTTTACTAACAACAGAGAAAATAAAAGTAAAAAAGATGCATATAGGCTGAAAAAACAAAACTAAAAACCATTGAGCAAGTATTATTTACCCTTCTAATATAAACTTTCTTAGGTTCGACATTTGAGACTAATGTTAGTTATATTACTTCAAATATTCTTTCCTATTGGAATTAAATTCTATTTTGTATCATGAAGTTAAATTCCAATGATGTTCTTATGCTTTTTGATGTACAAAAAGTTAACATGAATACAAAAAAAAAAAGGAAAGGTTACCAGTTAAGACTTAAAAGGTATTAGGTACACTACAACGGAACATACTTTTAGGGACGAAAAGCACCGTTACTAAAAGTATTTAAATCGTTTCACTTGGTAACAAAAAATATTAGGGATCATTTTTAAAATCGTCGCTAATCCTTTCTCTCTATGAAGGTGAAGTGTAGGAAAAATGTTCTAAGGACAAATATGAAAAAATGTCACCTATACTTTTTTACCTACAAAAATTTGGTGATTATTTGGGCAACAAATTTAGTGACGTTTTTTCATATTCGTCACAAAAACATTTTTCCTACGCTTCATCTTCCTAACGAGAAAGTATTAGCGATATTTTAAAAATATTCGTCAATATTTTTTCACTACAAGATATTTTATTAGTAACGATTTAAATTCAATGCCAGAATCTTTGCCAAATCCCTGTAGGTAAAAAATATAGGCAACATTTTTTCATATTCGTCGCTAAAACATTTTTCATACATTTCATCTTCATAGCAAGAAAGTATTAGGGATGATTTTAAAATTCGTCGCCAATAATTTTTCATTACGACATTATTTGCTACATTTTCCAAAACATAGACAAAATTTTTCACCTAAGTTTTTCTAAACTTAGCCAAAAAAAACTATTAGCAACATTTTTTGAAAAGTAACATCAAAATTTTACTTACATTTTTTAAAACGTAGGCAAAATTTTTTAGCTACATTCTCTAAAATGTAGTCAAATTTTTAATATAAAATTTAACTAAATGTTATATCATGTCAATTATAATTATTTGCAACATTTTTAATCAATATTGTTTTATATAATATTTCAATTTTTGTTGTTAATTTATTATACAAAAATATAATAAAATATATAAAAATTAGATGCATTGTATATTAAAAATAAAATGTTATTAAATTAGATAATGTACAAAATTTTGATTACAACTTCAAAATTATTTGTATTCAAAATAAAAAATAAAAATATTAAAATAGGCACTCAAACCTGTTTTCAGTTACTACTTACGTAATTCGAGTCAAGTTATTTTCTTAGATACTTTTCATGCTTGTCTACTTTTTTTTAAGAAACTTGTTTTCCTTTTTAAGACGTTGAACATATGATGGTCTTGATGTGGATAAAGTAGCTAGCTTAGGGACTGATATATCTAGATCATGTACTAAGCACCTTATTGCAAATGTCATCTACATTTGGCTCATTTTCATCAAACATTGATGTTTGTAACAACTCTTGCATCTTATTCTAAACTTTAAAAAAGAAAATCAATATTCAATTCAAATATTATTAGGTAGTACTACATAAATAAATAAACTTAAATTTTAAACAAAATTTTATACTTATATAATTATTATGCGACATAATTATTGTGTGCTTCTTCACACATCCAGCCTTCACCTTCCTTACAGTGTGTCAATTTATAGAGTGTGATCCTATCACATTCTTCTCCACATAGTTCCTTTTGACTCTGTTTTACGAAGAAAAAATATAACACAATAAATAATATTGTGTTGATTGATATAATTATAATTTCTAAATAAAGAACTTACATTTTCATTTCGCAGGACTACAAATGATTTAGAGCCTTCATTGTGAGGAGTTTTCATTTTTTTCTCTATTAATCTCGATTTTCTCACTCTTTTCTTAAATAAAGAAAAGGAATAGTCATTAAATTGTGTAACAAGTTTAATGAAAGTGAATGTGAAAAGAAAAAAACCAAACCTGAACATTAGAAGAGCCTAATAATCACACAAATTATTCCAATTTTTTAGAAACATCCATTATTGGAACATGTCTCCTTGTCTTCTTATCCAAAGGAAAAGATTTGTAATATTTATGTAGTCAATAAAGACAATATCGACGATGTTTAGATTCATCTACGAACAACAAGAAAAAATGAAAGTAATCTTTAAAAAGTAAAACAACATTGCATAAAATTAAATAAATTGAAATTTTATCGAAACTTTATCTAAAACATTTTGTAAGAAGTTGTCTTCCTTCAATTGATTGGCGTGCTTAAGGTGAGGTAATTTAGTTCTAGCAATTGCCCCCAACTCACTAGACAATTTTGTCGATTAAACCTTGTCTACAGGACGACCTTACAAGATATTAATATGTACAAAGAACTTATTGTTCATTGCAACATTCATTTATTGCAACTCACAACCTTTAGTTATACCTCTACATCTTTTTCTTATAGCGGTATTAGAACCTAACAACAAATGAATAATGATGAGAAAATATGCATTAAACATGTAAATATATATTTGAGCATAAGTGTATTTATAGGTGTTAATGATTTAAAAACCTACAAATCCCTCTGTATTAGTTGAGAGATGGAGGTTGTTGCCGACTTGGTTAATTAACAAATGAGATCAATTGTTGTTATTAGCTAGGATCTGATTTATTTGGTTGTTGTTAAGTATGATATGATTGATGTGGTTGTTGTTTACTAGGGACAACTCCGATACTTGTAACCTTCTTTTTTTTGTTTCTACGAGGTGCCATTATATTGGATATCTATAATTCAAATATCAACTCTGCAAAAACATAAGTCAAACATCAACATTTTGCATAAACATAACTCAAACATCAACATTCCGCATTAACACAATTCAAATATCAACAATATTCATTAACATAACTCAAACATCAATAATACATTTCAAACAATATAAACAACATTTTCATTACTTTCATTTGTCATGATTAAGATTTTAAAAATCATCATCATTAATTACATTGAGATTCGACACTTCATCACTATTATATTTGGTTGAAGCATCATCATTGTCATATAATTCATCCTCAATATAGTCTTTATCTCTTTCTACAACAAGATTGGCTTGTATTTCATCCACTTATACTATATTAGGATCAACATCTCTCATATGGAATGTTCATATATCTACATCTTCTATTTGTATGGCTTTATTGTTCAGCTCTGATAGAATCTTTTGATATACTTCATCACCATCACCATTTTAACTCATTTGACCATTTTCTCTTTCGCAAAAATCAAAGATATTTCGATGTTGAAACTTTTGAACGACCTTCCAATTGTTACCCAATACAGTATTGTTGAGGTAAAAAAATAAACTTCACTAAACTTGCAACGACAAAAAGGTCATTATTATACCATATCTTACTAACATTAAAGATAGTAATATTGCCTTTCACTTTTATGTCACCAAGATTAAATCATTTGCACTTAAATAGAACAACATGTTTATCCTTAAAGTAATGCAACTCTATTATTTATGATATGACACTTAAAAGTCAACAAAATCGTCATCATGAAATTCCTCAACTACTTTTAAGTATTCAATGGACCATTTCTGATGAGACATCCAACTGTTGTCCATCTAGCTATACAATTAAAAGTAAATATCTGAATTACTAAATGTAGTCCTTGTTTTATATAACATAATGATAAATCAATACAAGTTACTAGTTTTCAATTAATCAATACAAGTTCATATACTAAGTTTGAATTCAAACAAACACTATGGTATGTGACATTATTAGACCACATGAATCAAGAAAGGGTCTTCTCATTGTGACTCCTAAGCTTATGAAATATTTCACCGATAAGCCTCGTGAGAGTTACTTCATAAGTTTCCAGCCTATATATCATTCAAGGGGTTTATTATGCCTTAAATCATATTATACATGAATTTATTATGTTACTAGTTCTCCATTAATCAGTAAAAGTTCGTATACTAAGTTTGAATTCAAACAAACACTATGGTACATGGCATTATTAGACCACATGAATCAAGAAAGAGTCTTCTCGTTGTGACTCTTAGGCACATGGAATATTTCACTGATAAACCTCATGGGAGATGCATCATAGGTTTCTAGCCTACATACCATTGTAAGGGTTTATGCTTTAAATCATCTATAATTATATGTGAATTTCTTATGTTACTAGTTTTTGATTAGTCAATACAAGTTCACATACAAAACCCAGGCTCTCCTTCCATTCACACAAATTCTTCTCTATTCAAATAGAACATAAAAATTGAGCAAAAGTTTGATGACTTACCTAGACAGAAGAACAATCGGAGATGATGAATGACGAACGACAGAAGTTAGTGGACTAATTGCGAAATTGCCGCTAGTTTGAATCAATTAAACCATTATAAGAAATAAAGAAATAAAAGTTTAAGTTAACAAAAGTGTTAACCCAATTCCAAAAAATGAACAATGAAAAAGCTTAAGTAAACAATTCAAGTGCTAACTTTTTATAAACTTTTACAATAGTTACAAGAATGCAAATTGTTAATAGCAAGTTAATGTCTTAAATCACTAAGTTCACTAGTAAATAAAAGAAACATGTTAAAAGTGAAGCTAAGACGCCTCACCCACAAATATTACAAAGTTTAAGAACACATTTTAAAGCAACAATTCCTAATAAGATAAGGAACATGAAAGTAAATTTTTTTGGATATAGGACTTGATTAAATTGGCTTAAATTATATCTATAGATAAAGAACTTAGCTATATAAGAAATAGGAATGAAGATGTATAGATGAATAAGCTATAAATATTAGTTATGATTAACTCTCTAATAAATGAATTATATGAGATTGTAGTGAATATTAAATGTATGAATATTATTTTCTAAATTAATGAAAACTTAATTATATTTTATTTACATGGATAAAATCCTATGATGTTAATGATGCATAATTAGATTTTTATGCATATTTTTGGATGTAGTGAAAATTTAGGCTTATAATTCTTTATTGTTTCAATTAAATAAAGACACAAACTTATTTTTAATTCAAATATTGAACGTTGTAGCATATAACATATAATTTCATAAAATGTTATTCTAAATATAATAAATGAAAATTTCAAATAACGATGATATAGCTTTGATTATATATTACATAAACAAAAGAAAAATTGTTCAGTAAATTGTTCACGACATTATTAAAAATGAGACATTGAATATTAAAATGCTCACGACATTGTATATTCAGATGCCATATTCACTAACATTACTAACTATACAACAATCATTTTAATTTAAACAATCCATGTATTAAAAGAAATGCAGTTATTATAATTTTTCAAGTAAAAAACAATGGTCATCTTTAATAGAACTATCATCGAACACTTGGTATACATCACAAATTCATCCTTAACTAGTTAAAAAAACCTCAGTCTTTTTCCATTATTCACTAACATTAACACAGAACAACAAGCAATTGCCCATTAACTACCGAAATAAACGCAGTCAAATCAATCCACATTAACAAAACTGACGAATAGAAAACCATTTAATGACAAAAATTGAAGCAGAACACTACAAGAAAAGTAGGAATTAGCAGTAGAAAAGAAATCGTTGCAAATTACTGACGAAAATTCTATTTTTGTCAAGAAAATTGTTGGGAAAATTTTCGTTTAGTGGCAGTATAAATATATGTCACTAAATATGGAGGCAAATCAACTTGCGACAGAATTTATTAACAGTATCAAATGCCCGTCAGTAAATAAGGTGGGAATTGTTGGCAGAATAATAAATTTTTAAGTTTGTCAATGAAAATTTTCGTCTGTAAAGTCCGTCATGAAATTTTCAAGCTATACATCATTGTCTACTTTGGCTTCAACGTTTTTAAGTTAAAGAAAATGAACCAAACGATGTCATTTTGTTTAACTTAAAACTCACCCCAAGCCCCCTTTCCTCCCACCTGTGTCGTCTCCTTCCACTTACGTCGTCTCCTTCTTTCTCTAAATCTGCTGCATCTTCGACATTCTCTTCTCTCCTCATCGGCGTTGTTGAGTTGTTGCGTCTTTTGGTTGTCGTCTTCTCCAGTCATTGTCGTATTTTTGTGGACTTATTTTCATATATTTGTATATTTTATTTGTTTATGTATTTTGATGTTAATGATAAAAGGGATAAGAAGTGATTTTGGTTGTGATATTGGGATGAATTTCTGATGCATATAAGATGTTTGATGAAATGTTTGTTCTTTGAAAATTTGTATTTGTGTGACTATTTGAGTTATATCTATTTTGTTGAGTTAGATAATGAATAATGTATTTGTGTGACCATTTGAAGGCTATGCATAGTCTATAGAAAGTTGAATCATTTTAACCGAAAGTTAAGTGACTAATGTTAAAGAAGAAAGCCAAGACGTAGGTGAGTGATTTTGACAATGTAAGTGATACTTTGCCATTATGTTTAGAGTTGTGATGTGACATTAAAATTTAGGTATTCACTAGTAATTAACAAGTTATTATTAGAATAATTGAGACACAACACTACTAGTTGGATAATGTGATTTCCCTAGCTGCTTTACTGATGATAAGATGGAGCTATGAAAATTCGTAACATTATAAGGTGAATTTGGTATTACAATTTAGAGCAACAGAAAGAAGTATAGAAAACTATAGGTGAAAAGCTCAATTTCCAAGAAGTATTATTGGAGAGTCTAGCATTCTAATTGTAAGAGTCTTTATGCAGACTTTTTGAGCGAAGACAAGCATTGTTGATCTCTTCATTATAGCACTCCATTATAGTTGTGTCATATAATGTGAGCATCATGTATCTAAAATCTATGAGTCCTAAAATTGACTAATTAAACATAGAGCATATCTTTATAATTGAGACATTTGTAGTATCAAACTATTGTTTTACCTTTAGAGCATAAAGATGCCATAAAGGTTGATATTGAACTCCACAAGTTATAAAGTTTAAGACCCAAACTTGGTTTCCAATGACTTACATCATGGGCTAAGATGCTTGATGACAGCATAAGATGTCCTATGATTAGCAACTAAATGGAGAGAAGATTATTATTTTCTTGTGAACAATTTATAATAGCTCCATCACTTAAAAACAAGTAACCAAGTACATCAAAACTCTTTTTCACTGGAGAATTTTAACCAAGACAAATAACCTTAATATAAGATCAATGGAAAATATAAACAACAAACAATACACAAAGAGCAATTCACGAGGGACAAATTAGTATTGGCTTTTCCCACAGAAAGCACAAATAAGTATTCGTAACTAAATAACTTCAATTTCTCAAGATGGTCACAAACCATAGGTTCATAAATGTTTAATGTTGGATTGCTTTGTTTGTGTGTTAATATCATAAAGATTTATGTTTTCACATTGCAACTTATAGTATGGAATAAAAGTTGGGTCTTGTATAGGATATATTTGTAATTTTATTGGCTAAGATCTTATTGATTATTGCTTAGTTATAGGAACTCATTTATTGGCAGTATTTCTCTTTTCCCCGACGGTGGAAGATAAGGTTTAGCAGGTATGTAAATGGCATTCATTTCCTTTTATTTTCGACAATGTCATCAATGATTTTTAACACAATTTAATCAAATTTGCATCTGTTTCTATATTTTGCAGAGTAGTCATTTAGTGTCTTTTTACTTCATTGGAAATAGAATTTTTATCATCCGTTTTATGTTTTAAAAGGCAAATGACTAGATTTCTTGCATGACATGGTGGCAATCAAATGCTATAACTAAGACTTCTGAACATGAATTTATCAATTTGTGTACTACTTTGAAATTCATTGTCTTCTTTGCTTTGTTTTAGTTATCTTATTTGGCCATCAGCTTATTCTAGCTCCGTCATCATCTTCCTTCACATACTTCAAGAAGATCCTTCTGCATGTCGGTTAAGGTAAGTGATTTTGATATTTACTAGGTTTTTGTGTACTTGGTTTAATTTGGGTATTTGTTTGTGGTTTGAACTTCCCATTTAAACGTCCTACATTTTTAATGTAAATGGTTCGGCCTGCACCAATCGAAATTTTTTTATGGTGTGAACTTCGGTATATCAATGAATTAATATAGGATGGGTTTAACTTATAGTTCCAAATATCTTAGTTATGTCAATCCGTTATTTCATTGATGCTCTCCGAAATGATTAGGTTCTCTTTACTTTTCATATGCAAATCTTTACATGCATCTTTTTTAATATAATACTAATTTTCTTATAAACATATTAGATAATTTGTATATGTTACAATAATTTATTAAAATAAGCATTCATATTTTTATGAATACTTATTAT
>JAOQMP010000006.1:32612207-32622629 GCA_027563575.1 Erythroxylum pedicellare
ATTAACATGCTAATTAATTCCAACACAAATTAATCTAGCAAGGCCCCAAAATTAATCTAATCATGCTTATTCATCAAGAAAAAAATTCGGAGGCCAACATAATTTAACCAAAAATATTATCAATTTTTTTTCCATATATTCTAATGATCTAAGTTTTTTTTAAATTACTCATAATGGCCAATAAAGAAAAAAGCCTTTAAACCTATAAAAGTATAAGTTGAGCTTATGAAACCATAAGTTCATTTATCTCTTAAACCCTCTTCGTCATAGGTTACTATTCACTCTCAACTTCCGACACTCACACCTTCACTATTCGATAACCATTTCAGTGACCTAGGTCTCTACAGAAAGCTCTCAGGATGCTTTACCAAATCCCTAAACTTGTTTCATTACAAACAACCCAAATTTGGAGTAATCACGACTGAAAATTTTGGTTTGTTTAGATAAGTCACCAATCTCTTATTTCTAGTCAAAGGATTAGTTTGGGCCAAACTAATCCTTTGATTCTTGCAATCTGGGATGAGTTTTGACACAAAACTAGTGTCATTGGATTCTTGAAGGTAAGCTTGTCATTTTTAGATAGGTGGTGAAGGTCACTGTCTCTCCAATGCCAGCACATGTATCCCACGCTCTGGTGACAGTGACAATTTTTTGACTAGTTCAAAAATGGTTGAAAATAATTTTAAAATTTTTCTAAATATTATGTAGATAAATTTTTATAAAAGAAACATTCTTCATAGTTTGTGAGATAAAAATTTAGAAAGGGTTATGTTTCTATAGAAATGCATGAATTTATTTAAATTAAGATGTTATTGATTATAATTGAGATTATCTAGATGAATATAAGTGAGGGTGTATAGGTTAGAAATTGGTATACTTGAATTATGATTGGATTTATTATAAATTTTTACAATGTAAATATAAACTCAAGTAGGCATGGACATGTAGTGTGGAGGCCCAAATTGAGTTGTGGTTATTGGTGCTTATAAAAGTGTCTTTTTATTATAGGAATGACCCTTCTTTCAAAAGAGGATGTTCGTTTTACAAGAAAAACTTTGCCAAATTTTCAGACGGCTCCTCGTAAAATATGACATCGTCATTTTTAAATAAAAAGTGGAGCTCCTTAATATTGAGTCATGTTCTTATTCTCGAGGTATCTAAAATTGGTTTAGGTTTTAAATCCTAATGGTCATTCCTAATTTTCTTTCTAAAGATCAACTAGGAGTAGAACCCTCCACTTTGAGACACTAGGTTTAGTGCGAAGGAGCACAATCTACCTGTGACTTAATATTCATGATTATTAACATACATTAGGATTTTATATTCATCATGGAAATCACCATCATTATCATATGTATGCAGGGAATTCATGCATATGGATTGACACATATATACATATTTTTGTTGTGCAATGTTGTTTTCTTGTCTTCATATGTGTAAGAGAAGTGGGTATAACAACGTGAAAAAGATTTTTTTTTAATCTTATGTTTGGTTTTAAACTTTCAAATGGTTTGAGGGTTGTACAAGATGATGCTAGTGTGTTAGATATGGTTAGTAAGATGATGGATATAGATGGTATTGATATTTATATTGAAAATGGTGTAGATACCCCTGTTAAAATGATTGAGGATAACATAAGAAGCTTAATCAAGATAATGTAGCTCAAAATAATGGTCAAGATGTTAATAATGTAGGGTTTGGAGGTAATGTAGGTAATTTAAACGATGTCTCAAATGTGAAGAATGAAGATGATGCAGATATAGAGGATGAAGATGATACAAATATGGAGGATGAAGATGATAAAGAGGATTTAGAGTAAGGAGATGAAGATAATGGTCCAGATGAAGATGATGGAGATCATAGAGAATATGAAGATGATGCAGGTGATGCAGATGAGATAGTTTTGTTTGAACATTATAACAATGATGAATATGGATAACTTGTTAGTGATATAGATGATATGGTAGATGATGCTACTAGAAGGAAAAGAAAATACCCTGTTTATAATGAAAATACAACTGAACCTTACATTGAATTAGGGATGATTTTTCTTAATCATTTGCAATTTAAGCATGCAGTTAGTTTGTTGTCCATTAAAACAAAGAGGGTTGTCCTATTTACAAAAAATAAGTCTAAATTTGTCCAAGGTAAATGTAGGATAGAGAATTGCCCTTGGTATATATATGGAGCATTTGATAGGATGCTGCAATCATTTTAAGTTAGGAAATTTGGGGACACTTATGACTGTAATAGGGTATATACAAATCCTAGGATGAACATCAACATCTTATTTGACTTGTTGAAGGATAAGCTTAAAAGGGAGTCATTTTTACGAATGATGATATCAAATTTTACGTTAAGCATTATTTTGGAGTTGAAGGATCCATGAGTATGGTGAGAAGAGAAAAGAAAAAATACTAGACAATGTTGTAATTAATATTAAAGATGAGTTTGGGAAGGTTTGGTCTTATGCGGAAGTCATTAGGCAGATTAACCTAGGAAGCACTTTTACACTGACAGTGTCTTGACCAATTCCAATATCTCCACCTATATTTAAAAAATGTATATATGTATAGAAGCTATTAAACAAGGCTTTAGGCATGGGTGCAGGCATTATCTTGGCCTAGATGAATGTTAGCTCAAAACCATAACTAAGAACTTCTATGTGTTGTGGGAAGAGATGGAAACAATCAAATGTTTCCAATTTCTTAGGATGTGGTTAAAGTTAAGTCGATTGTCACCTAAAAGTGGTTCATTGAAAGGATGCAAGAAGATTTAGTTCACTTGGGCTCTGGAATTAATTAGACTGTAATGAATGATCAACAAAAGGTAAAAGTTTCACATCAATCTTGTTTTTATTTTTATTTTTATACTATTTATGTGCCTACTATAACTGTGAAGAAATATGCATATTTGTGTCCAGATTCCTATTGAAATGGTTATGTTTTTCCTTGTAGGGACTTGACAGAGCCATTATAGATTTGTGTCCAAATGTTGAGCATAGGTTTTGTGCTAAACATGTTTACGTGAATTGGCATGGAAAAGGGAATAAAGGGGAAGAGATGAAGGAGCACTTTTGGAAAATTGCAAAATCCTTCACAGTAAGGGAACTTGAAGAAAATCTAGATAAGCTAAGAGACAAAAAGGAAAGGGCAGTAGAAAATATTGAGAGTTATACACCATTTCAGCAATGGTTTAGGGCTTTCTAGAGGGGACATTCTATGATTAAGTTGGTTGACAATAACTTATGTGAGACATTTAATAAGACTCTAATTGATGCAAGCAAAATGTTAGTTTTAGGGTTGTTTAAGCAAATTATAAGAGAAATGATGAAAACAATTGTGAGAAAAAGAAAAGAGGCTGCCAAGTAGAAAGAAAATTTAGGGTTAAGAATATGGGAAGCTATTGAGAAGAGTGTCATGATTGCTCAACATTGACCAGTACATCATAATGGAGAAGGAGGGTATGAGATTGATCATGGTGAGGACAGTGAGGCTTCAGAACAAAATATGCTCTTATTAGAGATATACCCTCTCTGGCATTCATTGTACAAATGCCGTATATGATATCAGAGACAAGAGGGTTAATATTAAAGAGTACACTTCAAGTTAGTTATGGAGAGTGAATATGTCATAGCATATGGGAAGACTATTCAAGTAATGCTTGGTATGAAAGACTGACCAATTAGCAATGAAGAAATTGTTAGGCCACCATAATTCAAACAAGGACCTGGTAGGCCCAAAATAACTAGAAAAAGAGTGTTGATGAGCCTCAAAAGAATACAAAAGTGACCATAAGGCAAAATGCTAACCATGTGTCTAGGAAGGGCATGATCATGACATGCAGCCACTACCATACAGAAGGACACAACAAAAGACACTCTCCTTGGAAAGGCAAAGAGGTAATTTCTATGTTGTTTTATCTTTTCTGTGGTACAACTAAGATTCTTTTTCATAGTAGTGAAAATCTTATAGGTTTTTTTGTTTCATTTTTCACTATTATCAATAGCAAGTTTCAACCCAGTTTCAAAATCCTCACCCATACTAGTCAACTCATTTCCATATACAGCAAAACACAACCAACTCATAGTCAACCCCAGAAAACATATCCACAATTTAAACCAACACTGAAATCCTAGTAAATGCCTTTGCATCTACATCTAACAATACTGAAAGGGGAAAGAAAGGTAAAAGAAGAGCAAATGCCTCATCTTTTGCCTTAGCCTTTACTTCTGTGTTTGTGTCTACTGGTGCCATAACTACTTCAAGGACTGCCAATACCTTAAGTACTGGTCATGTATGTGGAAGTGCAAATGCAATAACTTCAGTTATTCTCCAAAAACCTTTAGGTGCTTCAGAAACAATAAATATTTCTACATCTTCGAAGGCCATCACCAAAAAGACCACCAAAAGGAGAAGAGGGCCTAGTTATGATGTTGCTAATGATGGAAGTGGAATGAGGATGCTTAGTGCTGTCAGATTTAGCACAAATTCTCAAGAAATTTTTTTAGGAAAAAGGCCTGTCACATACTCTTCTCTTCAATAAGATGCAAATAGGAAGTTCACGAAACGGATGGAAGGTATGGGCATATAAACAATTCAAACCACATGGTTGCAGATGTTAAATGTAAGTGTTAAATATTTGCATTCTTATTAAACATTAATTAAGTGATACAACTTAAGTTATCAATGTTTGCATTTTAACTACAGCCTAGAAGGCGAAGTCAGAGATTACTAGACCTTGGGTAAAAATAAAAAAGAGCAAGCAAGTTGTTACTGGGCATGTGATTCCAAGTCAAAAAAGTCAAATAGCACCTTCAAAAGGAAAGGAGAAAATGTAAACTAAACTGTGTTTGATAGTGAACTGGACAATTTTGTGATATTTTTGTACTGAACAAGAAACTGAAACTACATCTTTAATATACATTCCTTATATCCAACAATTTTGTGATATTTGTTACTTAACAATGGTTGAGAGGTTGGATACCTATTGATAGGTTGGATATCAATTGAATGTAAGGATCTTGTTGGCATTTCATATTATTATATCAACAAATGCAATAACTACCAATTTTAGTGTGAATTGCTTTTTTTTAAAAGTTTTTTTTTCCTTTGTTAAAGTTTATGAATGTTAGATGATGAAACTGCATTTGTTTTTGCATGCCACAAATTTTTTTCACTAAGCTCAATTGTATTTGCAAAAGATGTACATTGTTAATACAAAGGGTAACCAAGTGAACAATTAACCTCATAATTTTACAACACATAATTCCTTAATGTCACAATTGTAATATGGTTGTAGATGTTGAAACATCAAACAATTGCACTTTTTAATATCAGGTAAGCTCAATTACATTTAGACATTGTTTTAGTACATAAAACCATTTCCATGTAAGGCTTTAAACAAATAACTATTGCCAAAATTGGCCTCATTATTTAGGCTAACAAATATAAGAAAAACTACTAAACATAAGCTTAAAACAAGCTACAAATTTCCAACACTTTGCTGAATGTGTTTCATTACTACTCATGGCATCTAACTCATTCTTTAACTTCAAATTTTCTACAATCATTTCAACTTGCAAAACATCTACTGCATTCTATCTTAACTCTACCACTTCAGCCTTCAATAGATTACTTTAACGGTATAACATCTTCTCTATATTTTTCAGCTCTAAAATAATTTGTCTTACTCTTGGAGAAAATCTTTGATCATGTCATTCATGAAATCCACAAACATTTTCTAAACAACAATTCAATAATGAAAAATATGAACATATTTATATAAAACAACATAAAAATGTACCAAAATTATTGAAAAAAGTCCACACCATAAAACCTTCTTCCTAGATTTGCATCAGTCCATGAAGTCCATCTAGGTGCTTTCAAGTTACAGTAACAATATTTAGCCTCTTCGTCACAGTCTCATTCAACTGGTTAAGTTGAAGAAATCAGCTTGTATGACCTCGAATCAAGCTTAGAACGCGTTCCTCTATTGCTAAAGATGAAATTTTCAAAAATTTCCACTAAACAAAAAATTACAACCAAGAAAACAACAAATTGAATCCTCTAATCAGCCTCATTATCTTGAAGAACTACTAATTTAGCTCATTCTCAAATATTCCCAACTGATGTCTTCGAAAATTTAGTTTAATCCTCTAATCTACCTTTTCATCTAATAGGTAAATTACAATGCCGTAATGTTTATTGTGCAGTCACTGATAGCTAAATGATGTCTATAAAACTAAATTTGTATACTACTAAGAATCTGCATCTCTTCAATGAATATCATACTTTATCTTAAACCTAGTGGATAGAGATAAACAAAACATGGATAAGCACCAAGGGAGCTAAACCAAGTGATATAAATCATATCCTACATACAATATAAAGTAGATGGGGAAAAGAAGACCTGATCATATCCTACATATAATGTATAATAGAATTGTATGGAAAGTTTTGTTAACAATGTAATTTAGGTAAATTAATGTTTCTTCTTTAAAAGGGTTTTATTATAGGGTTGAATTATATACAATTAGACGGGAGCTTAAGTTATTACCTACCCGGGGCTTCAATCAGAATACTCGTACATCACTAACTTACACTACCAGTGGAAAAGGGGCACATGTATGTTTCGAATCTCCAAAAACCCAACCACCCATTCACCTCTAACTTCAAAAGAGAAAGCTCACACTATTGGAAGTCGAAATTGTGATTATACGTGAAGTGATGATGTGTGCAAGGATTGGAGTGATCACACAACTGAGAGAAACATGGTGAAAATTTGGGGGATCAAATGTTGATTTAGGGTTGAAGAGTAAAAATTTAAATGGAATTAAAATTTTTTCCTAAAAAACCACTTGGCTTGACCTATATATACATCTATTTTTAAAGTGGCGTCTAAAGACTAACTGGTCTGCATGTAACGATACGTGTATGACACACACTAATTTCTGTCCAAAAAAGCTTGAAATTGAGCAGACTCACGAAAGTTTAGACCTTCATTAAGCAAGTTACAAGTTTTAGTCCTAAATTGATTAAACTAAAAAAAAAATGTTAGGCTCCAATTTGGGCTTTTAACCCTAAAATTTGTTTTCAATTTTTGCTGAACAAAATGGATCCTTTTTAAAGTGATTTGTACTAACTCAAGTCCTATCAATTGTTGTTCACCAATTTCCCAACATAGGGGTGATCTGCATTTTCTTTGTACAAAACTTCATAAGGAGCCATTTTAATACTAGCACGGTAACTATTGTTACAAGGAAATTCAATCAATGGCAAATGCAAATCCCAATAGCCACCAAAATTAGTAATGCACATCCTAAACATATCCTTAAAGTCTGAATAGTTCTCTCAGACTAGTCATTTATTTGAGGATGAAAAGTAGTGCTGAAGTCTAATATTGTACCCAAGGCTTTTTGTAACTCTCGCTAAAAAACTGATGTAAATTTAGAATCCATATCAAATACTATAGATTGTGGAACCCTATGCAAACACACAATTTTATTGACATAAAGCCTAGCCAACTTATTAGTAGAATAAGTCTTATTGATAAGTAAGAAGTGTGCATACTTTGTTAATATATCCCTAATCACCTATATAACATTATATCTAGTATTAGTATGGTGCAATCCAGTCACAAAATCTATAGTAATCATATCCCATTTCCACTTAAGAATGGGGAGTTGTTGTAATAATCCAGAAGGGCTTTGGTGCTTAAGCTTTACTTACTAACATGTAAGGCACCTATATGCAAATTCCACAATATCCTTTTTCATTCCACTCCACCAATACGTCTTTTTGAGATTATGATACATCTTGGCGGAGCCTGAATGAATGCTATAAGTTACAAAGTGTATCTCCTCCATAGTTTCTTTTCTTAGGTCATAAATTTGGTATACATACTCTAGTACCCATCCTCAGAATACCATCACCATCCACAATAAAATCCTTATTTTGATTCTTATGAATCTCTTCAACTATCTTACATAATTGAGGGTCTTTGGACTGAGCAACCTTGACTCTCTCCAAAAACATCAATCTAACCTTGAATTGTGCTAGTAAATATCCTAATATTGATATCTTCCATTACAATCTTTGGTCAACTAACTCATGCAACTCTTTAATTAAGGTTCTTCTTACAAATTTGATGTGAGAAAGACTACTGGATGATTTTTTGCTTAGAACATTAGCTACTACATTAACTTTACCTGGTTGATACAAAATGGAACAATCATAATCTTTCAAAATCTCTATCTATTTTCATTCCCTCAAGTTTAGATCCCTTTGCTGAAAAATGTATTTCAAACTTTTATGATCAATATAGATCTCACAAGTCGCACCATATAGATAATGTCTCCAAATCTTAAGTACAAACACCACAACTGCCATTTCTAGGTCATGAGTAGGATAGTTCTGCTCATTCTTCTTTAGGTTTTAGGAAGTATAATCTACTACTCATCTGTGCTACATAAGGGCATAACCTAAACTAACCCTAGAAGCATCACAATATGCTGTAAATCCATCCAACCTTGAAGGTAAGTTAAAAACTGGAGTTGATGTTAACTTATCCTTAAGCTACTGGAAACTATCCTCACACACCTCTAGCTAAACAAATTTAGGATTCTTTTGAGTTAACTTAGTTAAAGGTGTAACTACTCGAGAGAAATCTTGGACATATCTTCAATAATAGCTTGTTAAGCCTAAAAAACTCCAAACCTCAGTAGCAATAGTCGACCTTTGCCATTCCGTGATAGCTTCAATCTTCTTAAAATCCACTTGGATGCCATCTTTAGATACCACGTGTCCCAAGGAGACTATATGATCCAACCAAAGTTTACACTTAAAAAATTTAGCATACAACTAATGCTTCCTTAAAGTTTGCAAAACCATTTGTAGATGTACCACATGTTCTTCTTCACTCTTAGAATAAAACGAAATGTCATCAATAAATATAATAACAATCCTATCCATAAAAAATCTAAACACCCTATTCATCATATCCATAAAGCCTACAGGACCATTAGTCAAACCAAAAGACATCACCAAAAATTTATAATGATTGTACCTAGAACGAAAAGTATTTTTTGGAATACCTTCTTCTCTAATCCTCAATTGATGATAACCATACCTCAATTTTAGAGAAAAATTTGGACCCTTGAAATTAGTCAAGCAAATTATCGATTATTAAAAATGGATACTTATTCTTTATCATCATTTTATTTAATTCCTTGTAATCAATATAGAGTTGAAGGCTACTATCCTTCTTATTTACAAATAATATTGGTGCTCCCTATAGAGAGGTACTAGGTTTGATAAATCCCCTATCTAACAATTCTTGTAATTTCTCCTAAAGCTTCTTCAACTCTATGGGGGCCATCCGATAAGGTGGAATCAAGATTGGAGTTGTACCTAACACTACACCAGTACAAAATTCAATCTCCCTCTCTGGTGGTAACCCTGGAAACTTTTCAGGAAACACATTAGGAAATTCACATACAATTGGCTTATCATGAATTGAACCTTTCTTTGTTAATGTATCCATCACTAAGGATAAAAATACTTGATAACCTGGTCGAAACATCTTTTTAGCAGTATTGGAAAATATAAAGTTTTTGAGGAACTTCCCCTTTATCACCTCTAAACCAAAATTTAACATCATCAGGAATCCTAAAAATTGCAAACTTCTCTTGACAATCAAGGGTAGCAAAGTGTTGTGATGTCCAATCCGTACCTAAAATCACATCAAAATCCATCACATCTAATAATACTAAATTAGCCACTAATTCTCTACCCTTTATCAACACCAAACAAGAAGGGAAAATAATATCTGTATTCAAGGATTCACCCAGAGGGGTGGATACTAATAAAGGAGTTAATAATCTGGTTTCTTGCTAACCAATCCTTGATGCAAACACAGGGGATATGTACGAATGGGTAGCACCTTAGTTAAATAAAACTCTAGCATCAGCATAACAAACTGATACAGTACCTACTATAACTACATTAGAGGTTTGAGCATCTTGTAACTCCTCCTGACTACTAAGAGTTTGAAACTTGTCCAAAATTTCTAGTACCAGACCTACCCCTAGTCTGGAATCTATCCCCAAACCTACCTCTTGATCCATAGCCCTACTGTCCCATAATATGAGATTCACTTCGGTACTACGCCTAATGTTGAGGCTAAACCTGATGTTATGGTACGAGTTATCTAGTGGGTGTCACTAGGTTATGCGCACAGTGAGTCAATTGGTTGGGTATAGATTTGGGTTAGTATTTTTGGAGTTATGTAAATATAGTTCCCTAAAAAGCAAGTGTATTTACATATAACTTTATCTTCTTCAGTAACAATTTTTGTAATGAAAATATTTATTATTAATAAAACAAAAGAGTTTGGTTTTATTTGTGTGAGCATTATATATCT
>JAOQMP010000006.1:32625459-32645283 GCA_027563575.1 Erythroxylum pedicellare
TTAGAGGC
Source organism: Erythroxylum pedicellare (assembly GCA_027563575.1). Lineage (NCBI taxonomy): Eukaryota > Viridiplantae > Streptophyta > Magnoliopsida > Malpighiales > Erythroxylaceae > Erythroxylum > Erythroxylum pedicellare. The sequence continues at coordinate 32,625,468 of JAOQMP010000006.1, forward strand.
ATTCTCTCAAGTGAAGATATAGAAGACTCTCTACTGGCTCCTACTAATTCTAGGTCAGTTAATTGTCCCACTAGATCGCCTATGATGGATGACCTATAATAGACAATAACTTTGATTACTATCCACATTTCTCATGATAATTCATGTCTAATATTCCTATATATCCTTATAGATGCCAACCATTCTCTTATACTAAGAATTGTAGCACCCCACTCTCACAAGACATATACCTGACATTCTGAAGGATATTCGAGTACGTAAGGGTGGCATGCTAGAGCAATCACGTCACTAACTTAATCATGGCATCATCATTTAATGCATAAATGTCACAATATTTAAAAAACCCAATTCCTCATTTCCATTTTTATAAAACAAAATATGTACATTTTATCTTTACAATAACATCCATCTATGTACATTATCAAAAACTAATTAGAGTTTACATCTTTATATATAGAACATGCTACATGCATGAGGAATTGTACAAAAATTTTATTTAGATCCTTTAGTCTCGGCTGATTGACCTTTGAGTAATTTCTTCTATCCAAAAGTACAAGAACTATGCTTCTTCTAGAGTTTCTCTGTCACTAGTATCCTCTCTCAAACTTGAAATTCAACGTTTGGTGAGTTTTGTGAACTCAGCAAGCTACCCATCATCAATGGCTCACTTATAACACATAACACATGTAGTTCATGTTTCAAGTTCACAACAATTCATGTCATCATATAATACACATCTTTTCATAATAATCATATAGCATCACATCACACTTTGTTCACTTATTCCACATTTCACATTCAGAGAAGTCAAACAGTTCATTTCGATCATTTAAAACATACATATAAATTATAAATGTAATGCACATAAGATTCATTTCTAATTATTATGTTGTTGGGACTGAGTGCCTTTTTACTGGCCCATATCCCTTGTCGATAGCTGGCTTGTTTAAGATATTGTCCCTTATCCCTTAATGGATGTCATGTATACTAAAAATTAAGCTAGAGGCTATTACCACATTCTGAGCTTTAAGCTCTTTTTTGGTGGCTACTCCAATCACAACAGCCTTCATGTTGTCATGCATTCATGTAATAAAATGCATCACATTCACATATTTTCAATTATTCACTTGATTTTAGTTTCATATTCACATTTATCATCAAACCTTGGTCTGACATTCAACAACAATGTTGAGTATTATTTATTTCGTCAAATTACAAACAAGGAGCACTTTCAATGTAATATTCATGCATCAAATGCCTTAGACATTCAAAGTCCAGAATCAACATAATCACATTCACATAATAATTTAATTAATCAAGTGAGCCCATCTAGGTTACTCACAATTTGCTTCAGATAGTTGTTGCCTCGAAGTCCTGGCAACATCTGGATGTTGTTGATCTAATTGCTCTTCTATATCATGAAACACACATTTACACACGTCACAACTTTGCATAATTATATAAGTACTCATTTATGCACAAATGTGTATATGGATTATTTACAACGTTTGCTCGATGACAATCCTATGTATATTTCCTTTATTTTCATCTCATGATGTAACATCCTGCTCCTATACTAAGGGTTAAAACCCTAAAATTCGGTACATGTGAGCTCAAAGAAAGATTAAGAAAATGCATTTCATGCTCATGCATAATTTTAGCATATATGCACATGAATTTGAATTTTTGCACACATCAAAATAATTATACATTCATTCATTGACAATTTTTGGGTATAATTGTTTATAAATGTGAGTATATTGAGAAATGTGGTTTTCGTATATTGAAAATTGATTTAGGGAGTGTATATTTTGATTTAGAATTTTTGGTGAAAATTTGGAAATTTTCTGAAAATTTGGGTAATTTTTGGACTAGGAAAAATGTCCAGTGGCAGAACAATTGATAGAAACAAATGTCAAATAATAGTGGAAATTTTTATATGTGACATTAAGATTTAATGACATATTTCATAGAAAATTGGGAGACAATTGGATTAGAAATTGGAGTTAAATGGACTAGATATTAAAGGGGACCAATTGGAACCATAAAAAGATAACAAGTGGCAAGTGACACATGTCACCACACTTACCACTCACCACTCCTCTCTCTCACGATACTCTTCACTTGAAAGACCAAATAAATGTTGTCTTTCATTTTAACTCTTGCTTTCTTCATATTTTCGTGGCTTCTTCTTCTTCTCTTCTTCTCCTTCATGATTCTTGACTCACCCACACCTCCTTCAAGTTACATCTTGCTTCCATCTTTCAATTGCTACTTCCATCTTATTGTTTCTTCAATTTGCCACAAGAAAAACTTGTCCTTACCTCCTTCAAGATGATGATTGTGTGATGCTTGGGATCTAGGGCTAAGTGTTGTTTTTGAATAATTGAAGCTAAACCAAGTAAGTTATGCTTTAAATGTCATGGGTATCGTTAAATGAAACTAGAATGACGAGAAATCTGGGATTAATGTCTTGATTATGTGAGTTGTATATATGTGATGTGGATGGTGAAAAATCTATGTAAATGTCTTTTTTTTTTAATTGTGAATGATTATTAATGACCCATGATTTGTTATAGATATGCTTTGAAAGTTGGATGATCCATATAATGGTGTTCGGATGAGTGTAGGAAATCAATTATGAATTGGTTAATGAATATGTTCTGCTGTTGGTTAATGATCAAATATAGATCATAAATTGATTTCTGAATGTTTTGGAGTTGAAATGGAGTTGAGAATTAGAAGCAATGAGGTAGAAAAGGTGATCTTGGTATGAGTTGTGTTATGGTAAGATTTGGAGATAAAATTTGGTAGTTGAGCTGGAAAATGTTGCAGCAACATGATCTCTGAGTATGCTTCAACCTTTTAGCCATAACTTCTTCCATAGTTGTCCAAAAGGAATTATTCTTAATTTGGATTAAAATAGAAACATAGGGGTACACTTTCATTAAGACATAGAATTTAAATTTTGTCTTTAAGAGTCCCAAAATTTGACATGAAATTGAGAACTGGGTACAGTACATTGTTGAATGAATGTATATGTTGTGTTATGTTTTGAGTGTATGAGAATGTTTTATATTTTGAGTGTTTAGGATCAACTAGGTAATATGAAATGTTTATGGATGATTTTGAGTTGAAATTAGGTATATTTGAAGAAGTTATCCACTTGAGATGATGAATCAAATGAGTTGAGAATTAAGAGTGAATGAAATTTGATTAGTGTTTGAATGGTTATGGAGTGACATTGCATTAGAAAAGGTGAATTTGGGTAGATTATGAGTGGAAGTAATGTTAGAATGGGTTTAGGATCCATTGGAGGGGTTTTGGAGAAGGATAATTGAGTAAAACTGAAGGTTACACGGTTAGGTGTGTAAATTCACACTGCCCGTGTGTTCCTGACGAAAAAACACAATCATACCTGAAAGAAACACTAACTGCCCGTGTGATTTCACAAGGCCGTGTGTTTTGACAAAATCTCATTTCAGAGTCTTCACAAAAGTTGTAGATCTAGAAGTCCTCTTCAAAACCGTCTAAAGATGACATTAATCTGAGATCTACAGTAAAATTTATCGCATTTTTCCCAAAAGATGTTTGTTTATGAATGATTGACTTATCAACGTTGTTCAATGAGATGTTTAGGCTTATTAGTGATATTAAATGAGCCTAATTGAAGTAGGATTGAGTTATTAACGTAAGGAGAGTGTTCTAGGTGTTAAGGAATGATTCAAAGATCTTGATAATTGGTTATGAGACATGTATTAAGGATATACACTCGAGAATGTCATTGAACATGCATTGTACATATTTAATATAAATATGTGTGCATTAATAGTCACTTATACAATTTGCAAATTATGATATGTGTATGTTTTACATGATATAGAGGAATAGAGTACCATCATCCAGACTTTTCCAGACCTTGGAAGAAAATTCTAATCTAAAGCATACTGTGAGTCAACTTAGATGGTCTCATTTTATTATTTGTTCTGTTTTGAATTTTGTATTGATTGACTACTGACTGATTATGTGAATGTGATTAATTGTGTTAATTTTTAGATAGAAGGTCCAATGATTGTGAGGTATAAATGAGATATTGAAGTGCTCCTTGTATGTGAATTTGATGAAATACATGATACATGACTTGATTGTTAAATGTCAGACCTAGTTCTGAAGAAAAATGTGAATATGCTTATGAATGTAAAAGAATGATTCTCAACTTAAATGTTGAATGCCGTACTAATGTCCGATGATATGTGAAAGTGAAAAGTTGATCATATGTGATTGATGCATTTCATTACATAAATGCATGAAAGATAAAGGAAGTTGTGACCGGAGTAGCCACTGGAAAAGAGCTTAGAGCTTAGAATGTGAAAAAGAGCCAAGAGCTCAGAAAGTGATTAAGAGTCAAAGGCTCACTATGTAAAATGAGCTCGTATCTCCAACGGATACAGGACAATTATTAATGAGCCCGGTATTCACAATGGATATGGGACAGTATTAGGCACTCAGTCACAACAAAGAAATAAAATGGAAAGTGAGGCTCATAAGTATTGCATATGCATAAGATGTGAATGATTATAATGGTTTGAATGATTTCGGCGTGTGGTATGTTTTGAATGAAAAAAGTGAAATGAGTGATCAAGTGTATGTGATTCAATATGCGTATTAATGAACAATGTGAATTATGTGAATATGTGAATTGTATGTGTTATATGATTGAGTGAGCCATCGAGAATGGTCACTTATTGAGTTCGCAAAACTCACCCAAAATTTGCAATTATTTTTCAGGTTCAAAAGAGTACCCCGTTAGGCAAACGGGAGTAGACCTATTGCGTTTAAGTAAGAGCTAGAGGTCGGGATCAGTTTGCGTCTGTATTGTATTTCTTTATTTTTGTACTAAGTCTTCCATAATTACTGTATCTTATGTATTTGAATATATTTTTTTGTGTATAACTCTCCAATTGAAAATGTTTTGCAAAAGAGATTGATCAAAGTGTAATAAATAATTGTGATTTCGAGTTTTACGAAATAAAAGTATGGGCCCAAATGGCTGTTGAAATTCTGATGATTGTATTGCTAAGATTGAAAATGTTTCTGAATAAAAGTGGGCCCCAATTTTTGATTATCTATTTTCGTGTATGTATGTGAAAAAAATTATACTGAGTTTCGAGTGTCTGAGTATCTGAGTGAGTATGTTAGTACGCCGCCCTTGCTAGGCACGAACTCGGATATCACTTAGGATGTTGGGTACGTGTCTTACGAAAGTGGGTGCTACATTTTGGGGTTAGTTACTCAAACTTGTTAAGGACTATCAAAGTTGTGGTTTCTCTTCACCACCAAGGGAGAGCTTGTAATAGTGTTCCTCTTCACACATGACAATGAAAAGCTATGAAAAGGTTATCTTCACCTATTTAAAAGGGGGATAAACAATTTTTTCTTTTCTTGAAATTTGTATCAATAACAACTTTGAGTGTTCAAACTTAAAAAAATACTAGTGAAGCACTTAAAATTTGAAAATTCAAACATGAGAGCCTCCTTAAGTCATTTTTCACAGGAGTGCTAAGTCAAAAATAACCCCTATATTATAACGTACTTGACACCCTATATGGAAAAAAATAGGGACTATAATGTAGGTTGAAAGTCAATTTAGTTCCTTTAAAAGTGAAATCCTAAAAGAATCCACAATTGAAATCATAATACCTAAATAGTCACTTATACAATTTGCAAATTGTGATATGTGTATATTTTACATGATATAGAGGAACTTATAGAGTGCCATCATCCAGAATTTTCCAGACCTTGGAAGTAAATGCTAATCTAAAGCATACTGTGAGTCGACCTAGATGGTCTCATTTCATTGTTTGTTCTGTTTTGAATTTTGTATTGATTGACTACTGACTGATTATGTGAATATGATTGATTGTGTTGATTTTCGGACAGAAGGTCCAATGATTATGAGGTATAAATGAGATATTGAAGTGCTCCTTGTATGTGAATTTGATGAAATATGCGATACATGACTTGATTGTTAAATGTCGGACCTAGTTCTGAAGAAAAATGTGAATATGCATATGAATGAAAAAGGATGATTTTCAACTTAAATGTTGAATGCCGGACTAATGTCCGATGATATGTGAAAGCAAAAAGTTAATCATATGTGATTGATGCATTTCATTACATAAATGCATGAAAGATAAAGGCAGTTGTGACCAGACTAGCCACTAAAAAAGAGCTTAGAGCTCAGAATGTGAAAAAGAACCTAGAGCTCAGAAAGTGAGCAAGAGTCAAAGGCTCACTATGTAAAATGAGCTCGTATCCCCAACGGATACGGGACAATTATTAATGAGCCCGATATTCACAATGGATATGGGACAGTATTAGGCGCTCGGTCACAACAAAGAAATAAAATGGAAAGTGAGGCTCATAAGTATTGCATATGCATAAGATGTGAATGATTATAATGGTTTGAATGATTTCAGAGTGTGGTATGTGTTGAATGAAAAATGTGAAATGAGTGATCAAGTGTATGTGATTCAATATAAGTGTTAATGAACAATGTGAATTATGTGAATATGTGAATTGTATGTGTTATATGATTGAGTGAGCCATCGAATATGGCCACTTACTGAGTTCGCAAAAATCATCCAAAATTTGCAATTATTTTTAAGGTTCAGAAGAGTACCCCGTTAGGCAAACGGGAGTATACCTACTGCATTCAAGTAAGAGCTAGAGGTCGGGATCAGTTTATGTCTGTATTGTATTTCTTTATTTTTGTACCAAATTAAGTCTTCCACAATTACTGTATCTTATGTATTTGAATATATTTGTTGTGTATAACTTTCCAATTGAAAATTTTTTGCAAAAGAGATTGATCAAAGTGTAATAAATAATTATGATTTCGAGTTTTATGAAATAAAAGTATGGGCCCAAAAGGTTATTGAAATTCTGATGATTGTATTGCTGCAATTAAAAATGTTTCTGAATAAAAGTGGGCCCAAATTTTTGATTACTGATTTTCGCGTATGTATGTGAAAAAAATTATACTGAGTTTCGAGTGTCTAAGTATCTGAATGAGTATGTTAGCACACCACCCTCGCTAGGCACGAACTCGGATATCACTTAGGATGTCGGGTACGTGTCTTGCGAAAGTGGGGTGTTACATTTGGGTTTAGTTACTCAAACTTGTTAAGTTCTATCAAAGTTGTAGTCTCTCTTCACCACCAAGGGAGAGCTTGTAATAGTGTTCCTCTTCACACATGACAATGAAAAGCTATGAAAAGGTTATCTTTACCTATTTAAAAGGGGGATAAACAATTTTGTCTTTCCTCGAAATTTGTACCAATAAGAACTTGAGTGTTTAAACTTAAAAAAAATACTAGTGAAGTACTTACAATTTGAAAATTCAAACATGAGAGCCTCCTTAAGTCATTTTTCACAGGAGTGCAAAATCAAAAACAACCCCTATATTATAACTTACTTGACACCCTATATGGAAAAAAATAGGGACTATAATATTGCTTGAAAGTCAATTTAGTTCCTTTAAAAGTGAAATCCTAAAAGAATCCACAATTGAAATCATAATACCTAAATGCTTAAAAATTATTTAAACCCTAAATTTCTTGAATCCCTACTTTGGATTAGAAAATTTCTTTCATAAATTATTTAATTACTAAATAATTAAAATTACCAATCCCTAATTTGACACATGTTAGTCCTTAATGGAACTCATTAGGGGAAGGAGGTGAATTGGGTGTTGGTAAATTTAAATAACTATTTCTTATCTAATCAATATATGATAAAAAGTAGCTTAATTTAAATCAAAAACATAATTGGGCAACAACTTAAAAAGTATAGGGAAGAAAGGCAAATCAATTTATTGTGGTTCGACAAACAACCCTTGCTTACGATTCACTCCAAGAAACTTCTTGAAATTTTCACCAGGTCTCTTCCTTCAACAAGGCAAAAGGAAACTTTCTTATTACAATCTTGTTTCTACGGGTAAAGAGCATCTATTTTTACAACCTTTCTCTAAGGTGAAGAGTAACTCCACTTATAAAAGAATTTACATCTAGATAGACTTTGCTTGATCACTTTTATAGTCTTAAAGGCTCAGTCACTTCAAAATATAACAATAAATGCTCAAAATATTTTGAAAAACTCTTACGAATTTGTATATAAGACATCTAATTATTCTTTTCATGTCTAAACCCATGAAAAAACTATGTGTTTATAGGATTTGTGTTTCAAACTAACTGCTAGAAACAATAAGTAGCCATTACTAAATGCTAGTTTCTATGCATTGGTTGGCTATTATTGCACATTATTTGACTAATGTATTAACCGTTAGGACATTAGTTGACTAATTTGCATTTTGGTGAGATGTTGGATGGCTATAAAAACATATTAGTTGACCACTATGTCTGTACACAAATTTTGTTTAAATTTTAACAACTATGAACTATATTGACCAACCACTAACTTATATAAGTCAACCACTATCCTATATAAGTTGAACAATAAACCTAGAATCATATTTAAACGTTTTAACTGCTTAACTTAATCTTATAAATGAAAAATGCTTATCAAAATATTATAAAAATTATGTTTTAATGACCAAGAGGATTTTCATTGAAATTAAAATTTAAATCCTCTTGATGATTAAAAGGAATCATGTCAACCTCAACAATGTCCTAGTAGGAATCCTGCTGAGATGCAAAGTTTAGGGAGGTTCAAAAGTATGCAATCTTATCCCTAACTATTAAAGAGGCATTGAAAAGACTCACGTAATGAACTAAAATGATAATTTGTTTATGCATAGTGATTCTCTAAAATAACAAAGTGACCAAGTAGGAAATACAATAAGAATTATATATTCATTTGTAACTTTACTGTGTCATGTTCTTCTTTAGACTTAATGTTGTTCCTCACATAAGTCCAACCTTTCTATAGTTTCCTCATGAGATGTATCTTGATTTGTGCATAACCACTATTACTTTCATAAAAATAAACTCATTAGTAGTAATTATGTTTTGTTATCACCAAAACATAGATTATAACCTCCTTTGGTTTAACAATATCCTCCTTTATATGATAATAAAATATTTGTGATTTTAGATAAAAATGGTTAGAATCGAACACACATAGTTTATTATATGACAATATAAATAGTTAGCTCCTTCTAATTTCATACATCATACAAAGCTTACAAGTTAATCTATTTTAAACATAAGCCAACTTTTGTATAAGGATTACTGATATATAACTAAAATTAATAATTCCCCTGAATCTTATATCACTAACTTTCTCTCCCCCTTTTTGGAAACATAACAAAAAGGTCAATTATCTAAAAGTCTACTAAACTAATATTAAAACACTAAAGCATATAATAAATCAAATAAATAATAATCAAAATCAAATTAAACACCTATATAGATCCTTATCAAATGTAATTTCTATCAATCATGCCTATTCTCTCCTAATAATTCAAAATCTACCCTTACACATTGGTTTAGTGACTGTGCCGACCAATTGATACAATGTATTAACAAATTCTGCCCCTATTTCATAGATGATCTTTAATAAAATGATATGTAATTTTTATATGTTTAGTTCTAGAGTTTTGAATGGGGTTCTCTGTAAGGCATATGGATTTAGTATTATCACACCTAATAGGTATCTTCGTTAGATTTATGTCATAGTCTTTAAGTTATTGACTAAGTTATAAAATTTGTAATCAATAACTATCGACTGCTATAAATTCATGTTTAGCAAATTATAAGGTAACTAAATTTTATTTCTTTTTTTGGAAGATAAAAAAATATTATTACAAGTCTTTATTTATAAGAGTTATAAGCTAAGAAAGTAATACAATTAGCAAGTTGCTATCAATATCAACTAGGCAAGGGTACAATAGCTTAGGTAAAATTATAAAACAAGATTGACCATTAGCTGATTATATCTAGGAGTCTCATTTTCTATTGGATATTTTGATTCATTGAGATAGAGAAAGATTATAACCCTTGGTTAAATCACAAACCTTATATAATTAATGGTCTTCGATCTAACATCTTTAGGTGAGTTAGATTGATTTTTAAACATTCTCAAGTTTCTTTCTTTCAGTAAGTTATAGATGATACATCTAAGGAATAATTAAACCACCATAACATCATTAATATACATTTGAGTTATATCTAAAATCCATTAAAATATCATTCTCCAATCTATGGCTCAACAATTTAAGTTGCAATGGGCTAGAATAACTTCTTGAATCAATTTGGAAAATAACCATTGAAAAATAGACTGTTAATATGTTCATTAGAGCTTATGAATAACCTAAAAGAGGAGATGACTTGATATCACCTCAAATTTTATCCGAGGTTGATGGTCTTTCCTTCACTACTAGTTATAAAATAAAGATGACTTTTGTTTCTATAAGACTATTCCAGACCAGTGAGTGTTAGGGAAATTTAGGATCCACTTCCCTAATTCATTTCATATAAGACTTGTTTTAGAAAATATTTGATGGATTAACAATTCATAGAGCTTTATCCTCTATAGCTAGATTTAAGGAGTAAAGAGGGAAGCATCTTTGGAAGAATTCAGCCTTTTTATTATTACATCCCCATTTACCATCAATGATTAGTTCCTTAACTATTGTATTTGTTAAACAAAGGAACCTAAGACTCTGATAGTTAGGTAATAGATTGAGAGGATCAAGAGGGCTCCAAATATTTGTCCACAACTATGTGTGACCACCATTGCCTATCTTATAAAGTATTAAGGGCTACATAAATTCTCAAAGCTTCAGAATTTGTACCATATTTCAAGATAAGTATCCCCAGATTGATATTCCAAATGCTTTTGTTACTCAAGTAATGCTCATTTTCCCATTTAACATACAATGATGACTTGTCAGTGATAAGTCTTTAGAGTCTTTTTATAAGAAACACTTTGTAAATATATTGAATAGGTCTTACTCTTAGTTCCCCCTTCTTTAGGCAAACAAATTTCCTTCCACCTAGCCTTTGCAAAGGGCTTGATGTTGAGGTCTCCTATCCATAAGAAATTCCTTAAGAGTTTTTCTATGTCCCTGTATAACCTCTTAGGTAGCCACAAGTGAGTAAACTAAGTACGTAGGTTACTTAGCATATAATTAATAAATTAAAGTCTTCTTATAAAAGAAAGAAAAATTGAGGTTTAGCTCCCAAATATCCATCCAATAATATGAAAGAGTGGTGAACACTTAGAATAAGTATTTCTCCTAGAATAAATAGGAATTCCTAAGTAAGTAAAAAGGGGTTTTTTAATTGCCAAACTTAAGATACTTGCAAGATTGTGAGCTAAGGATGAAGCATTAGTTGATAACATTTTAAAATTTCCCTTTTATTGATTAAGAGTCCAAAGAGAGCACTAAACTTATCTAGAGACATCATTAAACATTCCAATAGGGTTAAGAGCAAATCATTAGTAAAGGCTAGTTAAGTGATTCCCAAATCCTTGCATTTTCTGTGGCATTTAAAATCCCTCATCTGGCTAAAATTTCTTTAGGTAATTAGAGACAAAACTTATATGCAAATGATAAACAAGTAGGGAGAAAGGTGATCCCCTTTTCTTATTCCTATAGAAACCTTAAATGACTTCACCATTAACAAGCACATTATATAAGGTAGTAATTAAACCTACTTGATCCATGAAATGTAGCATATTATAGATCTAATAGCTTCAAGTGATAAGAAAATGAAATCCCAATTAACCATATCAAAAGCCTTATAAATATCTCTCTTAATAATGCATTTTCTAAATGATAATTTCTAAGCAACTCCTAAACAAGAAAGTTATTATCACCCATGTTCCTCACTTTAATAAAAGTAACCTGAGTATGGTTGACAATAGAAAATAGTGGCAAAACCTGTTTAAGATTATAAGATATCATTTTGGATATGATCTTATAGAAGATAGAGAAACATGAGATGGGTCTGAACTCTGTTATAGACTTTGGATTGGCAGTTTTAAAAACAAGACACAAATAAGTGAAGTTCTAAGCACCTAAAGAATAATGACCATATAGAGCTTTATATACATTGAAAAGCATGTTTTTCCTTATGCATTAGAGATGGACTCAAGGGATACTTGCATACATCCCTCTAGCATAAAAAATGTTCTTCTTAGCTTCTTCCACAACTTTTCCAATATTTGATTGAGATAAGGATCAATTTCTTAAACGTCACCTTAATTCTTATTAAAATCTTATAAAATTTTTATGAAGCATAACCTTGGACCTTCACTTTAAGCCCCTCCACTAATACCTCTTAGTATCTATGAACATTGTATAAGAAATTAAAAGTCCTAAAAAGGGAACCACGTTTGAAGTTACCATGAAGATGATATATCTCTATTAAAAAGTGATCAGAGCAAATGGGCTTGTTATAGTAAGCTCTGGACCCTGGAAATTCCTAAATCCACTTCAATTTAGTATCTGACTTATCCAATTTTTTCCTTATAAACTAAGACACCTCTTACTTGTTACTCCATATAAAAAAAATTCCATCAGATTTCAAATTCATCATATTAAGGTTAGCATGAAAAGGGCCTAATTCCTTGCATGGCTTCCCCACACTTTTGGAACCATTTGACTATAAACATAAATAGTATAATTAAAAACCTTCATTATGATCCAAGGTTCCTTGATATTATTATTCAACCTTAATAATTCATTCCATAAAATGGATATTTGTAATGCAAAATTTAGATGTATATATGAAGGTGAACCTTATAATACCTCTACCTTCAATAGTTACCCACATGTGAATGATTGAGAACTAGTTGAAAGTTTAAGGACTTTTATGCATTAAATGTTGTAAGCAATCACAATCCTCCCTAGATGATGATCATAATGATTGTTTCTTGCTAAACCATAACACTAATGTATTACCTAGACATTGAGAAGTTCTAGATGCTCTTTTCTTATTTAAAAATTGCTAGTATAATACTCTTTAGCTATAAATCTAGTTTTATTTCTCATAATGGTATATGGTTAATATAATTTTTTAAATACCGATTTAGTACCTATGATTTAGTGATCTTTGAGTCTATATACTAAAGTATAAACTTGACTTATCTTAAATTGGCTTAATTCTTCACTTATGGAAAGAATCTAACTTTAATCACTAAGGGCTTCCTTTATAGTTTTAGGCTTAATTTAGGAAATAAAATCAAGATGTGTTATATTTCCTAAAATGGGATATAGTAATTACCCTTTATTGAATATAGCTTAGGATTTACTTTGGAGGATTATTCTTCTTGAATTTTCAATATGTTTGAAGCTTCTCATCCTTCTTATTTACCTTACTTGGTTCAAGAATATCCTCTTATAAGGTGTCTTAGTGATAATTCATGTTTTCTTCAAGGTTAATTTCTCCAGCTCCTTAGATAGACCCATATAATCAACTTCAAGACTTTTCTTGGAGGCAAGATGGTTAGATTCATAAAAAATAAGATGCGTAGTTTATTTAACAATAAGATTTTTCTTGTTGAAAATTCTATATGATTTGTTAGTTAAGAAATTACCTAGAATTTGTTTCATTGATTTTTGGATCAAACTTTCCCAAGTTATTCTAAGTGTTTAATATATAAAACTTAAAACCACACACTTTAAAATAACTAATCTTTGACCTTTTTCCATACTAAACCTTGTAAGGTGTTTTTATTCTTTTATCATTGTTCTATCCAGGTCTTGCAATGTCTTATTTTTTCTATCAATAACCCCATTTCTTTTAGGTGTTTTAAGGGTAGAAAACTTATGAAAATGTCATCTTCTCGACAAAAAGATCAAAATAATTTATTTTCAGATTCCTTACTACGATCACTTCTAATTGATGAATGGAGTGTTCCTTTTCATTTTGAACTCTCTTAACAAACATAACAAATTTCCTTAAATATTTTTTTGCTAGCTAAAATTATACCCATTTGAAAAAATAAAGTCATCTATTATGACAAATGCATAAAATTTTCCATCTAGACTAGTAACTCTAGTAGGATCAATCAAATCCAATGAAGTAATTGTAGAGTTCTGGTAGATGTTAGTGGCTATTAGCTTACTTACCTATTTAGCAAGCTCTACACTGCTTGTGTTTCTTAAACTTCATTATTGGAAGTTTGTTAATGAGCTGCTTATAGTTAAGGCTGAAGATGAGATTTATCCTTGTATGTCCAAACCTCCTATGCCATATTTATGCATCTTCACTTACAAATATTAAATACTTGGTTAAAAAGGTCATTAAGATTGAGCTTATAAATGATATAGTCTCTCTTACCTAAAAATGCAATGCTATTATCAATGGTTCTAGAAGTAATTTTTTTCCTTCAAAATATACTTTACAATCTTTGTCACATAGTTAGCTTATACTTAATAAACTAAAAGTACATTGTCAATTGTAGTATGTTTTTTCTTACTAACTTAGCATTGTCTCTAATTGTGATAAATCCTCGATTGTTGGTCATGTTCCTTGACCTTCCATCATCCACATACCATTTACTTTGACCTTTCATCATCCACATACCATTTGTTCCTCTTTTTTTAGATACTTACAAAACAAAATAGTTAATGTATTTTATGTATCTAAACAAGCTTAGATCCTTGATTTTCCATCTCCTTATTCTTTTTAACCTATATTTTCAAGGATTTATTTTTTATTTTTGTTTAAAGAAGAAAAATTCAACAATAAGTTCATATTTACCACAAATAGTATATCATGCCATATGCATGATATAAATTTGTATCATGGTGATGTTGATGTACAAATACTTTACTTGGTCTTCTTTATTTGTATGTTTATGATGGGGACCCCTCGTTTGGATATTTAATGTTCTTTTGGGTAATGTGATGGCCTAGAAAAATTGTATATATGATACTTCTTATGGATGGAAACTTGATGCTTCTTTATAAGTTAATGTTATGGTCTAACAAAGTATAAGTGAGATTGCATTCTATCATACGTCTTATTTTTTATATAGAAATTGTTCCTATTCTTCCCTTAAAAATATTGAACTCTATACCTAGTTTTAGATCTATACATAAAAGCATAAGGTTTAATTTTAAGGTAAGGTCTAGAAGTTATAACATATGCTTATGATATATATGTTCATTTAAAATGGATGCATTACGCTCATTTATCATCTTAGGCAAGGTTTCTTCACTATGAAATTGTTTTCCCTTAAAAAATTAATTTTTATTAAATATACTTCCATAGTTGTATTCAATCTTATGACTATGACTTACACTGTTTTGAACTCCTAGCAAACTTTTAACTTTCTCACTTCCCTTAGTGAATTTGGTTAACAAATCTTTGACAACACTGACTTCCTTTTTAAATGTCTCATTTTCATATTTTAAAGCATCTAATATATGATTATCATTAATGATCACATTATTAGATGATTTGATGCTATGCAATTCACTTTTCATCTTTTTGTTTTCATTTATGCTTACGTCTAAATAAAGTTGAACCTTTTTGAGTTTAGAAAGCTTTTTACTATTTATACTCATAATTTACAAAGTTTCTAGTTCATCATATGTCAACCCACTATGATTACAAGAATTAGAATTAGAGAGCACCTCATCATCATCTTTAGTCATAAAGCACATGTGAGCTACCTCTCCTTGTAAGTGTTCAATTTTAGAGTCACTTGTGTCAACCTAAGTTGAGGCTTAAAGTGCTTTCTTGTTATTGTTGTCTCTCTTCTCCTTCTTGTCATTTATTTCATATTTTTGGTTATCTTTAAGCAGGTGAATTATGACATCATATGTTTTTACATTTTGAATCAACCTCACCTTCCTTAAGGTCCTTTCTTTTGAAAATTTCTTTCATTTTTAAGAACTCCTTAAACTCTATAGTGATAAGGGCGAGATCTTTCTCATAACTTTTTTTGATTGAAGTCTCCTCTTCTTCCCTCAATTCTTCCTTTTATACTTTGAATACCAAGTTATTTTCCTTTGGAAGTGTTATTTTTTCTTAACTCTTTTAGAGCCTAATTTTGTATATAAGAAGCGATCTAATGAGCTCGTCTAATAATAACACTTTTAGATCTTCTTATATAACTATCACTTTAGGTTCCTAACTCTTTAAAAGTGACCTAATCAATTTTTTTTATCATCTTAACATTAATATAGGTCTTTCTAGGACCTTTGAGAGCATTAATAATATTAATGAATCTCGTGTACATGCTTGATACACTTTTATTTGAAATAATTCATATTGATGAGTTAACATACTTACTTTACTTTCTTTAACTTGATTAGTAACTTTATGTGTGACTTTCAGTGTGGGCCAAATCATGAGTAATTTCAAATATAGATGCCTTATTTAATTTATTCCTACATTGTGCATAAAATAAATATGTGAATAGCTTTACTATTCAAAGAAATAAATCTCTTTTCTTGAGGTTCCTATTATTTCTTTAGTGTGCGTATCTTTTTGTTATCTATGAATTTCATTATAGTGAAGGGGTCATTTGAAACTATTTAGTCTATACTATTGGACATTAAGAAAAAATTTATCCTAGTTTTTAAATAGAAATAGTCATTACCACTAAATAAAGGGCTTTGTTAATATTCTATAACTTTTAGTTGTATGAGGATGATGATGAACCTAACTATGATCATGTAATCTTTACCTTAGAATTTCATTTGAAATGTTCATTTAAGAGAGTTATCACTTAAGAGAGTTATTTTGATATCACTTGTTGATTCTTAATGGTATCCAAAAGGGTGGATGGGTAGATTGAGTATTGGAAAATTTGAATAACTATTTCTTATATAATAAATTCAATTAAGTAAGACTCAATATATTATGAAATGTATCTTAATTTAAATCAATAACATAATCAAACAATAATTTAAAGAGTAGAGGAAATAAGAAAGTTAAGCCAATTTATAATGGTTCGATAAACAACTCTTGCTTATATTTACTCTCTAAGATACTTCTTGCAATTTTCACTAGTCTGTTCTTTCAATAAAGCAAAGAGGAGAGAAATTTCAATTCAAAATATATCACTAAAACACTTTGATAAATATAAAATAATATATTTATAGGGTTTGAGTGTAAAATTAGCCATTAGAAATAAGAACTAGTCATTGCCAACAACTAGTGTCTGTGCATTGGTCGACTATTATTGTACATTGGTCAACCAATGTACTAGCTGATGTCAATTATTCTATGATGCATGAATTTAAAGGAAGCCAACTATCAATATTATCTTTGAACAAAAAATTATGTGTGTTTAATTTTGCCATTATTTATAAAATATCACAAAATATTTTATCTTTGTCAAAATATGGATTGTAACCTTCCTTAGTTCACAAGATATTCTCTAAATACTCAGGTGGAATGCACTAAAATTTGTTTTTCATAGGATTGGGTAGTAAAGGATGCAAAATTATGGAAACGAGGATGAGCTCAATGAGATACCATGTCTTTAGCAAAAGGATAGTGGTAGTGTGGAGGAGATTTATGACTCTAACAAGGACCACTAATTTAGGTGGTGGTTCCATAGGATATAGAACCTGTAGCATCCATCTCTCAGATGATTGAGAGATTTAATGAGTTAGATTAATGAGTAATATAAGTGTTAGGATGTAGAACAAAATTGGTACATCCATGACATGATTTTATAATTGTGTTCAAATGCATAATATGAGCATACACATATTAATTGTGAGTTAGACAAATGGCATTCAATGAATATATTCCAGAGTATGGAATTGAAGGTAATATGGGATATGAATATATTTTTCCAATGCCTTTTACTTTGGTTTATTAATGACAAGAATTGATGGATTAGCATTAACAACTTGGAATTAATTTTCATAATTGGGAGATTGATAATCTAATATGTACATTTAGTTTTGGAAAAATGCCAAGTGACAAGATTAATTGAGACATGAAAAATTAAGATGACTAAGCCTAAAATTGTGTGACTTCTGGCATAGTTAAATTGGTGACAAATAGACTAGTAATTAATTGACAAATGAATCAATCATTATGTGACAAATGGGCTAGTAAATTGATGACAAATGGAATTGATAAATGGACAAATGGCTGTAGTACTTAAATGACATGTGACCTGGCTTTAATGGTAACATATGGTAGCATATATAATTGATACATGTTGAACATGCCTTTAGACATATGGCCATTCCATTAGATGACACCTAACACCTTAGGTGTAACATTCAGCAGGAGCAAACTTGGTTCAACCCATTCTTTTTCTTTCTTCTCTCTCACACACACCACCGAAACTCTCTTCTTTCACATCCCTGAGTTTGCTTATGGTTATGCCTAATTATTGCACAAATAATCCATGTTTTAGCCTCATAAAGTTAAGTAAAAGATTAGCTTAAAGTTGCCTTATTGTCCTAGCTGAAATCCTTCCAAGTTCCACCTTGAATGTGTGATGATTCTACATGTTTGGAGTACTGATTTAGAGTGACTTTTGAGTTGAGATTAAAACTAAACAAGTAATAGATTAGTGTTTATGGAATGTTATAATAGAGAATTGATGATGATGAATTAGGATGAAAATGTTGAGGTGTGCTGGAATTTGATAACTGGAATGTTTTCACTAGTCATGCTTCAGTATTTTGATTATATCTTGATCTGTAGATTTCCAAATGAGATGATTCTTAATTTAAATTGAACTAGAGACATTTGGATACAATTTTTAAAGAGAAATTGAATTTGAATTCTGTCCTTAGGGGTCTTGAAATTTATCTTGAACTTGAGTCTTGGCTTAGGCTATAACACTACCCGTGACAAAAATCATGTCCTGTTGTTGTCAAATAAACTATATTGATGTAGGCCAAATCAGAAAAAGGTATCTTCAAAAAAGTTGTAGCTTATTCTCTTAGCTTTCAATTGGTATAAACTTTGTAATTTTTGGATATTGTAATTGAGAGATATGAGTTATACAACTTGAATACATGATCATGCCCTAGCTAAATTTTCAAATGTACTTAGTATGTAGTATTTTGAGCATAACTCATAGAATAATGAATCAAATTGTATGATCTTGGTGTCATTAGAAACTTAAGGCACAAGGAACAATTGAATAAAATAAAATGTTACAAAAATACACCATTTTATTTGTCATAATGATCATATAAAGTAGACCCGAAAGTCTGTGTTGATAAGAAAGCTGGAATAGATAATAAGTGTTTGAATTTTGACACATTTGGAGTATAATTGATCTTTGCATTGGTTTATTATAGAAGTATACCTGGGCATATGTCATTGAAGATGCATGTTACATGGTACATTTATATTTATGCATATTCAGTTACATAAACGATGTGGTAACATGAAATTGTATTTGATTGCAAATAGAAGAGCAAGTAGAGTGATCGCTTCCAGATATTGTTAGAACTTCAAGGCAATAAGCATAAAGAGAGCAATTGTGAGTAACCTAGACTGTCTCACCTTGTTATATGTTTGTTTTTAATTATGTTCTGAATGTGGAATTGATTGTACTAATTTGGGATAATGAAGGTTCGTGATTTATGATTTATGAATGTAATATTGAAGTGTTCCTTGTATGTGAAATTTGGTGAAATTATGTTCCGAATGTGGATTTTTTTTATTGATTCCGGACATGAAGGTTCGAAGATTTTGAATTATGAATGTGATATTGAAGTGTTATTTGAATATGAATTTGGTGAAATAAATGTTTCTTAATATGTTTATTGAATATCGGACTAAGGTTCGATGATAAATGGAAATGAGACTGTAAATGTGTTCGAATGGAATTGCGAATGGGAATGTTT
>JAOQMP010000006.1:32645383-32665460 GCA_027563575.1 Erythroxylum pedicellare
TGACTTGCTTAAGTGAAGTATTTCCTAAATCAATCCACCGTTACAATTTTATTTTTAGTGCCCAATCCAATTGAAATCTGATACCTTAATTGATTTTTGTCATTTGATTAAATTTAGTCATTTTAATTCATACCTTGCAATTTTCATATTTCCTTGATTTGCTTATTTTAATTTATTTTATTTTTAAATCAATCAATTCTTGATCGTCTGAGTAATTTTTCATCGTTTAATTTAATTGTCTTGCGTGTTGGATTTTCCTTGGGTACGATATCCGATTCTTACCGTTTTATATTACTTATCAACGGGGTGTGCTTGCCTCTAATTAGTCTAGATAGAATTTAATTGTTTTGTTTAGACCGCAACATGCATCAAATAAGAGGACCTCAAAGGGACTTTGAAGACAACCTCAAGGAACCCAAACCTAAAGTTCGAGTTAATAACCAAAAAATGATTGAAAGACTGCTAGTAATGAAGGAGTACGCCAGACCAGTGATTGGTATGGCCATTTCGTGCCTATGTTTAGGAGACACATCCATAAACTATAAATTTTAGAGCATTCACTACAACATGCTACCATTGTTCTATAGAGTTCCCAATGAGGATCCTTTAAACTTCATTTGGGAATTCTATACCACTCTCTAGACATTTCCTTTAGATGACTTAAATGAAGATCAATTCAGAATGAGATGCTTCTTATACACATTGGAAGATCAAGCCAAGACATGGTTGATGACCCTTCCATTTGATTCATTGACTACATGGGAGAAGGTTTACAACAAATTCATGGAAAAATTTTATTCCTAACGAAAGACCTCTGAGTTGCCGAAGAGAATAGCTACCTTCACTCGAGTAGAGGGAAAGCAATTCCATGAGCTGTGGGAATGCTTCAAACTCTTACTAGTATAGTGCCTACACATTCATTTTCTACTTCATATGCAAATCCAATTCTTTTATGATAGATTGACACAAAAGTGTCAGTACACAATGGACAATACAGCAGGAGGAGTTGTAGGAGAGAAGACTGTTAAAGAGATATACTAGATCTTTGAAATGTTGGGAGCCAATTCTAAATAAAATAGCGTGAGGGGGAGAAGAGCTGGAGTTTATGAAGTGAACTCGAACTAAGAAATGGCCATGCAGTTGGTTGAGTTAACAAAGTATGTAAAAATGTTAATTATGAGGCAAACCTAAGACCCTCTAAATCAAGAGGTATGTGGTATATGTGGAACTTATGGTCATGAAACTAATGTTTATTAGTATTCTTTTGAATCTTTTTTAGGTGAGGAAGAACAAGTGAACTCACTTAATGGTTTTCAATCGAGGGTGCAAAATGATCTATATTTGACCACCTACAACCATAGTTGGAGAAACTACACCAACTTTGCTTAGAAACCAATAATGCACTAGTGTATCCCTAACCATAATATCAGAATTTTTAGAGGCAAAACCAATTCTAAGGGCAATCCTCAAATTAGAACCTTCAAAGGAAGCCATCTTTTGAGGAAAGTCTGAATGTGTTTACTTAAGCAACATCTCAAAATCAAGAAAAAAACAATAAGAGATTTGACTCCTTAGAAGCTTCTGCAAAGAGGGTTGAGATTTAAGTAGGGCAACTCATTGCTCAAATTCAAAATAATTAAAAAGGAAAGTTGCCTAGCAAACTAGAACAAGCCAAGGAAATTATTATTCTAAAAAATGGTAAGGTGATTAATAATCATGTTAAGATTACTTCTAATCTGTCTGACGTAGGTAATCAGGAGGAGAAGATCCTCATCAAAGAAAAAGATTAGCAAAATGAGGTAAGCAATGGGCATGACTCTTCAAGCCACATTCAGAAAGGTGAAAAACTTAGGCTTGCAACCCAATGCAATGAAGGACCAAGGCTTCATAAGGCTAATGACCTTTATAGACCACCAATTCCATATCCAAGCTACTTTAAGGACTTAAAAGGAGGTGAGCATTTTTTAAATATATATAACATGCTTTATAAATTTAATATTAATATGCCTTTTTTTGGACGTGATTAGGAACATTCCAGCTTTTGTGAAGTTCTTCAAGGAACTAAGCACTAAAAAATGAAAGTTTGAGCCAAACGAGAAGGTGATAGTTTTAGAAGTAGCAAGTGCAGTTCTTTAGCAACAATTACTCCCTAAATTGAAAGATCCAAGGAGTTTTATTATGAAAATATCAATGGGTAATAGTGATGAGGTTAAGGGTAGGCTTGACCTTGGAGTAAGTATAAACCTTATGCCTCACTATATTTATGTGAAATTAGATCTAGGACAGTTAAGACCTACAAACATGTGTTTGCAATTAGCTGATAGATCAATCCGTTATCCAAAAGGAATAATGGAAGATGTGTTAGTAAAGGTTGAGGGATTGATTGCTCCCATAGACTTTGTTGTCTTACATATGGGGGAAATGTAAGAGCAAGAAAATGAGAACACTATACTCCTAGGGAGGCCTTTAATGGCCACAATACCTTGATTGATGTGAAGAATGGGAAAATGACCATAACCGTTCTTGGAGAAATAGTAGTATTTTTAATCTTTAATATTAAACCTATTCCTACTACTGCTATTTATGAAGAATGTTCTTTTGTTGATCAAATTAATTTTATATATCTTGATTTTTCTTTGTAGAAAGAAGAAGAAAAGGAGTTAGACTTAGTTAAAGAAATTCATGAGTATTGCCAAATTTTAGACAATGAAACTAAAGGAGAGGTTGGCAAATTCTTAGAGACAACTCTTGCTGAAAAGAAAAATGCAGCTCTATTGAAAGTAGAGCTAAAAGAGTTACCTAAGAATCTGAAGTATGTGTTTTTAAGAGAAGGGGAAACATATGTGTTTTTAGGAGAAGGGGAAACATATCCTGTCATTCTTGCATCCACTTTGAATGCTAAATAAGAAAAAAATGACTTTGAGTGAGATGAAAAGATTAAAAAAGGATAGTGACATTAAAGGAATTAGGCCCTTTATGTGCATGTATAGGATTATCCTATAAGAGGGGGCTAAACCAGTGAGAGAAACCTAAAGAAGACTTAACCCCAATATGTGGGGGGTAGTGAAGAAGGAGGTTTTGAAATTGCTCGATGAGGGAGTGATCTATCCAATTGCAGATAGTGAGTGGGTGAGCCCAGTTCATGTAGTTCCAAAACAATCATGCATTATTGTTGCTAGAAATGAAAAAAATAAGTTAGTTCCTTCTAGGACTATCACTGGATGGAGAATGTGTATCAATTATAGGAAATTGAATGCAGTTACCAAAAAGGACCATTTTCCTCTTCCTTTTATTGATTAGATGTTGGATAAACTTTCTAGACATGAGATTTATTATTTTCTTAATGGTCTTTCAAGTGATTAACAGATACCGATTAGTCTTCAGGATCAAGAAAAAATGACATTCACTTTTCTATTTGCGACATTCACTTTCTAGAGGATTTGGTTTGTGTAATTCACCCGTATCATTTCAAAGGTGCACATTTTCCATTTCTTCAAACATAATCGAGGACATTAGTGAGCTATTTATGAATGATTTCTTAGTCTTTATAGTTCCTCTTTTGATGATTGTCTAAATAAGCTGACTCAAGTACTTGAAAGATGTATTGAATGTAACTTGACTTTAAGTTGGGAAAAGTCATTTTATGGAAAAACAAGGGACAATCTTAGGTCATGTAGTGTCAAAAAAAAGAATTGAGGTTGACAAGGCTAAAATTTAAGTTATAGAAAAACTTTCACAACCACTTCTGTCAAGGGTATTAGAAGTTTTTTAGGGCATGCTGGATTTATAAAAGGTTTATCAAAGATTTCACTAAGATAATTTGTCCCTTAGCCAAAGATGTCCTTTTTGATTTTAATGAGGAATGCCTTAAGGCATTTAACATACTCAAAGAAAAATTAATCTCTGCACCAATTGTTGTGGGCCTTGATTCGTCTTTACCTTTTGAAATTATATGTGATGCTTCTGATTTTGCTATGGTAGCCATTTTGGGCCAAAAAGTTAAGAAATCATTACTTGTAATTTATTCTGCTATCCTAACTTTGAGTGATGCATAAATAAATTACATAACCACGGAGAAAGAATTGTTAGCAATGATTTTTGCATTGGAAAAATTCATATCTTATTTGTTAAGGCCAGAAGTTATAATAAATTTTAATTAAGTAGTTCTTAGATATCTATTGACCAAAACTCATGTAAAATTGTGGTTAATTAGGTGGAGTTATTTGTTATAAGAATTTGATGTTGAAATAAAAGATAAAAAAGGGAATGATAATATTGATGCAGATCATTTTTCTAGGTTAGCTCCTAACTTGTAAACTTTTAAACAATAATGGAAGCATGCAATTGTCGAGAACTTTCCTGATCAGTAGTTATTTGTTGTTATTAAAGTGCCTTGGTATACTAACTATGTGAATTACCTTGTTTGTGGCATTTTGAGACCCAACATGAATTTTCAGGAAAGGAAAAGATTTCTTCACATAAGTAGGTGCTACTTTTGGGATGATCCATACCTATATAGGATTTGCAAGGATAAAATCCTTCAGAGGTAAGAGTAGGTAAGTGTCTTGAACTTTTTTTTCATGAAATCCAATGTGGAGGCCTTTTTAGAGGGTGAAAAATTGCTTCTAAGGTTCTTTAAAGCTGTTTATATTGGCTTACTTTGTTCAAGGATGCTCATTTATTGTACTTAAATTGTGATAAATGCCAACGCATATAGATGATGGAGGAAGGGAGCATTTGCTTCAAATCTCATAATTGGATGAGCTCTAATATGAGGCTTATGAGAATTCAAGAAACTATAAGGAACAAACAAAATGCCTTCATGATAAGTGTCTTGTAGGTAAGTCTCTAACACCTAGAATGAAAGTTTTATTATATAATGCTCGCTTGTGTTGGTTTCCAAGAAAATTGAAATCAAGGTGGAATGGGCAGTTCGAAGTAATAAAGGTTTTCCATATGGAGTCGTAGAATTGGAAAATTCGAGAACAAAGGAGACCTTTAAAGTGAATGGCATTGAGTAAAATCATATTAGGAAGGAGCAATTGAGAAGAAAATAGTAGAATCAATCACTTTAGCCACTCACCTAGCATATGAATATTGAGACATTCAGCTGTAAGACATTAAAGAAGCGCTAAAGGGAGGCAACCACATAAATAAATAAATAAATAATGAAAAAATTTTCACACTCGTGTAACAAAGATCATGTGCATGAGATGAAGAGTCACCTACGTGATCCCTTATCTCATGGGCATGACTCTTCCTTTAAAAGAGTTTTGCAGCCCTAATTTTAGTCTTTTATATTTCTTCCTCACAGCGCTGATCTCCACTCTTTTTCACAATGCACCACCAAGGCTACATCACACAACAAGTTCATGATCACGGCGGGACACCCATATAGTGCCATACTCTAATTTTCCATTAACACATCTACCTTGTCGTACATCACCACGCGGAACTCCTCCCATCTATATCTCCATGGATGAGACACTCATGGACTTTATCTTCCCAACCACGAGATGACACTAACCAGACTCCAAATTTAGGTATCCCTTGCTTAAATTTTCAGACAAAAGAACACAAACAAATGTATACAGTTCTTAAAGACCATCAAATTATTCCTAATAGATTTTTAGATTCTAAAGCAATTAATGAGTTAGCAATAGTTGATAGGGTTCATAAATTGTTGGAAATGTCAGTTGGGATAAGTTTTCTTAATTTAAGAAAAATTCATACATTGAATTTACTTTAGAGTTTTTGACTACTTTAAAAGTGGGTAATGAAAATATTGTTAGGGACACAATGAGTAGTTTAACATTTTGATTGATGAATAAAACTCATGTAATCACTTTGGATGTGCTAAATTCTATTTTTGGATTTCCAAAAAATGATTTATGTGGTTTTCATGTTGATTTTTAGGCTAGAGAATTTTGGACCAAAGTAACCAATTATAGACAAGTGATTTATCCAAGTCGGTCCAGATCATCTATACTAGTAGACCCTGCCCGTCACTATATCCTAAAATTTTTAACTTTTACAATATTTGGTAGAGGAGATAGCAATGGGTCTACTTCTAAAGATGAATTACTTGTTTTATGGTGTATAGTGAATGCTAAACCTTTTAATGCAGGGATATGGTTAAGTGAACATTTAAATGATGTGGATAAGGCAAGTGTAGGAAAAATAGTAGTCAGAGCATTTGTGAGTGAAATTGTGAAACATCTGTACTTACTAGAACCTATGCAGCTAGTTCTAAGCAACTCGAGTCTTAACTTCAGTTCCTTGGTGGCTATGAAAGTTATTAAAAGGAAAGGAGATCGATATATTCTTCTGGATGATGACACGAAGGAAGCTTCGAGTAACAAGCGAGCTCGAGTTAAGGAAGTTGAAGTTGACCAAGAAGATGATGTTCCGCCACCCAAAGGAATACACCAGAATGCTCCAATTGCTTTCAAGGATTACCACTCGCTGCTAGCTCAATTTGACGCCTTCTAGGCCTAATTCACATTTCATGTAAACCAGTATTAGAGCATTTGAAAGGCAAGCAAATGAGAGTATACACAACATTGAGGCTAACATGGTAGAGATCAGGAACTTCATGGCCAATATGAATGCTTGCTTTAGGCAGCCAACAAACCCACCTTAGTATTGTATTTCTATCCTTTTTCTTTTTATTGCTTGTTAGTTTTAATTTCTCTTAGTTTTAATATTTTTCCTTATTTGATAGTTTTTTAATGTATTAGGTCCCTCCTATACATACTTATCACATTGGGGATAACGCAATATTTTAGTGGGTGGGTAAGTAGTAGTTTAATTAAAAAAATAAAAAATGTGTGTTTTTTTCCCTTTTAAGAGTTAGAGATTCATTATCATGAAGTAAACTTGATTGGGATTTGAAATTCATAATATAAGTGAATAAGTGTGCTTGCACGTTTGGGATGATTGACTTGGATTTTGATTAAAAGGACATTAAATTGTTGTGATGGATGAATGACACTTTTTTTGGTAAGATTTTGAGCCTCATTGAAATATTAAACACTAACATCAAGTGTTCTTTGTTGAGAGTGCTCTTTCATGATTAAGGAACTTTAGAACTTGCTTGTGAATACCAGTGAAGATCACATAATTTTATGCAAACATTGAAATAATGAAGGCAATTAGGATTTACCCTTTTTGCTTAAAAAGTCACCATAATTTTACCTTTAGTAAGCCTTATTTGAGTTTAACATGAAACCTTTTATTTCTTTAAACCTAAAAAATATGAACCTTAACCTTGATTATTTATCCTCTTCATTAGACCTACCATAAGGGTGAGTTAAGCATTTGAAATGTTATGATTGGGTTTAGGGAATGATTACTTGAATAAGTGTGGGGGAATCATAGCTTATAGTTGGCTATTGAGTTAGGAATGAGTTTGGTTGTATCAACTTGTATCTTTCCTCTACATTTTGCTCTTTTAAATTTGATCTCCTTATTCCAAATTAATTAATTAATAAATAAATAATAGAAAAGAAAAGGAGGGAGTGCTAATCTTGTCAAATGAAAGGAAAGCATTGAATGTTTTATGCTTCATTGTTCTATATTATTTTAAATTCTAAATTAGCTTTATGGTCTTAAACTTTGATTTTCTTTTTTCCTACCCTTAGCACGACCCCATTACAACCAAAAATAAATATCTTTAGATTGATGTTTGTGTTTGATATGAGCGGTGGAGATTGGATTAGTAAGCAAGCTTATGGTAGATGCCTTACATGAAATGAATGATGAGTGCTCTTGAATGTTTGGGACGATGGAGAGTGGAGTGAGTGTCTATCACACTTATTAATGGTTCTTTAAATTAAAGTACTTGTTACTTTTGGATAAAGTATGAGGAGAATAATTTAGTCATAGAGTATTATAAGTTTCAAGTTCTTAGGTTGTCTTTATTAAAATGATTTTTGATATCTTTAACTATTACTTAGAAAGCTGTTGTTTTCATTATTTGATGTTTGTATAGTTTAGTTTTCTCAATTTTGCTTGGGGATAAGCATAATTTAAGTATGGGAGACTTGTGTCTGATTTTTATTCATTTTGCTAGCTTTTATATTCTGATTTTGGTTAAAAATTCCCATTTTTTAATCCAAAATTGAATGAAATCAGGTTCTGTGGAGTTTTTTGTGAATATTATAGGAAAATGAGTAGAGAGAAATTGGGCCAAAAGTCACCCGAGTAATAGGAGCTGTCACTTGCTTGATAGTAAGTCTCACTTGCATGATAGGAGATGTCACTCAGGTGTAAGGATTTGTCACTATCGTGTAAAAGACTTATCAAGACTGGTAAATTACACAAAAAAATCACGCTAGTCATGTATGATTAAAGCATATTAAACCCTAGATTCTCTCTATAAATAGGAAGTTTATAAAAAGACCGATAAGGATGTTGATGTGAGCAAATTCTTTTGGAGAGAATAGAATACAACAGAGGCAAAAAGTGAGAGCAGAAGCCTAGTCGGCGTGTGTAAGAATAAAAGATAGCAAAGGTAGAAAGAAAGAGCTGAAGTTAGGGAGCTTAAGTAAGGCCAGTGGGATAAAACCAAAAGGTGATTACATTGGGCAGGAGATTCACCCCAACTCTTCTTCATTTAAGCATTCTTCATTCTGTTTGCTGAATTTATTTCTTCTGTTTATTATTTTTGTTTCTCTATTTATTGTTAAACATCATATTGAATTTAATGAAAATGATGAACATTTCTTATTCCATTATGGGTTGATTGTTTATTCTTGAGAATTAATGGATCTTATTTAATTGATTATGCATGATTAAATAACCATTGGATTATCTTTTTATTTTCTATAATTTCTGAACTTATTGGATGTAAAAGTTTAGCCCGCTTTTGCATTATTTTGACATTAGATGAAGAATCAATAAAAGAAGTTTAATATTAGAACAAGAAATTATACTCTTAAGTTATGAATTAGAAATATATTAACTTAAATAGGTAATTATCAGTTGGGTTTAAATAATTGATTTGGATAATAGACTTATCGAATAGGAAAGTTAGATCTAATTTATTATTTGATTGGATTTTAAAACCTATGATAAGTCAAATTGTTCTTATATGATTTTAGGTTGAATTGGAATTAATTTAACCTATTTCTATGTGAATTTGGAGCCTTATTTGGTTAGTTCTCACACATTTCAACTTTGTTGCTTGATAGGTACAAATGGATGGATTTTGGGGGTGAAAGGCATAACTTTTATTATGGATGTCAGATTAATGTCATTCAAAGACGCTTTCAAAGAGGACTCCGAGTTCTATAACTTCTGTGAAGACTCCGAGGAGAGATTATGTCAAACAGAAGGTCAAAGTTGTGTATTTTGTAAATGGCCATTGTACGTCTGTTTAATAGACATAATGGCCAGATTCAGTTCCAGACCTGAGAAGGTCCGTTAAGCAGACATCATGTCTATCTAATGATCTACCTTCCTTTGTTTAAGAAAATCTAGGTTTCTTTAAACCCTAGACACTATAAATACTCATTTTAAGACCTAATGAGGGAGCTGGACACTGAAAACGAAGCAACAACATAAGGAGGCACTGAAAAAGAGGATATGAAGAAGATTTGGAGGATTAACTCTAGTATTGGAAGCAATCTTATTTTGTGTTTTCTCTACCTTCTCTCTCTACTCTTTCTTGAATGTTGAGCATCTTTATGTGTATGTTTTCTATTATCATATTCTGGAACTAAACCTCATTTAGGGTGAGGGATGTAGCCTTTTTGGATGATTGATTTGTATTTTATGGATTGATTGGTGTTAAATGAAAGTTCTTAGGTTATGTTTATCCTTTTTACATTTCACTGTTATCTCTATGCTTGATCTCCATAGATGCAATCTTAGGAATCATATGATGAACTGATAGGTGAAGTATGGTTTATGCACTGGGAAGATAAACATATTAGACTTAGAGATAAAGATATCTTAAGCTAGTGTGATAACTTATGGTTGCTTGTTCTTCATCCATTTAACTAGTTAGTTGCACATTGAGAGATGGTACTCAACTAGTTAGATAGTATTATATGTCTTGAGAGAGAATATGAGTAAAGTTGTGCAATTGTTATTATAACCTATCATTCAATCAATTTTATAATTTATTAATCAATCTCTTAAGTTGGTGAACCCAAAGCCTTAAGTTTAAATCATCAAGTTATCCATGTTTGTTATTTTCCAGTAGTTACAATTTACTGTCTACCCAAATCCAACCATTTTTTAAGTTTATTGTCAATTTTGTTCAAGTAATTAGGATTAGTTCAGTGGTGAGTGTTTTAGTTCTTGTGGGAGATGACCTTGGAATACTCGATTTATAGGTACTTTGAATGAATCTGTGCACCTGTAGATTTTTTCGACTAAGTTTTTGGCGCTGTTGTCGGGGAACTAGTTTATATTTTCTACCATTAATTCTAGTTATTATTATTTATTTATTTATTACCTTAAGTTTTCTTCCATCAATTAATTTTAAACCCTTTATCTTTGTTTGATTTCAGGAGTTGTATGTACTTAAGGCATTCAAGAAATTTGAATAATGACTAGCTTATTGAGTTAAATCCTGAAGTTGAACGGACTTATCGAAGGAACAATGTAACATCCCATTACCATAAGGAAAATACCCGAATATCCAAAGGGCATTCAATTATACCTTATGATAATGGTATGTAATAGCAAAGCAAATCCAACTTACACATGGCATCATCTAAAGTACTCAAAGGTCACTAAACTTTTGAACCATTGATTGTATTCATTCACAATTCTTGCTCTGTTTTCATCATACAATTATTTACAAAACCTCTTATAGATTCAAACAAGGCTACAAAAATAAATGCTACGACACTTTTAGTGTCAGCTGACAGACTTCTGAGCCATGAAAAAATCCAAAAGGGGCTTTTAGTTCTATCTAAAGCACTAGGTATCCTGTCTCATACTTGAAAAGCCACGTCACAATTTTTAATGAGTTTTATGAACTCAATGAGTGAACCATCATTGATGATTTCATCGGATCACAACATACAGTTCAATATAGTAGACAACTCATATCACTTTATCACTCAATTCAACTTTGCAAATTATTCACAGAAATTTAGTCTTATAATGCTATATGCATGAGGCTCATATTCGTTCTTATTGTTGTGACCGAGTGCCTATCACTTACTTATACAAATACTGGCTCATAAGGCGCAGTTAGAACAGAATCATGGAGCATAGCTCTACGTGCAGAATCAAAAATTACGGAGCAGAACTCTACGTGGAAGCGCTTCATACTGGCAACTCAAGTCACAATGCCTTTATCTAAACATGCATTTTATGAAATGCATCAAATACATACATGTCATATATAACAGTCACATATGATGCACAGTCAGAAATCTCATAATCATCGGATCTAAATCTGGCATTCAACTTTCGTTGAGAATTCACATATCATAATAGACAAATAGAATCTCATAGTCTTTGGACCTAAGTCTGGCATTTATGAACAAGTCACAATCAATTGATAATTGAAAGTTATATAAAGTCAATCAATCCTAGGAAATTCATCTAGGTTGACTCACAGTACGTTTTAAGATGCTATTGCCTGGATGGTCCGGCAATGTCTGGCTGGCGTCCGATGTGCTCCTCTATATCATACATAACACATTTACACATATCACATATTTGCACAAATATACAAATATTCCTTAATGCATATGTACTTATATAATAGGCACAATGCATGTTCAATGACAATTTCGGGGTACTTTATCGAGATCCGTAAGAACAAATCATTCAGATATTATAGCCCTCGTTACTACCCTGAATATTAATAATTTGGACCGATATAAAACAATGAGAGACCAAATTTCATAGGCCTATATCTCTAGTTTACTCCAATTTGAATATCATCTCATTTAGAATGCTACAGATCAAGATATCATAAAAAATACAGGAATATGTTCAGTAAAATATCCATTTCATGCTTTTCCAACCGATACCCTTAATTTTATTAGATCAATCTTTTTTTAGTCAAAACCAAAAGCTATGATTTAAATGAAGGGAGACATAGAAATGCGTTATGAATCTAATGCTTCAAAAATTAGGTCATTTGGAGGTCGGACGACAAAGTTATGGTTTAAAGAATCAATCAAGGTTCTGTCCACATAAGACGAAGCAATAAGCAAACAAAGCAAAAAAGCAGACGAAGCAATAAACAGATGAAACCAAGAAGTAGGCAAAGCAAGAATTAGATGAATGGAAAAGCAGGCAAATGGAATAAATAGATGAAGCAAGAAGCAGACGAATAACAAAGCAGATAAATGGAATAAACAGACGAAGCGAGAAGCAGACGAATGGAATAAATAGACAAAGCAAGAAGCAGACGAATGACAAAGCAGATGAATGGAATAAGCAGACGAAGCAAAAAACAGACAAATGACAAAGTAGACAAATGGAATAAACAGCCGAAGCAAGAAGCAGATGAACGACAAAGTAGACGAATGGGATAAGCAGATGAAGTAAGAAGCAGACGAATGGGATGGTCAACTTAAGACGAAGCAAAAGTCAACCTAAGGCGATACAGATGGTCAACTTAAGACGAAGCAAAAGTCAACCTAAGACGATACAGATGGTCAACTTAAGATGAAGCAAAAGTCAACCTAAGACGATACAGATGGTCAACTTAAGACAAAGTAGAAGTCAACCTAAGACAATATAGATTGTCAACTTAAGACGAAGCAAAAGCCAACCTAAGATGATACATATGGTTAACCTAAGAAGAAGAAGAAGTCAACCTAAGACAATACATCTTTACAGATGATATGTCTTCACAGATGATATGATGTCACCACAGACGATATGACGTCATCACAGACTATACGTCTTTACAGATAATACATCTTTACAGACGATAAGTTCTATGCTCCTAGACTCAAAAACCTTTTTCTTGAACATCTCTAAGTTTTCATCAACTCACGTATAAACACCTATATATTCATACTTGCACAATGAAGAAATAAAGCCTATCACCTTTCCATATCTAACTCTTTACACTAATCCTATACATCATTTCGTTGCTACTTCAACTCCAAGAACCATTTCCACAACATTTGATCAGTAACAATCCATCAAAAACCAAATAACACCATATCCACAATTTTCATCCCCTTAACACAGTGTTCAAGAATATAAATATACATAAATGCCATGATCATTCACTGACAATAAATTCATCAACTTTATTTCAAAAAGTCCACAACTCTAACAATTATACTCACTACCTACTTGTTGAAGACTTCAAAAGCTTCAACTATCTTCAAGCCCTAACTCCATACAAAATTACGTAAACCATTATGAACACTAACTAACTTCTGATTTTTCTCTTGAGGCAGAAGAAACACTTAGCAGTGGAGGAAGTGGTGAGGGATATGAAAAGGTAAAGTTAGCTCTCAGAAGGAGTTTGATGGAAAACTCTGTGTATGGGAAGAAATTCAGAAAAGATGATAACAAGGAAAGAAGTTAGGAAAAGAACAAAACTTTTTTTATCTCTCGGATAACTCAAACTTACTTCTAACAAATAATAAAGGCAACTTTACACTTGTCACTTTTCCTAAGGTCTAAATCTAACTAAGTTTCTTTTAAACTAACTCCATTAATTTGATCCTTGCAATCCAACTATCTCCAAATTTTCTTTTTCTTTTTTTCTCCTATTTTCCATAATACTCTATAAATTTCAAAATAAATCCTAATTTTACTGAAATTTACAAATATATACTTCCACTAATCAATAAAGTTTCCAATATAGTTAAATTTCAAATTCATAATTTTCCCAAAAATCACAACTTTGTTCAATTATACCCAGAAAATGTCAATGAATGCATATACAGTCATATGAATGTGCAAAATGTACATGTCCCAATTAACTCATGCATAATGTGCATTTTCTTAATTTCTCATAAGTTTCCCAAAAATCACAATTCTAGCCCTAACATGGGTAACAGGATGTTACATATCACCTTATCAATCACTCAATTGTAACAATAAATTTCCAATTCACTAATTATAATCCATCGAAACAAAATTTAAGACATAATAAATGAATAATTACATCATAATCATTTAAGATCTTTTATACCCTAGGATATGTCAAATAAGTGCATTTACTATTTTTACAATGTCTCTAAATCATGGTTCATGTGTGTATGCAAATGTAATACACTTCATGTATTCTCATAGAATATGACTTATGTAGCTAGCCTAATCCCTGCGTCTAGAAATGGGCTATTACACATATGGCTTGAATCTTAGCATGACAACTGTCATGACAAATGGCCACTCCTTCACCACACACCTACATCCACAATTTCCACACATGAAAGACCATCTTTCATTTGTTTTTGGTCACATGCTCTCTTCTTCTTCTTCTCACCATCGACACCTATACATAACCCTTCCAGCCTTGAGATTTTGCTAAAATTTTGTACTTTTTCACTCCAAAATCTTATTGTCTTCATTTTGTGGTTAAAACCCTTTTATGTTTTTATCTTCTTCTTGGAGTATGTTTTATCTTTGCGTGTTTGGTGGGTTAAATTAGCTTGATGCTTAAGGAGATTTTGAGTTGAACAAGTGATTTATTAATCTATTGTGATATTTGTTATCATAACATTCATGATGATTGAATTAGGATGTATTGCAAATAGTATTAATGAAGAACTTATGCTAGAATTTGATGGATGAATTGAGGGTTTTTGTTTTGCTTTTGATACTTAAAAATAGTGGATTGTATGGGTGGTTTAGGTGGTGATTTGAATTGTAAATGAGAGTGAGGTTATATTAAAGAGGGATGTTATTGAAGTGTTCTTGAATTTGACAAAGTTAGTTTTATATGTATAATGATATGTGGTGAATAACCAAATAAGTAAGGTTTTGATGAGATTTATATAGCTAATATGGTAGTTGAATTTGTTTGAATTGAAGTTGCATATGAAGGTATGAATTATGTAAAGTGGGAAGTGTTTGATATGTCTTTAGGGTTGATGAATTCTTGGAAAAGTGAGGGAAGAATGTAGGGCATTATCGTGGCCCTCAAGTGCACGATAATGCACGATAATGGCCTGGTCATTTTAGGTTCTATCACAATCATGGCCTTCAGTGCACGATCGTGACCTAGATGTTTACTTCTATCATGATCATGGATAACTCCCCCATGACTGTGGGTAGTGCCTTGGAATGATGAGCTTAGTTTTGTGCAATTATTGAAACAAATGATGATAAGTCACTCTAATTTGGTTTCTTTGGAGTCGATTAGGGCTAAGATGAACCTAAATGGGTAAATGTATATTGAAGAACATAAAGGTAGTGTGAATGGGAATTTGAATAAATGTATGATGGATGGATAAGGAATGGATTATGATCTTTACATAAAGCTACGTACCCGAAAATTCAATTGAGCATGCATGGAACATGACACATATACACACCATGATTATATATTCATTTAATTGAATGACTTAATGATGTGTGTACCATATGTGTATTGCATGACTATAAATGCTCAAGTTGATCGTCAGCACTCAGACATTGATGGATCGTCAAGGCAATAGCTTATTGGAGCGTAGTGTGAGTTGACCTAGATATGCAATCTCAATTATATATGTATTTCTATTTGAATTATGAGAGCCAACCTAGTTGTTCTCTCATTCTAATTGATTTGTTTTGTTTAAATTTCAGTTATTGAATCGTGGTTATGTGATTGTGATAATTCTAGACATTGATAGTCTGAGGAGTTTGATATTCGGAAATGTATTGGAAGTACTCTCTAATTGTATGTGAATATGGAATATGTGATTAATTGAATGTTGAATTCCAAATTTGGATCCGAAGATCTTCATAATTAATATGATTACATTGAGCGAAAGGCTTTGAAAGCATGAAATGTGAATTGTTGCATCTCATACATCAAAATGCATGATCAGATAAAGGCGTTATGACTGAAGTAGCCAAAGTGTGAAAGAAAACTTTAAGCTTAGAAATGTGATAAAGAGCCTCAGGCTCAGATACAATGAGCCCGGTATTCGTAACGGATACGAGACAGAAATGAGCTCGATATCCGCAACAGATATGAGATAGTATATGCACTCGTCACAACAAAATAAAAATAAAGTGGAGTCATATGTGCATTTGCATATGCATCCTTATATGCAATAAATAATTGTTCTAACGTGCCTTATTAAACTGAGGTAAAATATTGAATTATTTGAATCGAAGTAAAATATGATGTGATTAAATTGCTTATTTGTATGGTGTACTTAGTAAATTGAACCATATGTTGTTATATTCTAACATGAGTGAGCACATTAATGATAGTTCATTCACTGAGTTCGTAAACTTATCAAAATTGCAACGTTACTTCTTTTCAGGTTTAAGGGAGTTCTAGCTCCTAAGGTGATAAAGTAAAGATATATTACTTGCGTTTTGAGGAAAATATGGTTCAAAGGTCTAGTCAGCTGATACTGAGGAGTCTAGTTAGGACATTTGATCTAGTGCCCCATTTCATGTTGGACTTTTTGTATAAGATTGTAAACTTGCACATGTTATGTAATGTATATATACATGAGTTACGAATTATGATGACACAATGAATGGTTTTTGTTTATGAATGCAATGGGCAAGATTGACCATTTTAAATTTGTGTTGAATGTGATGCCTTAAAATAAGTATGTGATTGCTCTAATGTTCCATTCCCATAGGGTATGCGCATAGATATACTCTAGTAGGGTATGCGCTCGGATATAACCATGTTTCGCACCATATAATATACCCTAGATGATCTAAAAAGGATAGAAGATCACACACAACTATAGAATAACTCAATTCAATATATATTCATAAGATAATAGATATTTTTTTAGTTCATTAAATAAACCAATTACAATCAAATAAACCTTAAATAGATAATAAGGAATGAAATTTCAAACAACTAAAACATCTTAATTATATTTGTATTAGTAAATCATCAATGCATATACAACTATGAATTTTTTTTACATATCTCAAGTCCTCAATTTCATTTTATAAGGAATCGAAAGTGTATTGAAATTGTTATATATAGTAACAAAAAGTCCTTACCTTCGATTTTATAATAATTACCATTAACAATTATAAATATTCATACAGGAACACATTCATTTTCCAATATTACAAACTACGTTCATACCAAGAATCTTAGTTAATAAAGGTAGGTATAAATCAATAATGAAATGTATTATAAACATTCTTTAAAATATTAAAGTAGTACATAGCCAATTATAATCCTTCAACTTATAACATCAAATCAAATAAAAGGTTGTGATACCTAAAATATACTCCTATTTACATTAGTGTATTAACAGTTAGTTTAAGGAGTGTGAAATGCTTTCAATAATTTCTCATATCCCCTATTTTTAACCAATGCAAATATTCCTAATTTGTCATAGATACCAAACATAATTTTATAATATAAATACCATAAAAATTCTTAACTGAGGTAAATTATACCATAAATATGATGCAACTGAACCTTATATAAAGTAGTTTATACTTATTTATAACTCATGCCATTGACAGATACAAAACACCATATAAGATTTAGGCGCACTCATAAGTATGTTAAAGACCATGTTTGTTACTCTTTGTATTTTCAACAATCACGTGGACTTTGAGGATGATAGTTAGATTTAAAGGTTCAAAATATTTAATATGTTGACTATACAAGAGAAAGAAATCTATGTTGATCATATTAATTCTCTAATGTGTTAAATCCAATTCAGAATCCACTGTTGCACATATACTATTGTATTTACAAAGATAGGGATCTCAGAACCTTATGTTAAACAAAAGTAATACATTCAAACACTAACATATAGAAATGATATGGAACCTTTCATATGCTTGACTTAGTCTTAAGCGGTGAGACAGTTTAGAGACACAAATACAAAATATGATTGTTAAATGATTTGGTGGGTATTGAATATCAGGTTATGTCATGGTAATTCTGTTGTTTAGAAGTAGGTGATGGGAAAAATTCTAATTAAAATAAGAAAGACAAATATGTTAATTAACCTAAAAATTATTTTATTGGTATGGAAAAGAAAACATTTGTTTGTTCCCTTGTGTTGAAACACTCGTCATTGTGTTAAAGCTTTATTAAAGCTTGAAATTAAACATCCAATTTCAATTTACAACACAAGTTTGCAAGACTTTTTAAAGTTCTTTCCAATGTCCTTTATAATCAACTATTATTTTGATGATGTTTACTAAGCAAGCACAAAACTGCGGTATCAAGTAATAATTTTGATACTTTTATGGTATAATGCAACTAATTTACATAGTTGCATAAGTACAAAATTTTGTTTGCCCCATTTATCAATGTAAACCATCAGGGGGCAATTTATTTTTCTCAATTATGTACTATAAGGAAGTGAGACCATTGATAATTTTTGTTGGTTGTTCCATATTTGGTTGAGGTGTATGGTACTATAATGACAGATGATTACCAAAATCATAGTTAACACTATTAAGGGGGTATTTCCTACTATTATGCATAGACTATGTTTGTAGCATGTACTTGAAAAATACCTAAGAAATATGGTGCCAATAACATTTATAAGAAGTAAATGTTTTTTTAATGATATAACTAAGTGATTGATGATATATATAATTAGGATTTTAATGTTGCTAGTTAAGTGCAATGACAACGGTTGAAGAGTAAAATTTCAGAAGCTTGTTTAAATGCTAACAAAGAGAGGGTTAGAAATATGAACTACCCTTTTCTTCTTCGATGGATATAACATGTAAGCAAATTGTGTCTTTATTTGTAAGATGATAAATTATGTCATGTGTATTATATTACATTTTTTTGGGTGTACAATAATACAAGGTGGTATTCTTGTGTCTATTTTTACCAACTGACACAAACATATTTTGTTATTGTACAAAAATATAGTTCTAATTGGCACTCCAAAAATACATTAACAAGAGACTTCGTATGAAAATTGAACTACTGAATTCACAAGTAATTTGGTGTTGACCAAATAAGTAACACAATAATTTTTTATCTTTCTCCTCAACGATGTGCAATTCATGCTGAAATGTTTTGGCATCACTATATGATCGTAGGTCTTTGGTTTTGACATAGTTTGTCAATCAGGAGGTCACTTAAAAATAATAAAAGACTTGCCTTGACTGAAGATAGTGTGTCCATTAAGAGACAAAATGTTGAAGTTATCATTGATAGTGATGACAGGAATAGTGCATCACCAGATGGGGATGACCAATAAAGGCCCATAAAGAAGGAAGTTCTAAATGATTAACCATTTAGGGTTATGCAAGCATATAGGAATAATGATATTTTGTGTTGTAAAAATACTACATTTTGTGCTTGAAATATTATGATAGGCCATATCTTTAGACACTAAATTTAATGCGTTCAGATAAACAACATTTAAAATAAATAAATTTCAAAATAAGAAAATCACATATAATGTAGAAACTATTGAGGTGTGGTATTGAATTTATAGATATTTTTGTTTTTGGGGCATGATATTTTTTATACTTAATGGTAACATTGTCACATTAAATTCAATATGTCATCACTAATGTGATATTGTTTGTTAAAGTCGTAAGAGTTGTCAATTATCGACTAATGAATGATACTATTTATATTGAGACGTGGTATTGTTATTTTTAGAGTTCGTCATTTCAATTTAATAATTTTTAAGAGTTAAAATATTTTACTAGTGCATCCTAACTTACTGCTTGTTTGGTTGACTTTTGAATAATAAATCACTTTTTTCACCCCATTTTTAAAAAAAAAATAAGTGTTTACCTGTAAAATAAAAAAGTTTTTTTTAATATATATAACTTTTTTGACACTTAAAATATAATTTTAAAAAAACTCAAATTTGAAATTTCTCAAAAATACACTTTTTTAGGTAAAATTTTTCGATCAATTAATGAACCTATTTTTTAATCCCTTTTATCCTTTTGTTTTACACATAATTTTCACACTTACAAATTCATCTTCACAATTATTTTG
>JAOQMP010000006.1:32665560-32698184 GCA_027563575.1 Erythroxylum pedicellare
TGTGCTTTGCATATTGTTTAATATATTTTAAATAATTTTTATATGCATAAATAATTTTTATTATAAAATAAAATATAATTAAAATTAATAAAAGTATTTTTTATTTTTATGTTACCAAATAGTTTACTATATGAGGCTCTTTTTAAAAAAAAAATTTAATTGACAGTCAAACAATCAACTAACTTCTTAGAAAAGTTCTTCTAAACAAAATTTTACTGACAAAAATTTTACTGATATAAGTTCATCCAAATAGTCACTAAATAAAGTTAATACTGCAATATAATTGCTTTTTTAAAAAAATTGGGTTTTGTGGCTATTAAATAATCACCTTATTCATCTCCAGTCTACGACAAAAGTGAACAACTCAGGTCGCGCCTTCGAGCTCCCAATGCCAGATTGCTTCCTAACAAAATTTTGCATGATACTAATACAACATTCACTGGAGATTGAAATTATTCTTTTGAGTAAGCTAATGATGAAAAGAACCAATATGAAAACAAATGAGAAACTTAGGTTAGTAATCTCGTCTTCTGCTGCTGGTAAGGTCGTTCACAAAATTGTCCTCTTCATTTTCACACTGTTCCAACAATTCATTATAAGCAGAATTATAGGCAGCTGCCAAGCGCAGATATTTTGCGGCTTCCGCTTTGCGACCCTCGTTATATAAAGCACTGCAGAGTTGCATTATTCATTCAAAATCATCTGAAATGTTGAAGTTTTAAAATGCTCAAAACTATCAATTTTCTATGCATTCATTACATACCTTGCAAGCAATACCAATCCATCAAAATAATGGACCTTACTCTTTGAGTCCTCTGGTTCTGTCAAACTTGCAACTCTTTCCAGATGTACAATTCCTTCTGCATTCTTCCCCTGCCATACAAAAAGGAATGCCATTTATGTGGATTAATCATTCAAAAGCCATTAGAAATCCTCAAGCTAGATTGTACAAGGAGAGCAGATAGTCCAAATCTTTTTGTTGACTGTCATGTCAAAATATTGACACCCTATATCTTATTATAATTTCACAGGGTAATCCAAGTTTAATTTAACATTACCTGCCTTATGCAGGCAACACCAGCCCATTGAGATGCCAGCATTAAAAGATCAATATACTCAGCATCTGACTGATTTCCAGTAAGAAAGAGCTGATGCATCAGAAAGCTTCTGATTAATGGTAAGTTCAATAGTTGCACTATCATAAAAGTACCAGAAAGAAGTTACAGCTCAACTTTAAACTCGCAGATCAAAGTATGCAGTACTGTAAGAAAGTCATTTAAAAGAACTAACGATTTAATAGTAAATGCTAGTAGGCGCTGGCCAGGCATGAAAGAGTTACCACTCAGTGTCCATAATGATTGTGCATAGAAAGCTGAACCATGATACAAACGGGGAAATGCCAGAGGAAGGAGGTTTGTGGAGGTGGGAGAACTTGAGGAGGAGAAAGGTTATTCAATAGTGGGGATGAAACTTATGAAAAGAGGGTAAGCAACCCCCTTCATGTGCAATTCAGGTCCAATAGAATTTCAGTAGTTTTGGGAGAAAAAATACATAAAAGAGATATTGAATAAGGTTTAAGAAATAGATCATCCAAACCTTGGATATAGCAGACTCCAAATATTCAGCAGCCTCTGCAAGTTTTCCTTGTTGCAGTAAAGTCTGGCCCAAAACAGTCAGAGCTCTCACATAGTTGGGGTCCTTCTCCAGAGCTAATCTGTACCAAAGATGATATGCAATGTGATATCCATATAAAATTAGTCATCAAACAGCAGAGAAGGAAAAAAGGCAAAAGCAGTTACTGTAGCAAAGGAATTGCCCTAGATTGTTGATCCTTAGACAAAAGTTGGACTGAAAGCTGTCAGCAGTACCAGCAAAAATAAATAAATGAGAAAATGTTCTATTCTCTACAGAATTCACTGTGTTCTATATGTATTGGCGGTCACTCACAATAAGTAACTCTTTAGGGGATAAATTTTCAACAGAAACTTTTCGCATCTTCGTAGATGAATCCAAGAATGTTGTCCTTGGCGCATCAATTTCTTCAGGATTTGCAGCAGCTGCTTCTGCTGCTGCACTAGGAGAACCTTTGTCTGGTAACCCTAATGTTCCACGAAAACCAGGATGATTGAACAATAATATCTGCACAGTTGACTTTGTAAAGTAAGAAAGTAGAAATATGCCATCAGGATATTTATCATGAAGTAATCTAAAGTCACCAGCCAACACATTCCTCATTGTAAGATGGAAGACAAATGGTACATATCCTAGTCATTGACAAACATGTCAGCAAAAGCTAAGGTGTCATGGTTAAGGTTAGCATGGTTCAAGCGTTATCTTTAGAGGACACAGGCTTGCAATAGAAAGATTTCAGAGAGTAACCATATTAGACATCATCCTGAGTTCTCATGTACATTCACCATGTTGTAATTAAATGTCATCAATTAAATATGATCTACATGCTAACGGGCATTCACCATGTTGTAATTAAATGTCATCAATTAAATATGATCTACATGCTAATGGGTAAAATGAAAATGATAGCTCGCTGTACAATCAAGACACCAAAATGTGACACATTAGAGCAGCTGAAGTATGTTAGAAAAGCACTTTGGCATCAATACTATGTCCCAAATAAGATATCAAGAATGTCCCCATCATCCAAAGGATAGATTTCCTAGCAAATTTACTTTTCAACTCAGAGGAGTTCCTGTCCTTTGACCATCAAAACACATTTAAAAGTACTTTTCATACAATTAAATAACATCTAGAAGACATAAACCAACTTTTTGCTGCAAACACGAAGTGCATAACTAACCTGTAGAACACTTAGTGAACTATTGGTCACCCAGTAGAGCAGACTTCCCTACACAATAAAGCAGAGTGAAAATTGTTATTCTGAAAATACAAAAGATTGAGAAGAAATTGAATTATATAGGATTGAAGGCACAAGCAGACAAACAAAAACAATAAGTAGATATCTTAAATAATAACAATTTTACTAAATTGCGTCTCAGCTGCATCTGTTTACTGATGAATTTGATGAAGAATTAATGCCTTATCATATGAGAACAAGGCATTAGAGTTGCAATAATATATAATTAAGCATGTGGAAAAGAACAGGTAGGACCAACAGAGTGAAGTAAGATAGACAAACGCAGGACAAACAAAGTGATGGGTGATAAACTCCAAGGTGGTAATCATACTTACTGTAACAACAAGAGGACTAGATTGTTGAAGGGAAAAGAAAAGAAATACGAAATGATAAGGAAAAGAAGAAGAAGAAGAATTAGCTTTCCAACAAGAAATTAGGACTAAGGGCCCTTCAACAGATAGCCCTAATTCAATAGAATAAAACAAATGGCATTGTATTCTCAACATAATCCTTTTCATACCATAAGTTCTCCACTGTGTTTTGGAGAGGTCTGTATGAAGTGTATATCTAATATGCTTAGGATATCATGACATCAATAGAAAATATGCATCGAGGATAGCTCCATATACAGCAAGATTGACAACAGCGGATACTGCTTCGGCAACCATTTTAATTACAATGGGTCCTAAACTCATGATAGGGAGCACTTAGTTACAACATTTTAAAACTTTTGGAAGCTATACGAGTAGCTAAGCTAGTCCATCAACTGAAGTTGTATGAACTCTCATTTGGACTTTATGGAAGTCGTTTGAGATCTTTTATATAGTCTGGACAATGATATCCTTACTAAAAGTCTCCATTACTATATAGGTCCTTACTTGACTATATTCCTCTTTTCTTATTCTATATACTTCTTTAAATTTAATCCAATAAAGTATATACCAAGAGAGATGAGGGAAATTATTTACACCATGTACAAAGGAATCGATCAAATTATAAATTCAAGAAGCAATTACCAAAGAAATCAAGA
This sequence comes from Erythroxylum pedicellare, assembly GCA_027563575.1. Classification (NCBI taxonomy): domain Eukaryota; kingdom Viridiplantae; phylum Streptophyta; class Magnoliopsida; order Malpighiales; family Erythroxylaceae; genus Erythroxylum; species Erythroxylum pedicellare. The sequence goes on from JAOQMP010000006.1 coordinate 32,669,463, forward strand.
AGCACAAAATCACAAAAAAATAAGCATGTTATTTTTACCATAACTTCTAATAGCGGCATTCAAGAACTTAAACTAAAGGTCAATCTATTGCCTATAAAATAGAGGCAAGTTCCAGAAAAGAAAAGATTGTTACCTATCTATTAAAAATATACTTTTAAAAATAACTTTTATTAAAAGGATAAGGTGATGAAAATTTATATGAAGTTTCTAAAAAATGTTTAACATATCTATTTCCAAAATGGATAGCATTACAAGTGGATGGGAGAATTTACCCACTTTCATCAACCATAATTCTTCTATCAGTAAAACACTGTTTGAGAGGATGGAAGTTGTGGTAATTTTATCCAGCCCCATCAATTTCCCCTCACTCTTCCAAACAAGTCAGTTCGACAACGCTCATCAGTTGCCATAAACACCAGGTAAATAGAAAGCTATTTCCTTAGGAACATCTGATCGATATGCAAAAGGGAGGACTTTAATAGGTTTTGAGGAAAAGACTAACATGATTTTTTTCCTAAATAGGTGTAAAGATGTGATATAGTTTTGGGCTGTCAGGAAATTTCTGCATAAAATTGTTTGATTTGCAAGCTTCATCAAGTTAGGTAAGGTGAGCTTGATTGAGAATGTAACTCTATAATAATTGATACATAGATGATAATGGAAAGAAGGTAAACTAAGTTTCAAAGAAATTGATGTGGACACAACTAAGACTAAGTTGAATAAAGTATTACATAAACACTGTAAGTTGATATTAGCAAATACTGGTAAGACCAATAAAAGCAAACTAGTCAAGACGATATTCTTAAATCGTAAAGGAAGAGGAAATTGAATGTTGTTACCTGTGGAAGGTAAAACCCTATGGCAAATATTGGCAGCGTAAGAAAATCCAAGTAATACTTGTAGTACTACAACAACAGACATTCATCATGAGTGAAACATAATGCAATAAGAATTACAATTCCAGAACACAACATCCATGGTTAAGATTCTGATATACTCACCTTTGCTAATAAGCCGAAAATGCTATCTGATTTTGTAAAGGAAGTTTTTCTAAAAGAAAGCTGACAAAAGAATCCGTAACAAAAAAGTCAATAAGTGAAATGGATGAATAGCATTGTCATTTAATTTCATGAAAACCTCACCAAATCATGCTGTTACGAGACATTATCAGATATCGACATGGCAAGTTCAGAGGACAGTCCAACGTGACATCAATCAACTAAACAGCCATTAATTAAATTTGATGTAGCTATTTTATTTCCGCTGTTATTGTGAATTCGTCAAATTCAGTTTATTTTCAAGTTAGTAGTGGGGTCTTGGATGCATGTGTCTGTCCTGACTTCTAGGAGTTGGTTATTTCCCTAAGGCTATTTGAAGCCATCATTGTACAGACGTTAGGGGTTTTTTTTACAGAAGAAAAATATCAACTTGAGTTTCACTCAAAATAGGTCCTCCGATTCCCTTCTGAGCTGGTACAAAATTGGTAAACATAAGAAACACACAACTGATCCTCAACTTAAACCCATAACTAGATCCTACGATAACAAATTGGTATCAAAGCCCAGGGTTATGGGGGAGTCGGTTCAGAAACAATTAGATCAACTTCTTCAGTTGTTGCAAGATGAAAGGGAGGCAAATAAAGCATGAGATGCTAGGATTAAGGAACTTTTGAAGGAAATAGCAGCATCAAAATTGGAAGGTTCAGGGATGTGCGAGCACAACCATCGCGAAAGAGCACAGGAAGGAGGAGAAACATCACAGACCACGAGACAGGACGAAGGTCAACCAAAAGCTACCAAATTGAATTTTCCCAAATACAACGGGTGTGAGTATTTTTTCAGGCACCAAGGCACATATGAAAATGAGAAATTGGAGATTACCTCTTTCCATATGGAGGGTGACGCACAAATGTGGTACATGCAATTGGAAGAGGATATTCCAAATCTGTCGTGGGAGGAATTTAAACGACAGTGCAATTTGAGGTTTGGGCCTCCTATTTATAGTCGAAAATTAGGCGAATTATCCAAACTCAAACAAACTGGTACAGTAGCTGAATTTTATAGGGATTTCAAACAGTTAGTGTCACGAGTAGGTCCACTAACTCAAGATCAAAAGGTCAAAATTTTCATTAGCGGTTTGAAGAACTCCATCCCTGTCGACGTCGAACTTAAATGTCCTCAGGAGTTATTGTCTGCTATGAACCTTGCACGGTTATATGAACGTCGGAGTCAAGTCCCTAAAATTTTTGAGACTCGGCGACTGAAATTACCGGATACGTCCACGACACCCATTGCAAAGAGTCGCAGCATTAAACAGTTATCACCGGCAGAAATGGAAGAACAAAGGAAAAAAGGGCTTTGTTTCAATTGCGATGAATTGTTTGTTCGGGGCCATCAATGCAAACGTCTTTCCTGGATTGAAATTTCGGAGGAGGAAGATGATGAAGAACTACTCCAGGAAGGAAGTAGTCACGAAGAGCAGCCCAGAATTTCAATTAATGCCATCACAGGAGTGAAGGGCCTGCAAACCATGAAAATTGAAGGGAAGGTGAATGGGAAAACAATAATAGCGTTGGTAGATTTTGGGAGTACACATACATTCATTGATTCATCGTTGTTGAAAAGGTGTGGTTTGAATGTGGAGCCTACAAGGGGCGTGACGGCAAAAGTGGCAGGAGGTCAAATGATAGATTGCTTAGTGAACTGTAAGGATGTAGACCTACTTTTTGATGCAACCATGGTGAAGATGAATCCTTGGGTTATTAATCTCAGTGGAGTGGATTTGGTCCTTGGGATTACTTGGTTAAAAATGCTTAGGCCAATTTTATGGGACTTTGATCAATTGTGGATGTCTTTTAACTTAATGGGTCGACCCATTACCTTGAGAGTAATTAAAGATAGTCCACCTGATCCAATTGAAATGAGGACACTTTCCTTGTCTGCAGCAAATGACCAACAAATACAAACCCTTCTTTCATTGTTTAGGTCTTCCACGAACCAAATGGGTTGCCACCACCTTGTCGCTGTGACCACCGGATTCCTTTGGAATCGAACACAAACCCGGATGTGGTTAGACCATACCGCTACCCACATGCACAAAAAGAAGAAATTGAGAATCAATGCACTAAAATGTTACAACAGGGGATTATTAGACACAGCAATTTTCCTTACTCCTCTCCGGTGATTTTAGTACCTAAGGCCAACGGCTCATGGAGGATGTGTGTTGACTACCGCGAGCTGAATAAAAAGACGATCAAAGACAAGTTCCCAATTCCGGTGATCGATGAACTTTTGGAAGAACTTCATGGAGCGAGGTATTTCACGAAATTAGTTCTGCTTCTGGGTATCACCAAGTATTTATGTGGGAACAGGATGTAGAAAAGAAAGCTTTCCGAACTCATCATGGCCATTTCGAGTTTTTGGTGATGGCATTTGGCCTAACGAATGCGCTGTCCACTTTTCAAGCTCTCATGAACGAGGTATTTTCACCATATCTCCGTAAATTTATGCTAGTCTTCTTTGACGATATTTTGGTATACAGCCATACCAGGGCTGACCATGTGAATCATTTACAGCTTGTACTCTGTTCACTACAAGAGAACTGTTTATATCTTAAGAAGTCTTAAGTGCTCCGTTGCGCAACAACAAATTTCTTATTTGGGTCATGTAATTTTTGGAGATAGCGTCAAGGCTGATCCTTCAAAAATTTCAGCTATGTTAGAATGGCGGAAGCCGACTACAATTAAAGGCCTACGTGGGTTTTTGGGACTGACGGGTTATTACAGGAAGTTTGTGTTTAATTATGGAGTCCTAGTTGCCCCATTAACAAAAATGCTCCGGACAAATTTGTTCACTTGAACAGATGATGCTACTAAAGCTTTCAATAAACTGAAATCAGCCATGACTACTACTCCAGTCCTAGCACTACCAGTTTTCTCTAAAGAATTTATCGTAGAATGTGATGCTTGTGACTCAGGTGTTATAACAAGACTTACATCCTGTGGCTTTTTTCACTCATGGGTTGGCAGAGAGGCATCGCAGCCTTCCCGTTTATGAGAAGGAACTTATCAGCTTAGTGCAAGCAATTCGACATTAGCAATCTTATTTGTGGGGAAAGCATTTCCTGGTGAGAACCGATCACTATAGTCTTAAGTTCTTACTTGAACAACGGCTTCTCACCCCACCTCAGCAGCATTGGTTGAGCAAAATTTTGGGGTATAATTTCTCAGTGGAGTACAAAGCCGATACTACTACCATTGTGGCTGATGCATTATCACGGAGGCACGCCAACCAAATGGCGCTCTTAGCTGTTTCCATGCCTCTGACCACCATCTTTGATACAATCCGCACTGAACAGCAAAATTCGGATGACATCCAGCAACTTATCCATGGCGTCCAAGAAGAAAGTGTAGGCGGGAATTGGTCTATTAAGAACGGGTTGCTTATGTTTAAGAGTAGAGTTTTTGTGCCTTCGCATTCCCCCTCCACTGCATCTATTGTTTCCAGGGTGCATTGCCAAGGTCATGAAGGTTACCAGAAAACACTATTCCAAATTTCAAAAGATTTTCATTAGCGAGGAATGAAAAATGACGTCAAAAACATAAGGTACAAAATCTTCACCCTGTAGGTTTATTACAACCTTTACCTGTGCCGTCACAAATATGGGCAGATGTGTCATTCGATTTTATTAAGGGCCTACCCCGCTTCTGTGGAAAAGATGTTATTCTAGTTATAGTTGATCGCCTATATAAATACTACCACTTAATAGCAATTTCTCATCCTTATACAGCTATAAGTGTAACCAAAGTTTTCTTTGATAATGTGGTTAAATTGCATGGCCTACCTGAAACAATGGTTAGTGATAGAGATGTGACTTTCACAAGTACTTTTTGGACTGAGTTGTTTCGCCTCTATGGTACAAAACTGTGCTTTAGTTCAGCCTATCATCCACAAACAGATGGGCAAACCGAAGTGGTAAATAGGGTGGTGGAAGTCTATCTCCGTTATTTTACTAGCTCACTACCTACTAAATGGGCAAATTGGTTGGCTTAGGTTGAGTATATGTATAATACTAGCTACCACATTGCACTTAAAGCCACCCCTTTTGAAGTAGTTTATGGCCGGCCCCCTCCAAAGCTTTTGGGTTTACTGTCCAGGCTTGTCTAAATTGGAAGCTATCGATTATGCCTTAAAAGAGAGGGATGAGATGTTGCCAGTTCTTTGGCAGAATCTGTCACATGCCCCGTTGAAAATGAAACGTCTATATGATTCAAAACATCGAGACTTGCACTTTAATGTGGGGGACATGGTTTTGTTAAAGTTGCAGCCGTATAGACAAGTTTCATTAGCCCAACTAAAACACCAAAAGTTGTTGCCAAAATTCTATGGGCCATTCTATGTAATGGAAAAAATTGGTCCTGTGGCTTACAAATTGGCGCTACCTCCAGATTCGAGAATTCATCCCGTATTTCACGTGTATAGTTTAAAGTCTTACAATCCAGCGGAGCAAGGTTAATCCATACCAGTGCCTCCACTTGTCCCAGTAATCCCTCCACCAATTCCAGCTGCTGTTATTGCTCGCCGATTCGAGACAACAAATCTGAGATATTGGTTCATTAGGAAGGGAAATCTCCAACTGAAGCTTCTTGGGAAGCAGTGGCCGAATTTACTACACATTTTCTTGATTTTCAGCTTGAGGACAAGCCTATGCCAGAGGGACGGAGTGATGTTACGAGGCCAAAGCTCTATAAACATTATCAGAGATATCAACATGGCAAGTTCAGAGGACAGTCTAACATGACATCAATCAACTAAACGACCATTAGTTAAATTTAATGTAGCTATTTTATTTCCACTGTTATTGTGAATTCGTCAAATTCAGTTTATTTTTAAGTTAGTAGTGGGGTCTTGGATGCATGTGTCGTGTCCTGACTTCTAGGAGTTGGTTATTTCCCTAGGGCTATTTGAAGCTATCATTGTACAGACGTTAGGGATTTCTTTTACAGAAGAAAAATATCAACTTGAGTTTCACTCAAAATAGAACCTCCGGTTCCCTTTTGAGCTAGTACAAAATTGGTAAACACAAGAAACACACAACTGATCCTCAACTCAGACCCATAACTAGATCCTACAATAACACATGCAAATAAAATCAAGTTTCACAGTGTATATAAAGGCACTTTCAATTGTCAAGAATTTTTTTTAGTTCTTATTTATGTATTTCCTTCACTGGGGCAAAAAATACAAAATGGTTTTAATGTGGTATAGGCCACCCTCTTCCTGGTTGGGATAATAGAGAGACAAAATACAAAGCTTAACTATTAAATTGAGACAGAAGTATAAACCCACCTGAATGTTTAAGTAGTGCAAACCAGCAATCAATAATGGAAATATTGGACTTAAAACACCATGTGGGCATTCAGTCAAATTCTGAAACCACAGAGTGCCACCCTGTCATTCAATTACAACATAAGCTTCAACTCCCTAGAGAGAAGAATGCATCAATGAAAGTGCATAATCTAAATAGAGTCATAAGTAATGCAAATTTTTCAACATTAAAATATTGTATTCTTGTATGATATTACTTGATGAAAAACAAAAGGCAAACAAACAATACAGATAGAATGAGATTCACGCAAGCGTATACAACTAACAATATTAGTTTGCTTGTCAAAGAACTAGAGCCAATTTGATGACACATTATTTGGTTTATCAATTAATTCTTGGCATATGCAAACACTAGTGACATATGATGATAATAATGACCATAAAAGAAAATATGTAAACTAATTCCTTATTATTTGTTGACAAGTAATACAGAATGAGAATGCTTGTGCACAATACAAGATATTGGGGACCACAAAAGCCTTACTGAGTGTCCTTGAAGAATTATAGGTCTAACTAAAATATAAAGAGAGAAAAAAAGAAACTCAAGGCATGTCAAAAAATGTCTAACAGGGCATTTTTGACAAGACAAGGATAAAATAGTTCTGTCTTCCTTCTAATGCCTAAAATGAAGCAATATCCCAGCAGAGGCCACTCAGAAAATGTACATCTTTAACCTAAATGCTAATTACCTAAACTCATAAATTATAACTGTGTTTTTGGTCAATTATACAGATGTAATCATGAGATCCCACTTCTCTCTCACTCCATCTATTTAAACACCTTATATATGAAAAATAAACTTACATGAAATTTTTCTTTATCTATAAACTTAGTGACCAACATTTGATGTTATAATTCAACTGATGTGCTATTTGCTCCTTACACAAATGGATGCCAAGTACAGATTTCATAACTTTGCTATGAAAAATGAGTTTACAAAATAAATTCAATGCATGTAATTTTAATTGAATATTCAAGTTTCAGCAGTTAAGGTTTCTTACAGAATCAAACCCTGGATGTTGGTCCAGGGACATTCTTCGTATGCTGGCCATCCATAAGAGAAAACAGGGTACCTGCGCAGGTATATTTAGAGAGAAAATGACTAATTAGAAACTTACTGTCATACTTAAACAACCTAATATCATCAATCAAGATAATCATATTGACTTCTCATATGACGTTAAATCACTGATATGGTGAGAACGACTGTCCAACTAAAACAATAAAGCATAAGTTTTCACAGTAGATCATGAAAGTAGTGCTCAAAATAAAAGAAGAAAAGATTGCATCACCTGAACAGAGACATATGCAAAAAGCCATAAAAACGAGGGACAGCCAATTGCCCGTCTTTCCTTCCGAAAAAGTAAAAGTTGATCAATCAAGCTCCTTCCTGATAGCGGTGCTCGGAATGGAGTAGGCACTATGAGAAATGCATATCGTGAAGTAGAAAATTACTTTTGCTTAAATATCTTTTAGTTAAAGAAAAAGCACCGATAGCCATTGTTGAAATTAAAAGAAAAACTCACATTTTGGAAATAATTCAGAGACCCTCTTCAGCTTCCTGAGTTGCAAAACAAGTAAAGGCAACAACGACACTCTCATGGCCAGTGTCGAGGAAGCAATAACTATCCACCTGAATATCAACCCATTTGACAATTCCGAATCGTAAAAAACAGAATAGAGCATAAACCGTGATAATATGAGAAGAAAAAATGGAATCGTTAACACAAAAAATCAAGTACCACTTCCTACTCACCAAGGAAAGCCAGAAAATTCATGATAACCATCAAGCTACGACATGACAGCGTGAATTGGGAGGATTAAATCTTCACCGCCACCAACACCAATGCCAGTAACAACTCCCAAACTATCATCAACTGTATCAGGTCCAACATGGGCAGCCTCTATCTCATTGGATGACAAAGCAGACGAGTCATACAGCATCTCATCGGAGTCATCGTGGTCTGAAGTTGTCGACAAGGATCGAGAAAGCGAAAGAGGGAAGGGTTTGGAGATGGAGTAAGTTGTGGTGTTGGGAAAGTAGGATGAGAGTATCCGAGGGAGTGAAGGGAAGGAAGGTTTAGGGCCGTTATTGGTTTTGTAGAGAGCGGAGAGATGGACAAAAGAGAGGGTGGATATAGAGTGGAGAGAACGTCGATGACGGATAGCTGACAATAGAAGAGTGTGCTTTACGAACATGACCACGCTCAGTACAGCTATAAAGCTCTTGGTTATGTAAAAGCGGAGGCAGAGAGGTAGAGGGAAGCAACTTTGGCTGTCGTCTGAACGAGTTGGGATTTCCTTTGCGTAGGAGATGAATCGAGAAGAAGGCGATGAGAAGAGAACTAGAGGTGGGCCGAGTGATTCAATTTCGGACTTGAGCCCATTTTTCCATCAATAAAAGTTATTCTGAGATTGGTTGATAATGAAAAGAAATTAGCTAAGTATAGTCCACATTAAGTCCATTCCCGAGAACCATGTGGCTAAGATGAAATGTAAACTCCTACTTTAGCTCGGCGCGTCTTCGTTTAGGGAGAAAGGCACTCGTTTTCGGCTTTGGCGGTATCGGATTTAACAAACATAATATGACATTCTCATAATTCCGATTTAGTATTGACGATAAGATTCACCTCTAAATTAGCTAAATCTTCATTAATGAGTGTTTATAAACAATCAAATAAGCAATAGAGCATTATTAATTCAATCACAATCAATGAACTAAGTTTTGATAGTACTAATCAGAAAGTATCATATTAGTAAAAAATGGTACAAAATTATGGAGTTCAGTAGGAATCTACAATACTGATTAATATCATTGATTTCGTATGATACTAGCTAGTATATTTGAAATACCAACCGATATGGTAAAATTAAAAAATTGAGGAATTGATTTGAAAACAAAAACTTCCAATGAAAGTGGTCACCACTTCCCTGACAAGCAATGATGCTATTTGGAACTCCAAAGGACAACGCTAACAAATTCCATTCCATTATTATTCAACTAAAGCATTTCTTTAACAAGCTTCACATTTCTTGACAAGTAAGTTTTGTAAAGTTTCATCTTCGTGTAATTATATATTTAAAATATATCTATTTTACACCAAATTTTGACGCACAATAACCTCTAATTACATAATTACAATATTAATCAAAAAGTTTCTAACTACAAAATTACAATCTTCATTAAAAAGTTAAAACTCAAAAGGCAAAAAACAAAATCTTACTACTTATTCTGATGGTATAAATACCATTAAATAATAGATAATTATAATACTAATCAATAAGTTAAAAACTGCAGGAGATAATATATATATATATATATATATATGTATATATATGTATACATATATATAAATATATATATATATATATATATGGGTAATCTATGCTAAATGAGTGTACCAGTTAATGTAAGTAAAAATTTTGTTAGGTTGAAATATTTTTGGGGCCTAACAAGTCTACTAAAAGAAAGAAGAAAGATAAAGGTGTCAAAATAATTCCAACAATGATATTTAGCAAATATAAATGGTTATTTAGCTGAAAGTAAACAATGGTAACCAAAAAAAAAAAAAAGTGGATGAATGTTACATTAATGACTAACACCTTTTTATAATGAATTTCTAAAAAGGATTAGTTTTAATGCAACTTTAAGCCCTAACATTTGAATCTTAATGTAATTCACCTAGTCGATTAGATTAAGTTAAAGAGATTGCATTTGTATCCATAAGTAACTGTAGTATTTTTACTAGATTTGGACTCTTTTAACAAATATTCTTTCTGCAAGGTTTATTTTTGTTAGGTGCATCCCTACTAGTCTCATTTATATTGGGTTCTTCTTCATCTCCTTTAATATATGCTTTCCATGTATGTGGAATCTACATATGTTAAGCATGTGCATTATAAACCTACATATACTGAAATTGCAGGTGTTAAGCATGCACATATTGAGGCTACATATATTGAGTTTGTTGATAATGAGCCTACATATGTTGAGTCTGCATATGCTGATACTTCATGTGTTGAGCTTGCATATGCCAAGTATGTACATATGAGCCTGCAAATGCTGAGCTTACATATGTTAAGCATACATATACTAAATTTGTATATACTAAGCGTGCATTTCTAAGCATGCATATGTTGAGCTTGCATTTGTCGAGCCTACATGTCCTCAATTTGCATGTGTTGTGCTTATATGTCCTTAGTTTGCATGTGTTAAGTTTGCATATCTTAAGCCTACACTATTAAGCAAGCATATGCTAAGCTCGCATTTGTTATATCTACTTATGGTAAGCTCACATATGTTATGCTTACATATTATGGGATTTCATATTTTAAAACTATTAACCTAAAGATTTTATTTGGGTTGACTGCTCTACTTATATAATTCAACCTATCGCTTTTGGAGATAAAGGGTTTTTTTACTTTCAAAACTCATTATAGGTGACATATTTAATGTATGTCATTGTCCCCCAGCTCTTATTTACAACTTATTGCTAGTGGAAGTTTCAAATACTAAGGCTTATAATTTGAATATACTAAACCTAAAGATTTTAAGAGTGAAGTTTTCAACCATTTTCTAACAGTCGGTCAAACATGGTAACCAAACATTTTAGACTAACTATAATTTTCAATCCTAAATTCCCTTAATAATCATTATAGATAGTTTTGTTTGAACATATAATATATTCTTATAGCATCTTGTAATACTTGCATATTTTAACAATTTATGAAATTGGTCATTTTCATATTTTAAAAAATCACAATTAGTGTGTCCATGGTGTTAAACCTAGTCTTTTATTTTCTTTATATAAAGAGGTTATAATAAGCTTCATTGAATTTGAATTAATAAACATTTCTAATAGCTCTTACCCTCATAGTTACTTTATTTGATTAAGGAGCTTAAAGACTCTCTAGAACATATATATATAGACAAGTAAAGGACTCTTCTTTTAGGAGTTAGTCTTCAAATCAAGGATTTAAAGGACCTTTTTAGACCTAAGGCTCGTGATATTAGGATTTGTTCTTCAAATAAAGGATTTAAAGGACCTTCTTAGACCTAAGGCTCATGATATTAGGATTTGTTCTTTGAACTAGGGATCTAAAGGAGCCTCCTAGACTTATGTCCTTAGGATTCGATCATCAAACCGGGATGTTAAAGGACCCTTATAGACCTAAAGCTCATTGTTTTAGAATTTGTTTTTCAATCAACGAAGCTAAAAACACCTTCTTAGAACTAAGGTTTGTGGTTTTATGGTTTTTTCTTTAAACTAAGGAGCTAAAGGACCCTCTTGGACCAAAGGCTCATAGTCTTAGGATTTGTAGAAAGTAAGATGTTTGAACCGAAAAGTAAAACTTTGTCAAAATTTTCAATGATAATTAAATAATTCAAGGTATATGCCTTTTCATTGTATATTTTCTCAAGTATATGTCACTGATAAGTACTTAATTGTTCATATTTTTAAGTTTATATTTGGTATATTTCACCTGTTTATTTGATTGTTTCATTGTTTTCGATACTTAATTCGTTCATATTAGGTTTTTAGGTTGTAATTCACTTATTTAGAGCAAATGGAACAAATTGAGACAAGTTTTTTGGTGATTTGGACTTATTTTAACAAAGTTATAAAGATGTTGGAAAAGTATATAGGCATAAACACACCCATACTGTTGCCCGTGTACTTTAATATTGTCATTTATCATGCAAAATAAGTAGTTAAAAAGTTTTAAAGAGTTACACGACCATCAAAATGCCCATGTTAGAGACCAACATACATGTGTTGATGTTTATATTTATATTATGAGCTCATGTTTGCTCTGGATTTTAGGGTTTCATAAGTTTAAAGTACATGACCACTAACACACTAATACCGATGTTCATGTACCACCTAGAAACCTAAATATCAAACTGTAAAAGGCACAATTAAAAGGGAAAGTGAAGAAGAGGCTTGAGAAATACAATTTGACGATCTAGGATGGTAGAAAGAATGAAGATTAAGTAATGAGACATATTCATAGTAGATTTTCAACGATCTAAAGTGAATTTCATGGAGATTAAAAATCAGCATGTTTCTTTTAGCTTTCTATTTTTCCTTTAGTTTTGATGTTATGTATTTTATGATTAGGAACTGTACTTTTTGGGTACTTGGATAAGATAAGCCTTAGGATGGATAGTGTAGTGACTTTAATTTAATTTAATTTAATTTATTCTTTATTTTTGTTGACATTTAGTTGTGTGTTCTTATTTATTCTTGAATTAATATTGTCGGTATGTTAATTCATGTGTGTTTTTATATAACTGATATTGATAAATCTTTTTCATGAATAGATCTAGCATAATTAAAAGGAGATGTATGAAAACCTAGAGACAGATAAATGTAAATTTTTGGATTAAGGTCAAACCTAATAGTGAAATTCATAAATTGATTAATGCAAATCTAAGTGTTTTAATTAGAAAGAAATTTTAATTAATCAACCTATAATTGGGTGTTAATAGTCTTGGGAAAGATATTAGCATAATTGAGGAATTTCTATGGTCCTATGAACTTTAAATTAAATTTATGTGTAAAGTCATAATTGTATGAGAAGTCCTAAGGAAGATTTGAATTCCAAGTACCAATATCTTTTTTTATTGTTTCTGAGTTTAATCTTCATTCAAGTTAATCAATTGTATTGAATTATTTTAGTTTATAATTTTAATTTTGAATTTGATTAATCATCATCACCATAATTTATTAGACTAGATGATAGAGAGACAACTATTAATAGTAATTATAGTCCTTATAAGATCGACTTGTACTTACCAGTGCTACCTACACCCATACTATGTGCTTATGGTAAAACATAAATCAATTCACAATACTAAGTTTTTGGTATCGTTGTCAGGGACTGTAATATTACAAAAACCTTATTTTTATTAATATAGTCATTTTAAATATTTTTCTTTTCTTTTTATATTTATTAATTTTTTTGTAGCTCTCTTTATTGATTTATGTTTGTGGCTTATTTCTAGGATTTGGGTATTCATTATTATAGCTTCCAAACACAATGAAAAGATGTAGAGGAGGCTGATATTAAAAAAGAGAAGGAAAATAAAGAGGGGGACCCAAATAAGAAGGTTATCGAGGAATTATTGCAGTATATTTAAGTACAGAAGTCTCACACTTTCCACATATCATGATGTTAGAGTTAATTAAAGAGCCATAGAGTTTTATTATTCCTCATTATATTGGTAGTTTGTTAAGAAAAAGGATATTGGTGGATTTACTTGGTTTTATTAATTTGATACATGTCCTTATTATATTGTAGCATGCAACCCATTTACAAACTAATAAACCTTTATTTGAAAAGACGGCGCAAGTAAGCTGTTGATTATAGATCTAGGTTGAGTGAAAGAATTGCTAAGAAGTCTAGTTAAAAGACTCATAAAGAAGCATTAGTTGGTAGGCAATCCAATAATTAGATGTTTTGTTTCAATTGAGTAGTTTTTAAGATTTTCATTAGTAATTTAGTTATTTTATAGTTTTAATTTTAATTTTATTACTTGAATTGAGATTTAATTGAGTTCCCTAGGCTATGAAGACAACATCACCTTGATGCATTAAAGTAGAAAAGATTTCACCGAAACTAGATGGATGTTAACTTGAAATTTTTTACTATCAGGGGAGTATCCATTATCCTCATTTGCTCCCATTATTTTTCATATTTTTCATTTTTCTTAAATGTTTTGTATATAAAGAAAATTCACAACTTAATTTTAGTAGAGGGACTTAGTAGTCAAGCTTGTCAATTTTATTACAATTAGCCTAATATTAAATAAGTGTGGACTTTTTTTAAAAGGACGTTGATTAAGATGAATCATTATGAGTTTGGTTGTGATTAGGATTTGATTTGTTTAGGCAAATAGTAATGAGTTTTGATGGTTACGTTGGTTTCAATTTAGTTCACTAATTTTGAGAATGGATACCTAATTTGCATTATGATAATTTGTGTATAATTTGTACATACATCGAGTTAAATGTGAATTCTTTTTAAACATCTTCATTACCTCATATATAATATAGAAAAAGGAGAGCATTAATAATTTTACTATGTTGGTTTTGCACTAATATAAAGGTCGAATTTAAAGAGTGATGCTAGTAGCTATTTAAGATAATGACCTAGTTGAGAAAGTGTTTACTCTCACATCCAAAAGCTAAATGGCTTTTCAAATAAGCTTTTAAATACTCTTATATTGTTTAAATTTAGTGTTTTATTAATAAGTGTTTTTGATGCATTAATTGGAATGGTGTGAATTAAGTTGAAATTTAGAGAATTGTAAAGTAAACTGGATTGGTTTATAATTTAATGCAAGCAAGTAAGTGAATAAAAATTCAATTAACTTTACAATTGAATCAATAATGATAAATCTTGATGGATTTCTTCGATGTGTTTAATGTTTTTTCAAAGTTGTTTGTTACTGGGTTGAGAGTAATGAAATTGATTTATGTGAGTTTAAGAAAATGCTCAAGTCTGGAGGATTTTGATAAGTGCTTAATTGTTCACATTATTAGATTTATATTTAGTATACTTCACTTATTTATTTGATTTTTATATTATTTTAAGTATTTAATTTGTTCATATTATGTTTTTAGGTTGTTATTCACTTAGTTGGAGCAAAAGGAATGAATCAAGACAAGTTTGGGGCAATTTGGAGCTATTCTGACTAAAGTGACTTAAAGTTATTTTGACCAAGTTATAAAGATACTGGAAAAGTACATAGGCATTAACATGTACATATTAATGCCCATGTACTTGATATGGCAATGGTTTATATCAAATAAGTGGTTTTAAAATTTTGGAGAGTTATATTGCCATCAACATCCCTGTGTTAGAGACTAACACACCTATATTAATGCTTGTGTTCACATTTTAAGCTTATGTTTGCTCTAAATTCGAGGTTTTGTGATTTTTAAAGTATGTAGCCATCAACACGCATATGTTGATGCTCATGTACCATCCAGAAACCTAATGTTTAAGCTATAAAAAGCAAGATAAAGAGAAAAATTAAAGAGGAGGCTCAAGAAACATAGTTTAACGATTTAGGACATTAGAAAGAATGAAGAACAAGCAAAGAGATATGTTTGGAGTGGATTTTCTTTAATTTAAAGTGGATTTCATGAAGATTAACAGGGATTTCATTATGTTTCTTTTACTTTTTTGTTTTCCATTTAGTTATGATGTTATGTTTGAATTAAATTTTTTAGTTACCTAGATAAGATGAACCCCGGGATGGATAGTTTAGTGACTTCAATTTAATTTAATTTATTCTTTTTTTACTGAGATTCAATTATATGTTATTTTTTTTAAAATTATTATCGATATGATAATTCATGCGTTATTTTATACAATTGATATTGAGAAAATCCTTTGTATGAATAAATCTATTATAATTAGAAGGAGTTGCAAGTAAATCTAGAGATAGGTCAACATAAATCTTCTAGATTAAAATCAAATCTTATAGTGAAATTCAACGTGTAAATTTTGAGAAAATAGAAAACAAAATTTCTACTATACGAAATATTCAAGAACTAGTACATTAAATTTTAATGAATTCGAAAGAAATTGTATTGAGAAGTAATTTGTATGGGGTTCATGATGCGTCGATTTGTTTCAAAGGTCTAGGATATGAAACTTCTCAAGATATCATCTTACCATGTTCTGTGGAAATTATTGATAATACATAACATATAGCTAGCCTAACGGAATCAATAAAATTCTAGGGATTTTAATTGGAAAGAGATTTCAATTAATCAGCCTAAGATTAGGTCTTAACATCCTTAAGAAGATATTAGCATAATTGAGGAATTACATGAGAAGTCTTAGGTGGGATTTAAGTTCTAGGTATTATTGTCTTCCTTGATTGTTTATTAGTTTAGTATTTATTCTAATAAATCAATTGTGTTGAATTGCTTTAGTTTATAATCTTAATTTTGAATTTGATTAATCATTATCAGCATAATTTGTTAGACTAGATAATATAGAGATAATTATACTAGTAATTCTAGTCCTTGTAGGATCGACTCATACTTGCCAATGATATTTACACTTACACGATACACTTGTGGAAAATTATAAATCAATTAATATCACTTGTTATAGCGAACACAAGGGATCTTTGCAACATCCATGTGTTCCAACGTATAACATTACCCTTACTACATGTTTAATTGATTCCTTTTATGGTGGATGGTCATTTTCTTCATGAACATCTTTGGGTAGAGATCTCCTAGGTAAGTCTCTCTTTACATATCACTTATTTTAGGTTTATGCCTATATTCATCATTTTTCCAAATTTGCCTTAGCTCCTTGATTAAGTAGGTTGTCAATTATATTATTGGTTGACCTAGAGCATGTTAGTCAATATTTAATATCGCAAGTGCACAACGTAACTGTAGTTAGTATAGATAAGTATGAGTCAATCCCACGAAGACTATGAATACTAGTATCTATCCTTCCCCTATTATCTAGCCTAAGATTAATTTTAAATTTTTAATGGAAAGAAGCTAAAACTAAAACAAATAAGATAAATTAGGAAAAAATAATTAACACAAGATAGTGGAATTCACTTAGAAAACTATCGTTATCAGAAATTAGTATCTAGGCTCGAATCCCTTTAAAACCTTAATAAATTAATCTTTTATCATGCAATTGTTTGTTAATTAATTGGACCATGGAGACTCCTATGGTATGCTAGTAGTTGACCTTGAGTCTACTAGCAACTAATCCTAAGGTTTCTAATTGAATTACCCAGGTTAAATCTTATAAGATTATATTACCGATTTATGAGTCCCTCTATTAGGTTTGACTCTAATTTGGAGGATTTATGTCATCCTATCTGTAAGGTTGAAATCAACTCCTTATAATTACAATATATCTATTCATATTAGGATTTCTTAATCTCTATGTTTGAAATTAGATTATAAATAAAACACGTAATCAGATTACAATAATCAATCAAACCAATTGCATTAATAAAGGAATCGAATCATATCAAAGTATATACATAAGGTTCACCTAATCTAAATACTAACTAGATGTCTAGTTTCATATGATCGACTAAGAAATCAAATATAAATCGAAAGAAAAACGAAATGAAAACAATGAGTTCATAATTCTAAATCTCCCTAATTGTCTTATATCGAATGTTCTTGCGTTTTTTAGGCTTAATCTTGTATTCAAATGGATCTTTTGATGATTTCTTCATGTTTCCTGCTTTTGTGGACCAAAATTGTCCCTTTTAGACATTCTCGATGTCTAGAAATTGCCTCCCCAAAGTCTCCTCCTTTCTTTTGCTTATGAAACGTCACTTTTATATTGAATTCTAGGTTTTTGGGATATACATTGTTGTGTGCATGTTCATGCACATGAACATATATAATTGAAAAACACCATATATCGTGAAAGTGTATAAGCGTGCAAAAATGCAAGGCTGTGCATTTCTTCCATATTGTTGTTTTCCTATTTTAGCTCCATTTTCTCCCAAATTTCTATCCTTTATGTTCGTGAAGGCAATTATACCTATAAACACACTTAAAGTGAATTAAGTACCAAATATATAATAAAAGTATAAAATATCAAGCAAAATGCTTCAAATATGGGTGGTAAAATATAGTCAAATATTCATCTATCAAGTTTGCATATTTAGCAATCTTTAGTGTCATGACCTATATCTCTATAGAAATGACAATATCAATTATTATCCCTCTTTGAGGTTTCCATAGACATTCGCTTTGATCTGCTTATTAAATCACTATCAAGGATGTACTCTATCATCCTATTCATTGATGTGTTAAATTTGGGAATTCTCACCACATTCTTTCTTTTCGAATCACTTTGGGCCTATTCTACTTAGAGTTTCTTCTTTTCAACTTCATCAACTAAATGAGTCCATCCAGCTTTCTTTTATACTCTAGTTAGTTTTAGTTAGAAAGCTTTATAAGGTTTAATTTTTGCTCTATATATTCTAGGTCTATATACTTCTAAGATTGAATTTAAATTTCTTCAAATCTGTATGACCTTTTCTTTTACATCAAGCTCTATAAAGGATGGTTTGTCCTTAATTTATTGGCAAAGCCTATAACTATAATTAATATTCCTACGTCTAAGTTAGGAATTTGAGTGGCCTCTAAGTTGAAGCATTAAAAGTAATACTTAAGGCTCTCAATTGATATTTAGATAATAGGAATCGAGTCAGTTTAATCTCTTAGCATATGCCTACTGCTTATAAAATGTGAAATAAACCTAAAAATAAATTGTTAAAATGTAGATATTAAGCAAACGTGTAAGCTTTGAAACCATGATCTTGTAGCTTCTATTAATGTGAAGGAGAAAGCTTTATATTCTATTGCATCTATTGCATTATACAAGTCTATAAGCTCCTTGTATATGTGAATATGATTAATAAGATCTTACATACCATCATTAAAGGAATAACATTTTGAACCTATTTAATATGCTAAAACATCAAGGGGTTCAAAGGGTTGTCAATTATCAACTTGGTTATTTAAGTGTCAATGGTTGAGTTCTTTTCTTGAGGCAAGCCTCTTTTTGGGGTTTGCAATTTCAGATGACCAAATTACAAGGGAGTTAATATAACACTTTTAAGGGGTAGTTGTAAGGTGTAAGCTTATTGGCTTTCTTACATTAACAGTTTAGCTAGTTATTATAGCATACTAGTTTATAGAGAGCATAACACCTATGGGATCATTAGAAAAATTACTTCTTTAAGTGTCCATCATCCTTCATCAGTCAAAAGTGCTTAGAGTAGGTAGACAATTTGTAACATCCCATTACCCATGTTGAGGCTAGAATAGTATATATATGTGAGATTATTGAGAGATTAGGAAATGCATTTCATGCTAATGCATTATATAATATGCACATACATGTGAATATTGAACTTATACATATTAAAATAATTGTACATGCATTCATTGATATATTTCAGGTATGATTGTTTATAAATGTGATTATATTGAGAATTGTGATTTTTATATATTAAAAACTAATTTGGAGAGTGTATTTAGTGATTTAGAATTTTTGGTGAATTTTAGGAAAATTTCTGAAAATTTGGGTAATTTTTGGACTAGGAAAAATGTCAAGTGACAAGACAAATGATAAATGGTAGTAGAATTTACTTTCAAATGGCAATGAAAATTTTGATAAATGACTTTGGGATTTATTGATAAGTGTCAATTAAAATTGGGAGACAATTGGAGTACAAATTGGATTTGATTGGACTAGTTAAATAAAAGAACCTAGTTTAAAGCTATAAGAATTGGACATGTAGCAAGTGACAAGTGTCACTTGAAAGACCAAGTTTATTTGTTTTACTCTTTCTTTCTTCTCTTCTACGTGACTTCTCCATTTTCTTCAAGCTTCTTCTCCTTCTTCATGAATTTTGTTGCCAACCTTCACCAACTTTTAACCTAGCTCTCTTATATTTCAATTACTACTTCCACCATGTTGTTTTCTTCATTGCCTCAAGAAAACCTAAACCTTCCAACCTCCATGGTGATGCCCATGGACAATTAGGGATTCTTGGTGTTCTTTAAAGGTTTGAAGAATTGGAAGCTAAACCAAGTAAGTTATGCTTTAAATAACATGGGTATGGTTAAATGAAGTTGGAATGATGAGTAAATTAAGATTGTTGACTTGATTATGGTATCTTATGTATAATGAACGTGAGTGATGAAAAGTTTATGTAAATGTCTTGTTTTTGTACATGTATGATGAGTAATAATTTATATATTGTTATAGAGATGATGTGGACGTAGAATGATTTTCATAGAGGAGTTAGAATGAGTGCAGAAAAATCAATGATGAATAAGTACATGTACATACTCTGTTTTTGGTTAATGATTATATATATGTATATATGTATATATGTATATGTATATATGTATATATATATATATATGTATATATATATATCATGAATTGATTGTGAATGATATTGAGTTGCAATGGAGTTACGAATAAAGAGTAGATTAAGTAGAAAGTGCTATCTTTGTACAAGATGTTTTAGGTGTAAGATGTTAGATGTTGTAAAATATGGAAAATTGGAAGATGAGTCTTATTTGTTGCTTTCTGTGAAAGTTCACCCCGGACAACTTGAAGGATTTTACAAGGATTTCCTCTCTAGACACTTTCGTCGCGGCCAACTTTCCTACACATCTTAAACATACTTCAGTATTTATGTGATATATTGATCTGTAGTTATCCAAATGGAATGATTCTTAATTTATATTAAACTACAGACATAGGGCTACAATTTTCTAAGAAATCAAATTTTAATTCTATCTCTAGAATTCCAAAATCTGAATTGAAGTTGAGCACATAATACTATTTTAGTTTAAGAATAGTCCCAATTATTTGGGGTATAACTTTTGGAGTAGTAAACCAAATTGAATGATCTTAGTGTCATTAGAAACTTAAGACAATGAGGAGCATGTTTTTAGAAGAAAGTGTTGCCAAATTACTACATTTTCATTGTCATATTGATCATGTATAATAGACCCAAAGGTATGTTTCAAGAAAAATCTGAATTAATGAAATGAGTTATGAATTTTGATTTTAATGGTTTTATTAAGGTATAAACCATGAGTATAAATGATACTTATGTGAGTTTGGAAATAAGAATGTTTATATGATGAGAATAATAGAGCGATACCTGGGATTATCATAAACATGCAATGTGCATATTTCATATACATACATGTGTATTAAAAAACACTTATAATTGTGCAAAAGTGTGACATGCTTGATATAGAGGAGCAATTGGAATGTCAACATCTAGACGTTGCCGAAACTTTGAGGTAATAGCTTTGGGAGCAATCTGTGAGTAACCTAGATGGTCTCACTTAATTATTTGTTTGCTTAAATTCTATTTTGAATTATCTTATGAATGTGATTTGATTGTTTGATTCCATACATTGAAGGTCCGAGGTTTTGATGCATAAATGTGACAGTTGAAGTGTTCCTTATATGTGAATGTGAAGAAATAAGTGTCGCTCAACAATTTTGATGAATGCGGGACTAAGTCTAATGATAAATGTGTTTTGAGTGTGAATGTGTAATCATGTGATTGATTGAGAATGTGTTAATGTGAATAATTCCATTACATGAATGCATGAAAGATAAAGGCAGTGTGACCGAAGTCGCTAATATAAAGAACTTAAAGCTTAGACTGTGATCAGAGCCTCTGGCTCAGTTGTGAATGTACCTGGTATCCATTAAGGGATATGGGACATTATTTGATATAGCTTGGTATCTACTAGGCGATATAGGCTAGTAAAAAGGCACTTGATCACAATGACAATAATAAATGAGAGTGAGTCTCACGTGCATTGCATTTATGATTGATATGTGTATTTTTGTACGAATGAAATGATTGGTATTATTGTTCGGAAAGTGATGTGTGATGCTTTATGCAAAAATGCAAGGATGTGGATCATATGTTATATGTATTGATGTGATGTATAAATTGAGTGAACCATCGATGATGGTTACCTCATTAAGTTCACAAAACTCACTAAAATTGCAATGTTGATTTTTCAGGACTGAGAGAAGACATTAGCTACTGAGAGATGCTATAAGAATCATAGTTTTTTATTTTTAGGAGAAGAAATGGCTCAAAGGTCGGTCAGCTAAGATCGGAAGATTAGGTAGATTTTTGTGTAATTTCCTCTTTCATGTAGCATATTTTGTATTAGGATATGATGATGTACATATTCGGATGATACTGAAAATTGTCAATGTAAATATTTGGTTTTTATGAAATGAAAGGAGGAATTTGGTTTTTAAAATGGTGTTTTTCCTCATGATGTCTTATAAGAGAATAAAGAATGTTGATGCCATGTTAAGTGAATGTTGTGATGGAATGTAACGGGCCTATTACCATAGGTTATGTACTAGAATGTCCTCAAGGTGTTTCGGTGCGTACCCCGTGGTAGTGGTGCATTACAAGAACTCTCCCTTCATAGCACCACTTCTCTATGATGGAAACCTCCTCTCTTTTGTGAGATTTTAGTGCTTGCTTCAAATTCAATTAGTCCACTAACATCTCTAAAGAGCTTTCTTATCAACCTATAACCTTCATTCTTCTTTTTACTCTAAGGGTAAACCCTAATGTCATCATATTTGAGGATTTACCTAACTTCACCTTTTTTCCTTCCCCAATTGATGATTCTCTTAGCTCGTAATCTCCCTTGCTAATATGTTTATACATGCTCATGTATTACCTTTTCAACTGCATCGATTTGGCTTTTAGGGAAAATTAGTGTTTTAGAATTATGAATTGTTTATTTTCATAATATTTTTATTAAAATTTTCCTAGTTTAATCGAAGATTGCTTTAAGGTTTTTCAATGGTGAATTCCATTAAATTGTGTTTGATTTTATTTGAATCAAAATTCTTAGTCTTTTTTTTAATTTAAATGAATTAATATGAAGTAAGAGTTAAGAGTACATCGCTTATCCTTGAAAGGATAACAATCCTACAACCCAGATGGCGTCATTCAAAAGGATAACAAAACTACAACCCATACGACATCATTAACAAAAGAGAAAGAAAATGTCATTGTATGCTAAGTCACGAAAAAGCTAGAAAGGAAAAATCAAAAACCTCTTTCGGTATTTCTCCGGACATTTCTAAATTAGGGTTTTGTCTTTTCTCATCTGATTGCGAACTTCCGAAGGTGAAGAGGTAAGCGATTCTGGCTTAATTTTTATATCTAAGCCTTTTCTTTTCTTCTTTGACTCTTTTTAACTTCTTATGTCTATTTAAGGTTCATCTTGCCTGTTTGGGTCACTTCTCACATCTGCTCCTCTTCAACACCCTCCGAGGATCTAACTTAAGGGACTCATATAGGAGATTCTCTATAAGGTAAGTCTTCGATTCAAACCTCTTCATAACTACTATGTGTGCTCTTTTATACTTTTTTCATCTCATAGTGACTCAGTAATATGACATTAGGAGTCATGATCTCCTCTTCCTTGTTTTGTTTGTAAAGGCAAGATTTGTCTTTTGTTTGTTAAATGAATGGTACTTGAATGCTAGAAAGTAGTTAGAAAGAACTATAGTTTTGCCTTTACTGAATAAGAGAGGTGGGGACTAGATTCTCCATGTGAGAGCTATTCTTCTGCTACAGTGGGAGTTCAATTGATTTGTAATTAGTTGTTCTCTTATGCTAGCTACGATAAGCTCTATAATTGAGGGTAGGATGTAGTCTTCTATTCAAACCTTCTATAGTTTCTCTCTTTCCAAATTTCTTGAGTGCATGTGGCAATTTAGATTAGGATCACTTCTCTGTCAAATTTTGACACATGTAGACGGGGTAACTTAGTAAGTATGTTATAGAGGTTGTTTGGATTGGATCCCAAATTTCTTTAAAGTAATCAAACTAAAAAAAAAGATGGTCTCTAGTCTCTTCCTTTAGATTACATACGATGCACATCTTTGAGGAGGGCAGGAATTGAAGCCTATCTATTGTGCTAAGATTACATACGATACCTAAAAGCTTGTTTTAGGTATGAGAACTTTGTTCCAAACCATAGAGTACCATTCCACTCTATTAAATAGCCCTTCCCTCAATTTCTTAGCTTCTTTTAGCATCATTTCTAAAACTAGAACCCCTTTTCGTAAATAAGTGTCCCTTTCTCCGAGACTTCTGAATTGTGAAATGGATAGAAATCCAATTTCATTAGTTGACAGTCACTAACTTCCATTTGTAACATTGTCATTGAGATTTGTATTCATAAGAAACCTTTCCAGTAAGGATCTTGCCATCTGATTTTGAAGTAATGCACCTTCTCCCATCCAATTATCATATCATAGGGAAAAACCTTCCCCATCCCTTATTTGACAAGAGATATTCCGTTGTACTTCATCCTTCAATTTAATAATTTGGTTAAAAAACCAAGTATAACTGTCCTTGAGTCTTAAAGCCCAAAACTCCCATTTTTAATATGTAAAAATGAATCCATTCGATCCACAATGTTTGCTTATCACTAAGGATTCTCCAGATTCTCTTATTCATTAGTAATATGTTCTTTATAATGATTGATTTCAGACCGAATCGCCCCTCTTCTTTAGGTTGACAGATACTCTTCCAGCTGACTTTTGCTTTCCCTTTCTCTCCATTCTTATTCCCCAATAGGAATTGCTTCATCATTCCTTCTATGGTTTTGATAAGCCCTTTAGAAAGGAAAAGATAGGAGCACCAGTAAGTTTGCATTGAAGAAATAATTGACTTCAAAAGCTGAAGTTTCCGTCCATAAGATAAAGCTCTATTAGTCCATGAACCCAATCTTTTCTAAATTTTTTCAATTAAAAGAATACATTCACAAAACCTTAGTCTTCCAGATGAGATAGGAATTCTCAAATAAAGGAGAGGAGGCTCCTTAGTCAACGCATTTGAGAGGTGAGAAGCACTTTTTGATAGGATGAAGTAGCTCTTTTGAAGATTAATACTTAACCTCAACATCTCTTTGAAAGCATTGAGAGTGCTCATTAGGAGAGTGACTGAGTGGACATTCACCTTGCTCAGGAGAATGAGATCATCTGCAAAACATAAGCTAGTTAGTGAAAACTTCTTACATTTTGAATGGTATTTGAAGCCTAAGTCCTTAGAAGAGTTATATTTCAGCATTTGAGTGAGAAGTTCCATGCAAATTAGGAATAAGTAAGGTAATAGTGGATCCCCTTGCCTAAGTCCTTTTTGGCCTTTAAACATCCTTGTAGGGCTTCCATTTATCAGAATACCGTCAGAAGTAATAGTAATGCATTCCCTAATCCACCTTAAGAACTTATGAGGGAATTCTATGACCTTCATAGATTGTAGGGAAAAGCTCCAATTTACACTATCAAAAGCTTTATGTGGTTCAACTTGATAGTATAATTGTGGGGGCTTTTCCTTCGGTTATACCCTTTCAGTAACTCCTGAACTATAAGAATGTTGTCCCCATTATCCCTATTCTTCATGAATGCTCCTTGATTTTCACTGATTAAAGGCTGGATAGCCCCTTCAACTTGTTTGCCAAGATCTTTGCAATGATCTTATAGAGAAAATTTATGTAAGAAATAGATCTGAACTCATTCCAATAGGACGGATTTGAGTTTCTAGGGATTAGACATAGAAAAGTCTTATTAATCTCCTTTAGCATTACCCCTTTTTAGAAGAACTCATAAACTGCCTCCTTTACTAACCCCTTACTGTACTATAAGTTTTTTTATGGAAGAAACCATTCAAACCATCAGGGTCTGGAGCTTTAGAGCCATTTATATTGAAAACCACCTTCTCTATTTCTTATCTGTTATAGGCCTAATTAATAGGGAAACCATACGGTCTAGAGTTCTTGCTGTAACAAAATTCCTAAGGTCCTCTCCTATGTCTGGAGAGGAATCTACTGAGCCTAGAAGTTTCTTGTAAAAAGAGTTTGCTTTCTTAGTTAATCCTGCTTAACCATCCACTACCTCTCCATCTTTAGTTGTAATAGAGTGGATTTTATTTATATTCCTTCTAGCTTACACCGAGTTAAAGAAGAATTTAGGACTTTTGTCCCCATCCTTTATGTTGACCCCCAAATTTTTTTTCTTTTCTCGATGAATAAGTATGATTTACATCAATTCTAAGGTCTTTATCAAAGTTTGTGGAGTTAATTATTATGTTAATGTTAGAAAGATTATATGATATAGGTTGATTGAATTAAAGTGTTAAGGTTATAAGAATGTTCAAGGGTGTTTTTAGCAAGACACTTAAGGATAAGGAGCATAAGGCATATAAGGAAGGGTAAAATGGACATTGCACACTCATTAAAGGTAGGATTGGAAGATGAAAATGGGGTCTTACATTTAAGAGAAGGAGAAAACGTGAATTGAGTGAGGAGAATGAAATTAGAAGAAAGAAAGAAGAGAGTGTCGTGGAAAAGAGAAAACAAGCTAGGTTTCAATTTTCTTAGCCTTCAAGAGAGATTTTGAGGTTGTTCAAGAAGGGGAAAAGGTAGAGGAAGAGAAAAGCTTCCATTTCATACAAAGATCTCTTCATTTTGTGAAGCATCAAGGAAATCAAGAAAGACAAGAGAAGCAAGAGTAGAGATATTTTGAGCAAGTCTATAAGCAAGGAAATCAGGTGGGTACATATCTATAATAGAGTAAATAAGCTACTACATGTTTTATTTGAATCAAGAAAATTTAATGATTTCAATTACATCATGAGTGTTGCATTTATCTCTTCTTAAATGAATTGAAAATCTACTATATGTTTGATATATGAATTGTGTTGATATGCAAAAAGATTTTGAAAAAGAATTTTTATGAAACGATACATGTTTATGGAATCATGTTTTCGGAAATGGTTTTCGAAATACCACATGTTCATGAAAAACAAGTTTCCAAGAAGTTCCATTTTAGGTAATATGTTTACAAGATGTGAAATACATGATTATGTGGGTTTGTGGTGGTCCCCTAAGTATGTCAAGTGCACTTTGACCAAAGGCTTCTCCCGCCTGCCCGCTAGTGGCATAGAGCTCCTTCATGGACTCCCTTAAGTTCTCGGCTACACAAAACCCTTATGGGAATTGTATAGTACGTTCTGTTTTGGATCCACCCAAAACATTCTGATGTGCTTATGTTCCTATGATATGTGAACAAGTTTGATGCATTCATGTTTTATGGTTTGTAATTTGACTACACAATGAGAAATTGAGAAACATGCGATTTATGAACTCAATGAAAATTTTCTGTGAAAAGTAATTTCTTTCAAAGATTTTGCTTGCTTTTCTGTTATAAACTATTACCCACGAGCTTTCAAGCTCACCCCCCTTATCCCATCTTCAGGTGATAATTAAGAGACCAAGTGATCAAGAGCCTAATGACATTTCTCTAAATTTGCTTATTTTATAGTTTGGGTTGATTTGGGAAAGCAAGAAGTTTGTTTGTTCAATGACCTTTTGTAATTTGAGATTTTGAGACGATGATGT
This sequence comes from Erythroxylum pedicellare, assembly GCA_027563575.1. NCBI lineage: Eukaryota > Viridiplantae > Streptophyta > Magnoliopsida > Malpighiales > Erythroxylaceae > Erythroxylum > Erythroxylum pedicellare. Next base: position 32,696,866 of record JAOQMP010000006.1, read on the forward strand.
AAAGTGGCTTGGAATGCCATTAAAGATTTGTAAAACTTTATTCTTTTGATGCTAATGAAATGTGAATGGTGCATGGATGATGTGAATTAAAATTAGATATACGTGAGGAAGGAATCAACTTGAGTTGATGATTTTGGAACATAAATCGTTTTTATATATACATGTACGCATAAGTGAGATGTTATAGGAAGGAAGATAGGAATTATGACTGATCAGATGTAGTTGAAGGTGATGAGACAAACGAGTTGAGATTTGAGAGTTTAGTGAAGTCGTTTTGGTAGCTGAATGGATAAGCTTAGGACATTCCAAGTTTGTGAAATGCAAAATTTCAAGTCTTCTATAAGGAAAAATTTGTGTTCTGACTTTAGGGGAAAATCTAGATTAATGTAGGTTGAATTAAACAATGTTATCTTCTAAAAAATTGTAGCTTAGCTTTCTAGCTTTCCAACCGTATATAGTATGAAACTTTTGGATATCGGAGTCAAAAGTTATGGTCCTTATAAGTGGAGATGATCAGGAGTATAGGACATATCATCTAGTGATGACGTATCGTCTTGTGATGACATGTCTTCTAGTGAGGACGTATCGTCTGGTAAGGATGCTTCATCTAGTAAGGACACTTCATCTGGTGATGACATATTGTTTGGAGATGACGTGTCGTCTGGTGAGGACATATCATCTAGTGAGGATGGTTCGTCTGGTAAGGACGTATCATCTGGTCAGGACGTTTCATCTGGTGAGGACCTTGACATATCGTCTAGTGAGGACACATAGTCTGGTGAGGACGTATCGTCTAGTGATGTCATATCATCTGGTGCATTGTTCATCTGATCTTATATTATAGTCACATTTTTGACCCTGTAGATGATCCAATTTGTTTATCGAGTCTTCATAAAAGTTGTAGATATTGAAGTCCTCTTTCTAACCCTTTAAGAATGACCTTGATCTGATATCCCTAGAGCAAGTTATACCTTTTGTCGTAAAATAGGTTCAATATGGTTGAGGACAGAACCTTGTTTGATTTCCTTCGGCCATAACTTTGTCATCTGACCTCCAACTGAGATGATTTTCAATGTGGAGTAAAGTAAAGACGTAAGTTTACAAATTATATGAAGAGGTTGAATTCTGAATCAGGCTCTAAGATGTTCAATATTTAGATGAAAATTGAGCATAGAATATTTGCTTCAGTATAAGAATGATTCGGAAAATAGGGCCCAACACTTACGGTATCAGAGAATGAAGATGAACCGAGGATAACTAATGAGGGTTAATTGGAATAACCATACATGGTAACAAGCACAAGCACACATTTATGACTT